>CM031604.1:70176008-70206008 GCA_018398815.1 Conus ventricosus
AAAAGGGGAAGCACAGAGGAACAGACAGACGAAAAGGCGAAGGGTGGGGAGAATAGGGAGCAACACACAAACACACACACCCCCACACACTCACACACACACACTCTCTCTCTCTCTCTCTCTCTCTCTCTCTCTCTCTTACACACACACACACACACACCACACACACACACACACACAACCACCACACACACACACACACACACACACTCAGATAGACACACAGAGACGGCTGACAGACGGGGGGCATTGGAGACCTGCAAACAATCGTCATGCCCATCCGTTATAGCTACCATCCCTTGCCACATCCGCAATGTCGACCTGTACACACTGACGCCGATGTTTGTCAACATAACCAATAAGCCATCGCGGACCCACAAGGGAGCTCCTGGAATTTGCACTGGGGTCCAGCGGATAAATCATTTTTCTTTTGTTCTAGATGTCTGGGCTCATCTTCAATGCAACAGTCTTGGGGGCATAGTCTTTCGTCCCTTTAAATTTTCGCCTCATACGGTCACACTTTTCCACAATGGTACAAATGTGAATCTGCATGTTTAGTCATTTCTGCTATGAACCTATAAACATATAAAAATATAAATATAAAAAAATAGATATATAAATATAAATATATGCACACACACACACACATATATATATATATATATAATATATATATATATTATAGAGAGAGAGAGAGAGAGAGAGGAAAGAGAGAGAGGAGAGAGAGAGAGTGAGAGAGAGATAGGGGGCAATTAAAAGTAAAAAGGCAAACAAGCAATGTAAACAAATATAATCCAATATTTCGAGCGGCTGCCTTTTTCAAAGGACAACAGACTGTGAAGTTCACGTCAAAAGTGGAGTGACATCACAGTCGATGTAAAAGAAATTGGCTGACAAAAGCTCCCAATGAGCAATCTAACACCCATCCTGTTTTATTATTTGTCACTCCCCCCCCCACCAAAAAATACTAACAGCTCCCCCCCTCTCTCTCTCTCTCTTTCTCTCTCTGTCTCTGTCTCTCTTTTAATGTCATCACCAAGTGATGCAAAGTCTACACACATCCTGTTGTTATTATTTTGTCACTCCCCACCCCCACCATATACTAACGCTCCCTCTCTCTCTCCCCTCCCCTCTCTTCTCTCTCTCTCAGGTTTTCATTTTGTTAGTTGTACCAAAAGGGAACATACTGAGTCACTATCAAATGAAAGGGGAACTCAGTGCGTGTCACTAATAGTTAGTCATGTGTGTTCAGGTCTTGGGTGCTTCTTTTGTAGTTTACGAATCCAGAATTTTCCCTGAGGTCTCTATGAATGTCACTGTTTTATGTACTGTTTTTTATTGGCATACAACGCCATGTCTTGAAGTGAGTGGTTGTGCATGTTGAAATGTGTGTGACGTGGGTGCCTGTATTGTTCTGGATGTGTGACCTATGTAAGCAAAAGCGGGCGTTTTGAGCGAGTTGGTGTTTCTCCTACGTATTGAGCTCCCCTTACATTTGGTGCGTATATATATATTATATAATTTTTATATATATATATATATATATATATATATTTTATATGTGTGTGTTGGTGTGTGTGTTGTGGTGTGTGTGTGTGTGTGTGTGTGTTTTGCGTGCGCGCACGTGTGCGCGGCGCCCCGCGTGTGTTTTGTGTGACGTTTATTTTGGAACCTAAAAGAACACCACAGAATTTGTGTTTGATCGTTTTTTCATTTCATTTCATTATTTAAACCGCTCTAAAAACAAACCCAGCGTTGTACGAGGCCTGTGAGATAGATACAGATCATGAAACTTGACGTTAAAAGTCCCCAAAGGGAAGCATTTCAGCAGCCCAAGAGCCGTTTCAAAGGGGGCATGAAATGAAGTGCACCGCTGCCGGGTTTGATCCCCACCAAAAATTCTTTTTGGCCTTGCTGTGTTTCTACCCAAATGTACAGAAGACGAAGCGTGCCTTTTTTTTTTCTTTTTTTTAATAATTTTTTTTAATAAGTTTTGCGCGCTGTGTTAGCGCACCATTTTTTTTGCTTGCATCAAGGGTCTGCCAAAAACGTTCTTGGGGTCTATCCCAAGCCCCCAAAAGAATCTTTGTGACGTCAGTGAGGTGCTTCTTTAACCCAGCTCACCCATCTCCTCTTCCTTCCTGCTTCACTTTCCATTGAATCAGAACCGTTTTGCTCTTCTTTTTTTTTCACGTCCTTCTTTTGTGATTAAGTTTGCATTTTTGTTTTCAAAAAATATGAAAGTTGTTGAGAGTTCACATTCCTTGACAAAGGAAAAAAAAAATTACATGCATCGACCGGGAATCGAACCCGGGTCACCCACGTAGCAGGCGAGTATTCTACCACTAGACCACCGATGCCTGCCTTTTCACATATGTTCCACGTCTAAATTGATGATTTTACAAGATGACCAAAGGTGATGAATTGGGTGATTCCCGCTGAATGTGCATGACACCTGTTAATTCCCCTCAACTTGGCTTTTAGTTAGATGTTAGTTTGTTCATTACAAATGTTTGCTATCTCTGCCTATTTCTTAAGCTTTTCTTCCGGCTCTGAAATTGATATGATTTAAAAAGAAAATACACAGCTTAAATTTCAGAGTCAACAGTTGTCCCCCCCAAAAAAAAGCCTTATAATGAAAAATCGTGATGATGTATTAATTTCTCCCAGCTCCCTCCTCCCCCTCCCCTTCCTCTTCACCCCTTTCTTCTCCCCCTTCTCTCCTTCAAACATGAAGTACAATATTACTTATAGATAGTAACAGGGGGCAGGGGGGAGAGTAAGAGACAGAGAGACAGACAGACAGACAGACAGACAGACAGAGACATAGAAAGAGACACAGAGACAGGAGAAAACAGAGACATACGCACGCATACACAAAAACGCACACAGGCACACAGAGAGACAGACAGACAGAAAAACACATTCACAGACACAGACAGGTGGTACCACTGACGCGGACACAGAAAACACACACACTCACACACCTCACACACACACACAGAAACACACCCACACACACCGCACGCAGCCACGCACGCACGCACGCACGCACGCACACACACACCCACACACGCACGCACGCACACACACACACGCACGCACACACACACACAACTAACTCACACACAACACACACACACACACAACAACAACTCACACTCACACACACACACACACACACGCACGGCACGCACGCACATTAACGCATGCATGCACGTACGCCACACACATCTACTTAATATGAAATCTTTAACAGATGATATTTCACAGAGAGAGAGAGAGTGAGAGTGAGATGAGAGAAAGGAGAGAGAGGAGAGAGAGAGAAAGATGAGAGAGCGAGGTTGTTAGTGTTTTGTTTTGTTGGTGGCTATGTTGAGTGATTCAGGAAGAACTGAAGGTGTGCGGCATGGGGGGGGGGTGGAACATGGTATGAGAGAGGAAGAGGGTCGGGTGTGGGAGGGAGGGTGAGACCAGGCGTGATACAGATTGAGAGGAGAGAGAGAAAAAAGGAGGAAATAGGAATGCACGGCACCCAGACACACCGGAGAACGTTTGTCCCCCCCACCCCCCACCCCCCCCCCCCCCGTTTTGGACTTTGACTGAACGTGTGGATTTCTCTGCTGCCAGAGCTTCCGGCCCACATCATTCTCTCTCTCTGTGTGTGTGTGTGTGTTGTGTGTGTGGTGTTGTGTGTGTGTGTGTTGTGTGTGTGTGTGCAGTGGTGTGGTGAGTGTGTGTGTGTGTGTGTGTGTGTGTGTGGGTGTGTGTGTGTGTGGTGTGTTGTTGGTCTGTGTGTATCTATGTCTGTGTCTGGTTTGTGTCTCTTTGTCTGTGGGCGGTATGGTGCGTGCGTTTGTGGCGCCGTGAGTAGTGGTGTATGTTTCCGTGTTTATGTGTGGAGCGCGCGGGCATTCATGTGTTTGTTTGCACCTATGCATCTGTGTGTGTGTGTGTGTGTGTGTGTGTGCGCTTGCGTATATGTATTAAAGTAGGTGTGTGCGTGCATACTTACGGTGTGGGTGTGTGTGTTTGTGTGTGTGTGTGTGTTCTTTGTGTATGAGAGCTCTTCTGGACTGTGTCATTCGACCTGGTAAAATTTGACGCCAGTGTTGTTCCCGTTTTGCTCTCAGAGTTCTTTATCGGGGTGTGCACCTGATGCTTTTTCTGCCTACCACTTGTATTGCCTTCTGTTGAATTCGTTTCCGCCCCGCTTCTTTCTTTGTGCTCTCTTGTTTTTGTATCTTTTTCTTTCTCTGTCCCTGTCTACATTTGTGATTTGGTCTCGTCTATCTGCCTCTGTTTTCATATTGCTCTCTCTCTCTCTCTCTCTCTCTCTCTCTCTCTCTCTCTCTCTCTCTCTCTCTCCTCTTCTCTCTGTGTCTTTCTCTGTGTCTCTCTCTGTCTGTCTCTGTCGTCTATGTCATTGTCTGTCTGTCTGTCTCTCTCTCTCTCTCTCTCTCTCTCTCATCTCTCTCTACTCTCTCATCTTGCACATTTGGTATCCATTATATTTGTTTCGTTTCGCAGGTACAGACAACAGAAACCAAGGAGCCAATTCACTGTGTGGTCTGGAATGCAGCAGAGATGCCATGTAAAGCTTCCGCGGAGCTTGATTGATCACGTGAGATCGTTTGCCGCCAAGCGGATCGCTGCATTTAAGTTCAAGAAGTTTGGGCGCGTTCAGATCGCAGCACTTGTCTACGCTTTACTAGATGCTTTGATGGTCACGATTTGTCGTCTCAAGTTGGAGTATACCTCACCATTAAACCGAAACCTGTAGAATATTGTGAAGACCAATTACACTCGGGTAAGTACAGTTATGTGGAATCTTACAATTGGTCTCATACAGTAGGGGAAAAGCAGGAATGTTTTAATGGATGATACAAGTAACACAAAACAATCAAAAAAACAAACACATCAACTTCAACAACAAAAAAACGCAAGAAAGTAGGCCAGCTCTGAAACGATACTGCAGTAAAAAAAAAAAAAAAAGGAAATACAATGGGAGTTGTCTGAAAGATAACGGTAGCCAAAAGAAGGGGGAAAATGAAACGATAGTTGTAGCAAAAAGGAGCGCTGGATGCACAACTCAGCAGTGATCTGAAAGGAATCGTAGTCGTATTGCTGATTGAACGATAGATACAGGGGTTAACGATAGATGCAGGGGTTAACGATAGATACAGGGGTGAAAAAAATCTGGCAAAAAAACCATACATGCAGCAAACGCAGGGAAAATGAGGTGGACTGAACAATTCTAGTAGCAAAACGTAGGAAAACACGAGGCTGACTGACAATAATGTAGCATAGACGTAAGGAAACTTAGGCTGACTGAAACAATATATGTACCAATAGTAGGGAAAGATTCGGCTGGCTGAATATTCATGTACGCAAAAGTAGGAAAATATGGGGCTGGACTGGTAACCAATGCATGTAAGCAAAAAACGTAGGGAAACATGAGGCTGACTGAAACAATACATGTAGCAAAACGTAGGGGAATAATTGAGGCTGGATGGAACTAATACATGTAGCAAAAACGGTAGGGAAAAATGAGGCTGACGGTACATACATGGAGCAAAACTGGGAAACATGAGGCTGGCTCTGAAAATACATGTAGCAAAAAAAGTAGGGAACATGAGGCTGATGAAACACTACAGTAGCAAAAGTAGGGAAACATGAGGCTGGCTGAACAATACATGTAGCCAAAAACAAAACGTAGGGAAAAGATACGGCTGGTGATAAATTCGGTTAGGCAAAACGTTAGGAAAATATGTGGCTGACTGAACAATACCATGTAGCAAAAACGTTGCGGGAAACATGATTGCTGGCTATGAAACAATTACATGTAGCTAAACGTAGGGAAAGATTACGGCTGGATGGTATAATTCTTGCCCTTAGCAAAAAGTAGGGAAACTTAAGGGCTGACTCAACAATACCTCAGCAAAAACGTAGGGAACAAGAAGGCTGCACTGAACATTTACATGTAGCAAAAACGTAGAGAATCATAAGGTGACTCAACAATTCATGTAGCAAAACGCTGCAGAAACATAAGGCTGACTGAGCATTTCATAAGCAAAACGTAGGGAAACATGAAGCTGAATGAACAATTACATGTAGAAAACATAGGGAAACATAAGGCTGACTGTAATAATTCATGTAGCAAACCGTTTGGAAATCATAAGGCTGACTGAAATTCATGCCTCAAAACGTCGGAAAGCTACGGCTGGCTGAACATTACAAGTAGCAAAAACGTAGGAAAACATAAGTCTGACTGAATAATTCATGTAGCAAAACGTAGGGAAAACATAGGTGACTGAACAATACTTGTGCAAAACGTATGGAAAACCATAAGGCTTGACTGAACAATTCATGTAGCAAACGTGCGAAAAATGAGGCTGTCCAAGAACAATTCATGTAGCAAAACGTAGGGAAACATGAGGCTGGCTGAACATTCATAAGGCAAAACGTAGGAAAACATGGGCTGACTGATAAATTCATATAGCAAAACGTAGGGAAACATGAGGGCTGGCTGACAATTCATGTAGAAACGCTGCGAACATAGGCTGACTGAACAATTCAGGTAACAAACGTAGGGAAACATAAGCTGACTGAACATTCTGTAGCAAAAAGTAGGGAAACATAAGGCTGACAGAACAATTCATGTAGTAAAACATAGGGAAACATTAAGGCTGACAGAAAATTCATGTAGATAAAACATAGGGAAAACATAAGGCTGACTGAATAGTTCTGTAGTAAAACATAGGGTACATTATGGATGACTGAATAATTCAGTAGTTACAAAGTAGGGAAACTTAAAGCTGACTGAAATTCATGCAGTAAAACATGGGATACTCTTAAGGCTGAGCTGACAATTTTCATGTAGCAAAACGTAGGGAATACTTAAGGCTGACTGGAATAATTCATGTAGCGAACGTGGAAGAAGGAGTTCTGGCTGAGTAGGCGGAAATAAGTAGTTCCTGATGATGATAATTAAACATGTGGACGAAACGTTAAAAACCGTAGTGCTGACTGAACTTACATGTGGCGAAAACTTCAAGAGTTGTGTGTGATTCAACGGTTTACAGGGAGCAAAACGTCAGGAGAAAAGTAGCGTCGGCTGACTGAGCTGGCAAGAAGTAAACGAAAAACAACAAAGTGTTGCAGATTGGATACGTTTATAGGTAGCAAAACTTGAACCGAGGTGCTGGACTGTACATAACACGTAGTTAAAAAACGTACAACACACACACAAAAGAGTTGACCGATCGATCGAGGTAGCAAAATAAAATGACGGGGGAAAAATGAGTTGGTTGGCAATACATGTAACAAAAAAAAGAGGAGGAAACGTGGCACTGACTTTTACTGACACACATACTTACTAGTAGAAGATTGGAGGTGAGGGGGGAGGTTCATTGGGAAGTGTGTGTGTGCGTAGGGAGGGGGGGATGAGGGGGGAGGGGGTTAAGGGGAAGAAAGAGAGAACGGTTTAATGACTCACGTAAACAACATGAGGGAATATTTAATGTCTGGTGAACAGGCCAAAAAACAACCCCATCAACAATGAACAAACATTCATGGTCTGAACGATTTAAAACTTCAGCAGATCCGTTGCGGTGCAGCGATAAGGAAAGGTAGGGCGGGAAGGAGGGGGAGAAAAACGAGCCCTGGGGAGGACGAGAACAGAGAAATGAAGGGGGAGATAATGTGGGTGAAGGGGGGAGAGGAAGGAAGTGTGTGGTTCCCAGCAGTTAACCAGGCGTGCAGCTTTCACACTGTCAGATATTTGGTTTTATTTCCTCTCTCTCTCTCTCTCTCTCTCTCTTCTCTCTCTCTCTCTCTCTCTCCCCCCCCCCCCTTGTTAGGGCCGGAGGAAAAAGGGGGGTAAAAGCTTCAGCATCTGGGTCGTTGTGACCTAGTCTTTGGAGCTTGTAAATAATGCCAGTGAGAACAGGGGAAGCCCCGTCAAAAACGTACGCGAAAGCAAACACGTTTTCATGCATCGCGGTGCAATTGCCAACACATGCGCACGCGCGCGTGCGGCGAGAGCGAGAGAGAGGAGAGAGAGAGAGAGAGAGAGAGAGAGAGAGAGAGAGAGAGAGAGAGAGAGAGGAGAGAGAGAGAGAGCGGGAGAGGAGAGAGAGAGAGAGAGGAGAGAGAGAGAGAGGAGGAGAGAGAGAGAAGAGCACATACGTACACACACACACACACACACACACACACCACACACACACACACACACACACACACACACACACACACACGCGCGCGCGCGCGCGCGCGCGCGCGCACCCACGCACACACGCACGCATACATGCGCACACAGGAAACCCCCACACACACACACAACACACACCACACACAAAAACACACACACACACCAAACAAAACACACACACACACCACCACAACCCCTTTCCCCTTTCGAAATTTTGTATATCTTTCCCCATCTGTCTCTCTCTCCCCTTCGTTTTTTTTCCTCGTTTTTAAAATTTCCCGTTTTTAATTTCCCAAAACCCATTTTTCCCCTTCCCCCTTTTTCCCTCCCCCTCCTTCTTCCCAACCGTTTTTAAAAATTTCCCCATCCATTTTGTTCCTCCCCTCTCTCTTCTCTCTCTCTCTCCTTCTCTTTCTCCCCCTCTCTCTCCCCCTCTCTCTCCCCTCTCTTTCTTTCCTCTCCCCCCCCAAAACACACAAAACACACACACACAACACCACCACACACACACCACAACACACACAAAAACACACGAAAGCACGCCCCACGCACGCACGCACACACGCACGCGCACACAACCACAAAAACACCACGCACGCCCCGCAGGCACACACCCACACAAAACCACAAAAACACACCCCACAAACTTAACACACACACCAAACCCCCCACACAAACACACACACACACCCCACACAAAACACCCACACACACACCCCTGTTTTTTGGTAAAGCAAAAAGAAGAGCCGGTCTGGGGGGCAGGTGTGGCCTGAACGACTGTGGGGGCCCCCGTGCTGAGCGTCCCGCCAACATGTTTCCACCAAAAAATCACACCAGACAGCCGACGGAAAAGAAAAACCCAGGAAGACAGACAGAGAGGGGAGGGGAGAGGGGAGAGAGGGGGGAAGAGAGAGGAGAGAGAGAAAGAAAAAAGGGCCCAGACAGACAGCCCAAAACAGACAGACAACAGACAGACAGACAAGAGAGAAGACAGAACGAAGGGGGAAATTTTTTTTCCCACCGGGGTTAAATGAGATAACCCAAATTGCCCCATCCCTTTTTCCATCCAGCCCTGGGGAAAAAAACAAAAAAACCCCCCCAAACAAAACCCAAAAAAACAAAAAAAAAAAACCACATGAACAAACACAATCAATATGGCAAAAAGGGGAAAATAGTAAATACACCATCAACTTGCAAACTGTAAGAAGTAACAGACAAATACTAAAAAAAGAAAACGAAAAGATCATGAAACTCCAAAAGCGAAAAAAAGAAAGAAAAAAAGAGAGAGAAAGAGAGGGGAGGGGAAAAAGGGAGACGGAAGGGGGGGTATGGGGTGTGGGGGGTTTGGGGGGGGGTGGTGGGGGGGAAAAAAATACATGTAAAGTCCCCAAATAAAAACGGGGAAAAAAGGGGAGTCAAATAGATTGAATAAAAACCAAATTTACTCAAAAAACAAAACATTTTGAGGGGATATCCCAATGTAAAACTTGTCAATTAGCTTAACCCTTTATTGCTGTGATTAAAATGACAGGGTGCAAGTTTTCCGTCCCGTTATTTTATTTCTATTCACTGATTTTTTAATTGATTTAGGAATAAACTAGTACATTTTTTTTAAATTTATATTTTTTTAACTTATTGAAAAGATTTCCTTTTAAGCGCTCTTTGAAAATTTAAAGGGACTTGAGATTCTTTCAAAAAGGGAAAGGCAAATTGTTCCAAACGTACCACCACTGTAACGGGGCCCGTTTTTGAAAAGGGTTTTCAAGTCGGGGCCCGGGGGCATTTTTAAACTTGTGGGTGCCTATTTTTTTTTTCGTCCGGAAACTTTTAAAATTTGGAGGGGGGTGCTTTTTTCCATTAACCACTTTATGAATAAATATAGTTTAAATTATATTCGATTTTTTGTTTGGGGGGGGAAAGGAAATACCCAAGGATTTAAATCTTTTTTTAATTTAATGAATTTGTTTTTAAAAAGGGGAACTAATTTTTTTGCGCCCCTTTATGCAATCTTGAAAAGGGTTTTAAAAGGAAGGGTTTGCGCGGGCTAAACCCCTTTAAAGTAGAAGCATAGTCTATAATTGACTGAAATATGGGCTGAAAAAAGGGTTTTTTTGGCCTGCATATGCAAAAATGCTTTTTTTTGAAAATTTGGGGAAATTTTTTTTGGGGATATTTTTTTGCTAGGTAAGCACGTGATGGGACCATGATAAGTTGTTTTTAAATGACAACCCCCAAAAAACTTTATTTTTTTTCCCCCTTTTCTTCGTTTTTTTCACTGGGAAAAAAAATATTGAAAAAAAATCAAAGGCTTTATTTTAAACTTTTTTTGTCTCCCTAGAAAAGGCCATGCATTTAGTTTTTTTTGCTTTAAGGACGGTGTTTAAATTTCCGCCTTTGACGGCACTGTTTAAACTATTTGGGAAGATGGGAGTCAAAACCCTGAAAGCAAGGGTGGTTAGAATGCATAGATTTGGGTCACAGAAAAATAATTCGCAGTCAAAACGGTTTACTTTAGCGTAAATTTTTAAAATAGACGAAAAGAGTAAAGGGCCAAAAACAGCCCTTTGTGGAAAACCATTTTTTTACGGCTGCAAAATGGGATTTTAAGGAATTAACACATACCCCTTTTTTTTCATTAGAAAAAATGGGACAGCCTGAAGAGTATTTTTCAGAGAGTCCTATAAACGAGTTTTTTTTAGGAGAAGGGTGGTTTATGAAAATTAAAAACTTTAGCTAAAATAAATTTGAAGACAACCCCTGTAATTTTTCCCTTTGTTATTAATGTTCAAGACCCAAATTGTCTTTCTTTTGGCGAAAGCGCGGTTTTCCCGGGAAATGGTTTTCCCAAAAACCTGACTGTTGGGAGAATAAAATCATATTTTTTTAAAAAGGGATAAAAAATATTTTTGGATAGGGTTTTTTTGGGGTTTTTAAAAGAATTGACAGAACAGATACGGTTGTATTTTCCCAAGGGTTGGGAAAGGGGAAATCTCCATTTTTGAAACGCGGGACAACTTTTGTTTTTTTGAAACTTTGGGGGAAAAACAGTTTTTCTCTATACTAGGTTATATTTTTAAAGTAAGAGAGTCTTTATGACGGGTGCAGACAATTTGGGTTATTTTTGGGTTTCCAAGTAAAAAATATTTTTGGTTTTTTCGATTTTTCAGTGACATTAATTTTTTTGCAAAAAATTCAGGGTATTATTATGGGGGGAAATTGACACATAAGATTTAATTTTCTTTGATTACAGTATTCAGTTACAAATTCTAGTTATTTTCTTTCCATTCTTCATTATTTTTTAAATTTTTCAGCAAGGGAAAACAAAAATTGGGAAAACTGCGCCCGGGGGAAAAATATCTTTACTAAAAATTTTGTTTTGTGAATACCCTTTGTTTTAAAATTTTTGATTGCATTCCAAATAGTTCTGGGAGTCTTTTTTATTGGGTACCTTTCTTGAAAAAATTTGTACTTTTCTTTTCGTTTCATTGGCGTTTACAAAATTTCTTTTGTTTTGGGAAAACCACCCTCCCTTTTTTGCTTTTAAAAATTTTCTGATTGTATTTCTTATCTTTTTTTCCCTTTTTTATCCCGGCGGTTTTTTGGGTTTTTTACTCGTTTTGCTCTGAAGGGTGCTTTTTTAAATTTTGATATTGGAAAAACATTAATCCCAAAATTTGGGTTTCTTTTTCCGGGTCGGTTTTAAAAATGGTTATTTTTGGGGGCAGGGGGAGAAGTAGCAGGGCAAAAAAAAAATCCTTTTTTGTTTTTAAAACTTTTAAAACACCTTTTAGGATAGATTTATGACCGGTTTTTTTAAAAATTTTTACCCCCCCTTTTCCCCCCCAATAATTTTTAAAAAGGGGAGGGATCCCCGCACCCAGCCCCTGGAGGGAAAAGAAAATTTTCCCCAATGTTATATTTAGTGTACAAAAATGTGGTCAATGAAAAGTTTCTGGAATTGTTGTAATTCGTGGTTTGGCGATCCACTATTGGTTTTAAATTTTTGAGGTATACTTTTTGGCCATTGTTTTTTAGGTTTTAAAAAGTCAATAATTAAGTCACCAAACAAAAAACTTTCTTAATTTTCAAGTTTAAAACGGCGTCCAAACATTCAATAAAGTTATCAAACCCAAAAAATTTTTTCGCCGGATTTTGATTTTTTAATCCAACAAGAAAGGGGGCTGACATCTTTTTTTTTATTTTTAGCCATTTTTTGATTCGACAAACCCCCCTGTTCCCAAATTTCCCCTTTTTGTTTTATGTTAACGAATGATTAAAAGGGAAACTAACAAACCTGTGTCCATTTTTTGTTTTTGGGAAACTTTGGGGTTAAATTAAAAAACCCGGCTAGCTATAAACAGAATCTTTTTGTAAAAGTTTTTTAACGTGATTTTTGGAAAAAAAAAACAGGTGAAAAGGGGTTCCGGGAATTTTTCCCAATCGCTTTATTAAAATCGTTTAAATTGTTTTTAAAACACGGTTAATATTTAGATAGCCAATTTCCCGGGTCCTTCTTTCAAGGCCAGGTTCTCAATGTAGACATAATGAAACAAAGGGCCGAAACAAAGAATAAGAGATTAGTAAGGGAAAGACTAGGAACAAACCACGCAAAAAAACTTATCGGGGGGGTACCCAAAATTTAAAGAAAAATAGAAATAGTTTTTGTAAAGAGGGGTTATTTATTGAATTTTAAAAAAAATTAAAAATAGCTCCAAAACATGGGAAAACAAGATTTTGCATACAAATTTCAATCACTAAATATTAAAAAAGTTTAACTATTGTTTTTACAGGAATCATCGACGAGTCCCCAAAAAAACCGGCCCAATTTAAAGATTTAAATTCTTCGAAAGCATTCAGGCGAAAAGCTTGCAGCACAACCTCAAAAAAAAAAAATTTTTTTTGGGTTTTTTATGAATTTTTATCCACCCACCCACCAAAACCCCCCCACCTACTAAACAACAGCTATGATAAAAATACTGGGGGTAAGGGGAGGGAGGGAAATAAAAAGAAGAGGGGAGTGGGGCTGGGGAAAAAAAAGGAAAGAAAAGGTTAAAATTTTTTTTTTTGCGTTCAGCGCCCAAAGAATAATCCAAAAATTTTAAATCACAGCAAAACCCTTATGTTTCCCGAGAGAGACAGAGAGACAGGATTCAGAGAGAGAGAGGGGGGAAGAGAAGAGAAAACAAAACAGTCCAGACTGCCCGACAAAGGGACACGGTTTTAAAACCCCCAGAAAGGGGGGGGTGCAGGCGGGAGGAAAACATACAGCAACAAGATGAAACCCGCACCCCCCCACGCATAAACACACGCACGGGACTCACAAAAACTTCCCCCCCCACTGCTTCACGTATGCACGCGCCCGCGCGCGCCCCGCCTTAAAACACACACACACACACACAACACCCCCCACACACCACAACACACACACACACAAACACCAAAACAGCACACACCCAAAACACCACAACAAAAACACACCACCCAAAACCACACACACCAAAACACCCACACACAAAAACACACACACACACACTTTTTTAAATTTATAAATTTATTTATCCCACACCGGACACAGGGCGCCCCCCACAACAACAACAACAACAGCAGCAACAAGCAGCAGCCAAAAACAAATTTGATTTTAAGAAAGAACGAGATAGGGAAAAGGGCCCGACTTTATTTAAAACGGGGGGGTTAGAGGGGGGAAAAAGAGGGGGAGAGGGAGGGGGAGGAAGGCAGGAAGGGGGTGGGGGGGGTGAGCGAAAACGATAGGGAAAAAGGCATAGGAAAGGGGGTTGGGGGGGGGGGGGGGGGGGGGGGGGAGGATGATAAATTGAAGGGAAGGGGAAACCCCAAAAAGCTAAGTTAAAACATTTCGCCCCCAGTTTTTTTTTGGGGTTGAAAAACAGCTGAAATTCTCTCTCTCTCCTTCCCCCTCTCTTTTCCTCTCTCTCCCCTCCCCCTCTCCCCTCTCTCTTCTCTCTCTCTCTCTCTCTCCCCCTTTTTCTCCATGTGTTTCTTTTTTTTTTCTTTTTTTTTCCCCCCGGGCTGGGTGGGGGGAAAAAAAACATGTTTCAAATTTCTTATTTTCATTACCCCCGGGTTTAAAAAAAATATTTTTTTGTTCTCCTCTCTCTCTCTCTCTCCTTTTCCCTCTACCCCCCCCTCTCTCTCTCTCTCTCTCCCCCCTCCTCTCTCTCTCTCTGAAAAAATTTCCCCCGTATCCAAATCTTCTTCTTTTTTCTTCTTCTTTTCTTTTTTCTTCTTCTTTTTTCCCTTTTTCTTTTCTTCTTCTTCTCCCATTTTTGGTTTTCCCTTTTGAATTTATTTTAAAACGTGTAGGCTGTGGGCCCGTGGGACTGTTTTTTGCTCCCCGTTACTTTTTCCTTTTCTGTGTGTACGTCAGTTTGTCTGTTGCAAGGCAGCCAAAGCCAAGTTTGGCGGGGGTTTTATGCCATGTTCAAGGTTGATTGAAGAGACAGTTTTTTGCAATGGTTGAATTGTTGAGCCTGGGGGTGAAGAAAGTCGATTGAAAAAACCCCCTTTGCAAGTGAGTATTAAAAAAAGGTAAACAAAAACAAGGTTTTTACATGCAAGGAATTTGCAATTTCGTGGGGTTTGAAAAAAAACAAAAAAAAAAAACAGGAAAAATTCCCCATTTCCTTTTTTTGGGGGGGTTGTTTATTTCCCCCTTTTTTGGTTGTTTTTGTTTTGTGTGGGTTTTTGGTGTGGTGTGTGTGTGTGTGTTGTTTTGTGGTTTTGTGGTGTGTGTGTGTGGGTGTTAAAAATTTTTTGACCCTTTTTTTTTTTCCCCTTTTATCGCCAATTTTTTTTTCCCCTTTTTGAATTTTTCCGTTGGGCCCGTTCTTCCAATCTCTTTTCACTTAAATGCGGTTTTTTCTTTCCCCCTCTCTCGCCCCCCCCCCCCCCCCCCCCTCTAATTTATGTGTCTTCTCTTTTGCCTTCTGTTTCTTTCATTTCTCTTTTCTATTTCATTTTATTCTCTGTCCGTTTCAATTTTTTTTTTGCTTTACTTTTATTTCGTTTGTTCTTTTTTTTTTTCTCCCCTCTTTTCTATTTTTTTCTCTTTCTGCACTCAGTTCATCTCTGTCCCATTCTTCTCTTTGCTCATCCATCTTTTTTTTTACCCTTGCCTTTTTGGTCTCTCGTCTTCTATTCCTTCCTTTTCTTTCCTCTTATCTCCTCTCATCTTCTCTGTTCTCGTTCTCCTCTCAACGTTTCTCTTCTCTTCTTTTCTCTCCTCCCCTTTTCCTGTCCTCTCCTCTTCTGCGCTCTTCTCTCCTCTCGCTCCTCTCTTCTCTTCTGTCTTTTCGTCGTCTCTTCTCGTCTACGTTCTTTTCTCCTCTTCTCATTTTTACCCTCCTCTCTCATCCTGTCCTCCTCTCCTCCCTGCTCCTGCTCTTCTCGTTTATTCTCAGCTCATCTCTTTTCAGCAGCTGTCTTGTCCGCTCTGCTCTGCTCGCTGTTGTACATTAGCGGACCATTCTTGGACTTTTTTTAATTACCATTCTGAGGTGAAACGACCTGTGCAAATTTATAAATGATGAGAATGGAATCGCTGTCGGAGTGTCCTCTCTGACCCACTGTTCCTTCTTCATGTCTTTTTCTTCTGTTCTGTTCACCTCTTCTGTACCCTCCTGTCTATTCTACTCTTCTTTTATTGTTGTTGTTGTTTTTTTTCCCTCTGCTCTTTTCCTCTTCTCTCCGCTCTTCTCTACTCTTCTGTTTCATTGTTCTTTCTTCGCTCTTTTTTTTTTCATCTTCTCTTTCCTTCCCTTCTAACCTCCTCTTTTCCGTTCGTGAGTATTCCTGATTTCGTTACGTTTCCGTTCGTGAGTATTCCTGATTTCGTTACGTTTCCGTTCGTAAGTATTCCTGATTTCGTTACGTTTCCGTTCGTAGGTATTCATCATTTCGTTACTTTTCCGTTCGTAAGTATTCCTGATTTCGTTACGTTTCCGTTCGTAAGCATTCCTGATTTCGTTACTTTTCCGTTCGTAAGCATTCCTCATTTCGTTACTTTTCCGTTCGTAAGCATTCCTCATTTCGTTACTTTTCCGTTCGTAAGCATTCCTCATTTCGTTACTTTTCCGTTCGTAAGCATTCCTCATTTCGTTACTTTTCCGTTCGTCAACTACTCCTTTTTTTTTTACCCTTCTTTTTCCTCTGACGGTAAGCTTTTATTCCTTCGTTATGGCGTGACCGGATTCTGCTTGGGGTTTATTTCATTTATTCATTTTTCTATTCGATAAAAGAGAAAAGTAGGAAATCTGCATCCACTTTGTTGGCATGCATTCGAAAGCCACGCGGGGTTCTGGTGCACGATTGATCAGATTGACCTGAGAGATAGAGAGAGAGAGAGAGAGAGAGAGAGAGAGAGAGAGAGAGAGAGGAGAGAGAGAGAGAGAGAGAGAGAGAGACAGAGACAGAGACAGACAGACTACAGACAGACAGACAGACAGACAGAGACACAGAGAGAGGAAGAGAAAGAGAGAGAGGGAGGAAGCAGGGAGGGGAGGTAGACGGGGAGGGACAGAAGGGTGGGAGAAAGAGGTGAGGGAATCGAAGAGAGTTGGGGGAGGAGGGAGGAAGAGATAGACAGTGAGACAGAGACAGACAGACAGACAGACAGACAGACAGACAGACAGAAGGCAGGCAGAGAGGGAGTGAAAGACAGACAGACAGACAGACAGACAGACAGACAGACAGACAGAATGAACGAACGGTTTATTCACTTAAGCCCCAGTCCCTCATCACATTACGCACGCGAGGAGAGAGACATGGAGTGGCAGAGAGAAGAGAGAGAGAGAGAGAGAGAGAGAGAGAGAGAGGAGAGAGAGAGAGAGAGAGAGAGAGAGAGAGAGAGAGGGTGGGGAGTGGGGGTGGGGCGGGGGCAAGGGTGTGGAAGGGAGGAAGGTCGATGGGTCAAAGATGGTGATGGTAGTGTGGTATCTCTTCTTCTCCTCTTCTCTTTGCTATATGTTTAATGTTTCCGAACATCCTCTTCCCCCACCTCTCTCTCTCTCTCTCTCTCTCTCTCTCTCTCTCTCTCTCTCTCTCTCTCCTCTCTCTCTTCTCTCTCTGTCTCTCTCTGTGTGTGGGTGGGTGGGTGTTTGTGAAGACAGATCTCTCTCCCTCTCTTCTTCTTCTTCCTCTTCATGTCCTCCTCCTTCTCCTTCTCCTTCTGCTTCAATCTTCTCCTTCTTCCCCTTCTCCTCCTCCTTCTCCTCCTGCTTCTTCTTCCCTTCTCCTCCTCCTCCTCCTCCTCCTCCTCCTTCCTCTCTTTCCTCCTCCTCCTCCTCCTCTTCTTCTCTCTTCTTCTTCTTCTTCTTCTTCTCTTCTTCTTCTTCTTCTTCTTCTTCTTCTTTCTTCTTCTTCTTCTTCTTCTTCTTCTTCCTCATCCCATCCTTTCCAGTTAATTCTATTCTCCAGAAAACGTGGGCTGTGGAACATTGCACTGTTTCACTTCTGTCTGCATGTCTGTCTGTTTGTCCATCAGTTTTCCCTGTCTGTCTGTCTTCATTGATGCTGACAACCTAGGATGAAGGCCGGCCCCAGCGACTGTCTTTTCTGCTATTCAACATAGCGGGACTTGCAAACAAACTCAGAGACTGGGACTTGGTGAACTACTAAATAATTTGATTTTGTTACACTAACAGAAACATCCATGGACAAAACTTTTGATATGTCTGATGTTTTTCCAAATTTTGTTAAATTCGTTTCTCCCGCTTTGAAATTATCTCATCACGGCCGTTGGTCAGGTGGTGTAGTTGTAATGATAAAAAAAAAACCTGACAAATATATTAAAGTAATACAATGTGAATGTGATAATTTAGTTGCAGTCAGAATATGCGGTAAACTTTTGGGCAGTGCATCTGACATACTGTACGTATCTGTGTATGTCCCACCCTATGGTAGCCCGTTTTATGACACGGCGGAATCCAGTTGTCATACACTGGAAGTTGAAAGGATTATAGGTGATCTATTGGGAGCGGATACTAATCTGTACTTGCTTTGTAATGGCGACTTTAATGGACGAACAGGTAATGTACAAATCATCAACAGTCCATTTACTCAGAATTTTTGCTCTGATGTTTTTGATAGGTCTACTACATTCATAGACTACAGAATATCATGTGACGTAGCGACAAATGATTTTGGCAAGAAGTTACTTGATATGTGCGCCTGTTATAAACTTGAAAATATTAAATGGGTGTCCAGAGCTCGAGGGTTCTGGTAATTTCACATATTTATCTGAACAGGTCATAGCGTTATTGATTATTTCCTTACGAGCTTCGATCTTTGCAGCAGTTTTGAACGGATGGTCATAGGAGACAGAATTGAGTCAGACCACATGCCTGTTGAATTGTATTGTAAGATAGGTAATTTCCTTTGTTCAACCCACTGTCAACAACGCTGTCCAGCTGGAGAAGATTATTTGGTCAGAAGACCAAGCCCACATGTTCACTGAACACTTAAGATCAGAACATTTTCAGACCCAACTTGAGTTGGCAACTTCTCTGATTGATATGGTCTAAATGAGTCGGTGAATATTTTTACTTCATCATTAAAGGTGGCAGCTGAACCAATGAAAAGAAAGTGTTAGTGGGTAAACAAAGTGCTCGTAAAGCCAGATGTTTTGATAAGGAGTGCTTTTCAAAGAAAAGGGAAGTAATAAGTCATCTTCGAAGGGCTAGAAAAACTAAAGATAAAGTTGACTACGTTAAATACATCGGAGTAAGGAAAGAATACAGGACTATGCTCGACATGAAAGAGCGTGCACAGAGAAACTTTGATTTGAAAAATCTTTTAAGCTCAGCGGAAAACTCCAGTCAGTTTTGGAATGAAATTAACAAGAATAAAAGAAAAAGTGTTGTTCTAAATGACATAACAGAAAACTAGTGGGTACAGCACTTTGAATCAGTTTTTCAACGAAGGATTGTTAACGGAGAAGATTGGCCTATATGATGAATCAGACGAAACGTTTATGTGACCATGTATTGGATGGAGAGATAAGTGAAAAAGAAATCAGAAAAGCGATTAAACACATGAAAAAAAGAAGGCAGCGGTTTAGATGGTCTTTTGCCTGAAATGTTGAAGAATGCAGAGCAAATAGTTCTACCTTACTTGAAGAAGTATTTCAACGCTATATTCACTAGGAGCTTTTTCCCATCAAAATGGGCGGAGGCAGCAATAATTCCACTGTATAAGAAGGGTGATGCCAACATTCCTGATAATTTCAGAGGCATATCTCTTTTGAGTGTTCTTAGTAAGGTTTTTGCACATATTATCAATGGCAGGTTAATTTATGGGCAGAGCAAATACGGCATCATTTGTGAAGCACAAGCAGGCTTTAGAAAAGGCCGTTCAACGATAGATCATATATTCACTTTAAACGCAGTAATTGAAAAATATTTGCAGAAGAGTACGAAACTATACGTGGCCTTCATCGATTTCAAAAAGCATATGATACTGTGAACCGTAAGGTTTTGTGGGCGGTGCTGCTACGAGCAGGCGTGCGAGGTAGGATGCTAAAAATAATTCAGGCAATGTACACCAATGTGAAAGCGTGTGTTTTATGTCATAATAATACACGTTACTCAAGTTTCTTTGAATGTTTACAAGGTTTAAAGCAAGGATTGTTTATTAGTCCATTATTATTTTCTTTGTTAATAATGAACTTGCAAATGACATAATTTTAAATGGTAAACATGGGGCTATCCTCACATCAGACGAAGCTGAGCTATTCCTTTTGCTGTTTGCTGATGATCTCACTCTTTGGCTTCTACTCGCGATTGGGCTACAAATCAGCTGAAAATTCTCCAAAAGAAACAGAAAGACTGCGGTTAACAGTAAATTTAGAAGTCAAAAATTATTTTTTTCAGGAAGGGGGTTTTCTCAGCCAGGAGAGATGGTTCTGAATGGACCCCGCTAAGTGGTTAATTCGTACAAATACTTAGGTCTTACTTTTTCTACTAGACATAGTTAAACTTGCAATGGAAGAACTAAAATTAGGGGAAGAAATGTACAACGACATCATTCACATAAAAAAATTGGTGTATTTCACCGGATTTTTCTTCAAATTTTGATGCACCAGGGTGTCCCGTTGCTTCTTATGGCTCTAGATATGGGAAACAACTAACCCTCAGCTGGAGCTAGTCCATCTGTAGAGCAAAGATTTTTACATGTAAGGAAACAAGTCAGCAACGACGTATATATGGAGAATTGGTCGTTTTCCATAGGATATCAAACTGTAACCGGTGTCAATCTGTTTAGATTGTTAAAACAACCGGGATCCAAGTATTTCAAGAAAGGTTAAAACATGTCATTTGGCAATGAAAAGGCCATGTAACAATGGGCCACACATGTCAAAATATCCTGATGTGAAAAGGATTTCAAGAAGATGGATTTTGTGTGGTAATGAAATAGTTTATAAAAGAATTAAAATACAGATTATTTAGTAATTTCATGCATCAAGAAACCATTTGGATACAGTCCACGGTTGTCCACGTAGGTAAAATGAAACACATGTTTTCTCGAGAAAAAATATATCAGTAATTCTGTATGTAGAAAATACAGGAAAAATCTGGCACAATTTAGAAATGGTGTGTCCCAATTAAAGAAAAGAATTTCTTTTCACTAACAGCTGAAAAACACGACATGCCTGTATGTTAAATTCAAAAAGACGAAAAATAATTATATGTTCAAAGTGCCATTTAAAAAGAAAAAAGAAAGTTCATAAATTGAGAGGGGAAATGGGAATGTAAAATTGAGGGGAATAAAAACTGCACGATCAAAAAGTCAATTTGGAAATCAATCTACTGCCTTCAAAAAAGACAAGCCTCATCAAAAAAAACATGTGAATCAGAAAATATCCTGATAAATGAATATGTAACAGCACCATATTAAAAAAATTGGCAGTCAGAGTTATGTTTTCTCTGTGAAAGAGATTTTTTCCTGTTTGTATGTTTTAGAAGTGAGGTATGTTTTAGTGTTGAAAAGGGCTGTTGCTATAATCATTAAATTTAGATTTAAAGTTCAGATTTTTACTTCTCTCTCTCTCTCTCTCTCTCCTCTCTCTTTCTCTCTCTCTTCACCCCGGGGGGTGGGGTTTTGGAAGACAGATCTCTCTCCCTTTTTTCTTTTCTTCATGTCCCCCTACATTCTCCTTATGCTTTCATCTTTTTTTTCCTCCTCTTCAAAATTCTTTCCTTCCTCCTCCTCCTTCTCCCTTTCCTCCCCACCTTTTTTATCTTCTTATCTTTTTTCTTCTTCTTTTCTTCTTTCTTCTTCTTATTTTCTTCTTCTTTCTGCTTCATTAATCCTTTCCAGTTAATTACTATTTCTCCAGAAAAGTGGGACTGTGGAACATTGCACTGTTTTCACTTTGTCTGCATGTCGTCTGTTTGTCATCAGTTTCCCTGTCTGCTGTCTGTCTGTTGGCATCAGTTTACGTCTGTCTGTCTGTTTTGTCCATGATTTATTCGTGACTGTCGTTGGTCCATCAGTTTACTGCTGCTGTCGGTTTGTCCATCAGTTTACCTGCTGTCGTTTAGTCCATCGTACGTTCTGTATGATCTTACGCTGATTTTGTTGTCCATCAGTTTAGTTGTCGTTGTCCATCAGTTTCCCTGTTACATGTCTGGTTGGTCATCAGTTTCCTGTCTACATGTCTGTCGGTTGTCCATCATTTCTATTACTAGGCTATCTCTACTACAGTCTGTCTGTTGTCCATCAGTTTCCCTATCTACTAGGCTATCTGCTATCTACATGTCTGTCTGTTGTCCATCAGTTTCCCTATCACTAGGCTATCTGCTATCTGCATGGCTGTGTTGTCAATCATTCCTTTCTACTAGGCTATCTGCTATCTCATGTCGTCTGCTGTCATATTTCCCTATCTACTAGCTATCTGCTATCTACTGTCTGTTGTCTGTCCATCAGTTTCCTATCTACTAGGCTATCTGCTATCTATGTTGTCTTCTGTCCATCAGTTTCCTTTCTACTAGCTATCTCTTTAATGTCTGTCTGCCATCAGTTCCCTATCTACTAGGCTATCTGCTAGCTACATGGTCTGTCTGTCTTCCAATGTTATTATGGCTATCTGCTATCTACATGTCTGTCTGTTTGTCCATCAGTTCCTTTCTACTAGGCTATCTGCTTTACATGTTGTCTGTTTACATCAGTTTCCCTTCACTAGGCTATCTGCTATCTACATGTCTGTCTGGTTGCCATCAGTTTCCTATCTTAGGCTTTGTTACTTATGTCTGTTGTCCATCAGTTTCCTGTCTCATGTTTTGTTTGTCTGTTGTCCTTCAAGTTTCCCTTCTACTAGGCTTCTGCTATCTATTATGTGTCTGTTGCATCAGTTTATTCTATTCTATCTGCTATCTCTTCTGTTTCTGTCTGTCCATCAGTTTCTTCTTGCTGTTCTGCTTTTTTCTGTTTGTTGTCCATCAGTTTCCTTCTACTGTATTGCTATCTACATGTGTCTGTCATAGTTTCCATCTATGTCTGTTTCTGGCCATCTGTTTCCTTGCTTGGCTTTGTTTCATTTCTTCTGTTTCATCGTTTCCATTTTGCTTTGCTATTCTGTTGTTTGTATCTTCCCGTCTACATGTCTGTCTGTTGTCATCATTTCCTCTTAGGCTATTGTATCTACATGTTCTGTTGTTCTGTCCATCAGTTTCCCTTCTATGGCTATCTGCTATCTACTGTTCTGTCTGTTTGTCCATCAGTTTTCCTTTTTAGGCTATTTTCTATACATGTCTGTCTGTTTGTCATTAGTTTCCCTTTTACAGGCTATCTGTATCTACATTCTGTTTTCCATCAGTTTCCCTTCTAAAGCTATTGCTATTACATGTCTGTCTGTGGGCCATAGTTTCCCTTTTACTAGGTATTGTATCTACATGTCTGTTGTCCATCAGTTTCCATTACTAGGCTATGCTAATCTACAGTCTGTCTGTCCATCAGTTTCCCTATTAAATAGGCTATCTGCTATCTACAATTTTGTGTCTGTCCATCAGTTTCTATCTACTAGGGTAAATCTATCTTCAGGCTGTCTTTGTCAAAATTCCTATTATACTATCTGCATCACTGTTTTTTTTGTCATTAGTTTCCTTTCTATGCTGGTATTACAGTCTGTTGTCTGTCCTAGTTTCCTATGAAGTCTGGTTCTTAAACAGATTTCCTATCTACTAGGCTATGGCTATTAATGTTTGTTGTCCATCAGTTTTTTCTGGTATTTTTAAAATTTTGTATGTTTCCCCTTTAAGTTTTTTGTCCCCTTTAACCCGGTATTTATTCAGTTTCGGTTCCCATTTTCCCCCCCCCAAAATTTTTTTAAATTTTCTTTTTATCTTTCCTTCTTTCTGGGTTTTCTTTGTTTTTGTTTCCCCGTTTCCCTTCTTCTTCTCTTCACTTCTTCCCCTTTTTCCCCTTTTTTTCCCCCATATCTCCTTTTCCCCCTTTTTTTCCTATTTCCCTTTCTCTTTTTTTCCCTTTTTCCCCTTTTTCCATCTTTCCCTTCTTCTATTCTATCTCTTCTTCTTTTTTTCCTCTTTCCCTTTTTCTCTTCTCTTCTCTTCTTCTTCTTCCCCCCCTTTCTATTGTTTTAACTGCTGTTGCTTCATTTTTTTTCTATGGCTTCTGCTTTCATTTTTGTCTGCCTCGTTTCCCTATTACCTGCTGTCGTTGCCTGTTTCCATAATTTCTTTTCCCCTTTTTTTTTTTTTTTTTTTCCAATTTTCTTTTTTTTCCCATTTCCACCAAATTTTGTCTGTTTTCATTTCCTTTCTGGGTTTCCCTTTTACTTTTGTCTTTCCTCAGTTTCCCTTTACAGGGGCCTTTTCATTTTTTTGCCATCTTTCCCATCTACAGGTTCTGTTTCATGTTTTTCCATGTTTCCCCATTCTTGGCTTTGCCCTTTTTTTTTTTTTTTTTCCCCCCTTCTGTTCACTTCGTTGGGGTATTTTCCCCATTCAGCTTCTTTTTCCCTTTTTTTTGCCATCGTTTCCCTTCTCTGGTTTTTTTTCATGCTTCTGGCCCAGTTTCTTTTAATTTCTTTAAGGGGGGTTTGGAAACCCCATTTTCTATACTCTTCTCTGTCTTTGTCTTCCACAGTTTTCCCCCTTTTTAACATTTATTCTTCTTTTTCCCTCAGTTTCCCTTTCTACTAGGCTATCTGCTATCTACATGTCTGTCTGTTTGTCCATCAGTTTACTTGTCTGCTTGTCTGCTAGGCTAAAACTCCCAACGCGCCTCAGCAAAACGACGTCAATATATATGTACATACAGTGCCGTACAAATACACACTTGTGTTTTTATGGCATTGTATTCCATTGCATTATGTTGACTGTATTACATTGCATTGTGTGATGTTGAATGGTATGGTATGGTGTGGTATAGAATAGCATGGCATGGCATGGCATCGTATGGTATGGTATAGTATGGTATGGTTGGTATGGTATGGTATAGTATCGTATGGTATGGTATGATATGGCACTTCATGATACGGTACAATACAATACAGTAGTATAGTACGGTACGGTACGGTATAATATGATAAGGTATGATATGGTATAGTATGGCATTGTTTCATCAAGAAAAAAAATTCAAGGGCAGTTTTCTTCTGCACAAAAGTACAGATGTATAGCGCGCGCCCACACACACACACACACACACACACACACACACACACACACACACACACACACACACACACACACACACACACACTCATACACACACACACTCATACACACACACACACACACACACACACACACACACACACACACACACACACACACACACACACACACACACCACACACACACACACACACACACACACACACACACACACACACACACACACACACACACACACACACACACACCCGCGCGCGCGCGCGCGCGCGCACACACACACACATGATGGAAGTTTTATCCCTTAAGTTGAACACCCTTAGCAAACTTGGAGGAGCCAGGGCTTTTATTTCACATGTACATCTGACCGTAGAGAGTGTCACAATATTTAGAAACACATGTACGAGCAGATCTGACAGAACATCGAAACCAGTGGGGCAGAGATGTACATGTGAAAAACGTTACATACAAGCTGAAACTATTATGAATGCTGGCGACAATTTTAACATCACCCTCGTTAGATTTTAACATCACCCTCGTTAGATTATCATTAATGTAAAAAAAAAAGCATATTCATTTATTCTATTTCGCGTTGTTTCATTCATTATATTGCGTTATATGACCTTGTTTGCCTTCTGTTCCATTGCAGTTCATCAAGTAAACTGTAAACACGAACCGTGTGAACCAGCGCTGGGGACGCGTCATGTCCGCAGGAAACACGTTTCCCGTTACACGGGAAGGACTATAATTTGGGGAGGACAGGATGCTGGGGAAAGGACAGGCGCAAAGAGGAGGTCGAGGAATTGGGGGGGGGGGGGGGGCGGCGTATAGGAGGAGTTGGATGCTGGGGATTGTGAATGATGGGGATAGGGAGAGCTGAAGATCCAAACAGGAAAAAGCGGAAATGCAGCACCGATGGAGGACAACGTGCAAACAACCGAATATCCTGTCAGATGTACTATTTATGAGTCGTGGAGAAAAACAGATGGCGGCACATGATTTGTATCAATTTCTTACCTTTAATTAACTCTTACAAACCGCATTTATCTGGTTCATATAGAAGATTAAATGCATTTTAAAAGAAAGAAGCTAAAACAACAACAATGATAACAACAACAACAACAACAACAACAACAGCGACAACAACAACAACAACAAAGAGACAAAGTTGTTTTAAACTTCGTCTTTGATTTTCCTGTCTGTCTCTGTCATTTACAAATACTAACGTAATGTCAGGGTACGTGTTTGGCCGATTTCTCTACACTTTCTGGCAGCTGCTGGGTTGTGCCGTCGAACTAGGAGAGATGAAAGTCAAAAGACTAACAAGATAAGCACGGACAGTATAAATTGCTTTAAAAAAAATCAAACATAGGCTCAATTAGAAGACGTTACTTATTGTGCGCATGGAAAACAAAAAATTCTTACCCCAGTGCTTGAAAGCAACATTTATCCTGTTTGTATGGTAGATGAAGCGGATGTTAATCGAGAAAGAAATAGAATGAGAGATGAGGTTGTTTAATTTGTTTTCACACGATTTGTTTTGTTTCGTTTGGCAATTTGTATCATTTTTGTTTATCAGTATTAATATAATTTTAAAATTGATGTCATTCGCCTGGCACGTCCTGAGAAAGGGTGACAATCAACAGTTTTATTCCCCCTGTTGCAGAATCCAGAATTAGTCTGGCCTCGAGGACTCGGGGCTTTTTAGCTTCGGCATATCTCTCAGGAGATTAGTGTTTTCAAATGATGGGGGCGTTTTCCTCGTCCAAACAGCATCTTGGCATCCGAACAGTCATTGTCGAGAACACTAAGTCGTGTGTGGAAGTAAAAAACGTCGTTAAGGAGGTTTTCCAGCCGTCATACGTACGCCTGCCTTGTGCAGCTTGCGAGGATTTAGTGTGAATCCCCGTAGCCCGAGTTTTCGTAAGTCATTATAATCATTGTTTGTTATTATCAAGATGATCAGCGTTACAGGGTATATGAAGCTGAAAAAAACAAAAGAATTAAATTTCATGAAGCAAAACTGGCGAAATTTCATCTCTTCCTTTTTAAATTTCTCCCCTCTCCTCTCTTCTCTTCTCTCTCTCTCTCTCTCTCTCTTTCTCCCTCTTTCCTCTTTCTCTTCTCTCTCTTCTCTCTCTCTCTCTCTCTTTTTCCCCCTTTTCTCTCTCTTCTCTCTCTCCCCCCCCCTTCCGTTAAGCTTTCATTCCTTCGTTTCAGCGTGACTCGATTTTCTTTAGCCTTATTTCATTTTACTTATAGTTCTTTTCCCATAAAGAGGGAAATCTGCATCCCAAATTTTTTGGCAGGCATTTAAAACCGTTTCAGGCCCCTGGAGTGGATTGATCAGATTAACCTGAGAAAGGAGAGAGAGAGAGGGGGAGGGAGAGAGAGAGAGAGAGAGAGAGAGAGAGAGAGAGAGGGGAGGAGAGAGAGAGAAAGTGGGGGGAGGGAGCAGAGGGAGGGACGGGAGATAAGAAGGAAAAAACAGAGGAAGAGAGGGAGAGAGAGGTGGGGAAGTGGAAGAGGGGAGGGGAGAGAGAGAGAGAGAGAGAGAGAGAGGAGAGAAAGAGAGAGAGAGGAGAGAGAAGAGAGAGAGACGAGGGGGAGGGGGAGAGGAAGAAGAGAGAAGAGAGAGAAGGAGAAGAGAGAGAGAGAGAGGAGGAGGGGAGGAGAGAGGGGAGGGAGAGAGAAAAAGAAGAAGAGAAGAAAGAGAGAGAGGAGAGGAGAGAGAGAGAGAGAGAGAGAGAGAGAGGTAAGTGAGGGGGAGGGAGCAGAGGCAGGGAGGGGATATGAAGGAAGAAAACAGAGGAAGAGAGGGAGAGAGAGGGGGGGGAGAGAGAGAGAGAGAGAGAGAGAGAGAGAGGAGAGAGAGGGAGGAAGAGGAGGGAGAGGGGAGAAAAGAGAGAGAGAGAATTTAAACGCATGATTTATTCATTTAGCGTCAGTCCTCATCAAAAATAAACAAAGCTCGAAGAGAGACTTGGATAGAAAGAGAGAGAGAGAGAGAGAGAGAGAGGGGGAGGGAGAGAGAGAGAGAGGAGAGAAGAGAGAGAGAGAGAGAGAGACAGGAACAGAAGACAGACAGACAGACAGACAGACAGACAGACAGAGAGGCGTAGGCGGAGGGAAAGGAGGGCGGGGTGGGTTAGAGGTAGTGATGGTGGTATGGTATGTACTTCTTCTTTCTTTTCTTTGCTTTATGTTTAATGTTTTTAAACAGACTCTTTTCTCTCTCTCTCTCTCTCTCTCTCTCTTTTCTCTCTCTCTCTCTCTCTTCTCTTCTTTTCATTATTGTGTAGATTTTCTTTCTGAAACCCAGTGCTTGAAAACTACTTTTAAGAATAATTCTAGGGAGTCCCCCAAAAACCAGGAAAACAAAAAGTTACAAGGGCAAACCACGACGCGTTCGGCTCTTAGGTCTTCTTCAGAGAAGACAAACAACCGTCGAGGACAATGAAGACGAAGAAAACGAGCCATCACTTATCTTCTATATTGGGGCAAGATGGGCGTGGTTAAAACAAATTTATCTTGTTTGAACGGAGATAAAGGGATGCGAACGAGAAAGAAATTGAATCGGGAGATCGGGTTGTTTTTTTTTTGTTAAAGGTTGTTTTGTTTGGGTTGTATTCATTTTTGTGTAGGTGAGAAGGGGGTTAAAAAAGGGAAAAAACTAAATTTGAGATTAGGTAGTTTAAAAAGCCTTATACATGTTTTGTTTGGGTTTTTCGTTTGTGTCTCTTTTTTCATCAATTCGATATATATAATATTTATTATATATATTTTTTTTTTATATTTTTTTTTTGGTCGCCCTTGCCTTGTCATTCTGGTTTTGACTGGGTAAAAAATCAACGTTTCATTCCCCTGTTGCAGAATCCAAAATTTAGTTGGCGCCGTGGCTGTGATGTTCAGCTTCGGATTCTTCCCCGGGAGTGAGTTCTTCAAATGACTGGGGCCGTTTTTCGTAAAAAATTGGCCCGCAAACAGCGTGTCAGAACAGTAGCGTGTGAAAAAGTGAAAACCAGTGCATGGAGTTTTTCCCAGCGCTATAAGTGGCTCGCCATTTGTTTCCCCTGCGGGGTTTGGAAATCGAATGCGCGTGATTGAATTACTTTTTCTCGGGAAATTGTTTTTTCCGAAAATCAACGTAATGGGACATAAAATTTAAAAATGGAATTAGGTTTATATCTAGAAGCAAAAATTTTAATAATAACCTACATGTAAACGCAAAAACTGCCTTCCTTTTCGTTTTTACTTTTTTTTTCTGCGTCTTTCCTTTTACTTTTAAAGGTATTACCCCTTCGTTTGTTGGTTTTTGCGTGTGGATTCTGTTTGATTTTTTTTTAATCTTTTTTTATTCAGTGCAAGAGGGAAATCCCCCACCCAATTTTTTGGCATGCTTTTAAAAAGCCGTGGGGGGTTGGAGTAGGGTGTAGATGAAATGCGGCTGGAGAGAGAGGAGAGAGGAGAGAGAGGGGAAAAAGAGAGGGGGAGGGGAGAGGAGGAGGAGAAAAGAAAGAGGAGAGAATGGTTGGGGGGGAGAGGGGTGGCGGGGAGGGGAGCTAAGAAAGGCGGGCGGGGGGAGCGAGGGAGGGAAAAAACCGGGTTTGGGGAGACAGAGAGGGGGAAAAGATGATAGAGAGATGGAAGGGGGGGGGGGGGGGGGGGGGAAGGGAGGATTATTAATTTAATTCCAACCTCGTAAATTATTATGCTGGGGGAAAAAAACATTTAAATGGAGAGAGAGAGGAGGAAGAGGGAAAAGAGAGAGAGAGGGAGAAAAGGGAGAGGGGAGGAGAGGCTGATTAAAATTGGGCCCCACCCCCTATATATTATGAAATGCTGGAGGGGACTTAAGTGGAGGGGAGAGAAAAGAGAGGGAGAGAGAGTGGGAGGACGAGGGGAGAGAGAGAGGAGAGAGACAGAGAGAAGAGGAGAAGAGAGGAACGAGAAGAGGGACAGGAAGGGGTGGGATGAGAAGGATGGAAGGAGGGGGGTTTGGATGAGGGGGTGGGGTGTGGTTTTTTTCTTTTCTTTACATTGGGTTTTCAAAGGGTTCAGCCAACGATCAAACCTTTCTTTCCCGTCAGGGACACCTTCCCCCCTTTGGGGGCAGTGGCA
>CM031604.1:70208508-70241008 GCA_018398815.1 Conus ventricosus
TTCTACATTAGTTCATCAGGGGGTTGCAGCTGCACCGTCCAAACCGGTTCTTTCCTGATCAGATAGATATCCATATTCTGTTTTCGGGGACAGAGCATACCGGACGGTTTTGTCTCTCCAGACCCCACTACACGTGACAAGATGTCCAGTTACTGCGTGAGGACCTCTTAACTGGACTGAAGCCAATGTAGGTTTTGCCTATACCAATCGACTTCGGAGAAATCAAGGAAATCTCAGCTCCTAGTTGTGGGATTCGAACTGTGGACCTCCCGTTTCTTGGGATGGAAGCCTAATGCTTTTCCCACTTAGCTCTCACGCCCGCTGTTTGTTATGTGGTTTCTGTTGCATTACATTGTGTTGCATTCCATTGTATTGTATTATGCTGCGTGGTGTTGAATAGTATGGTATGCAGTGAGGGAGGTGTGGCGTAGCATGATATGGCATGGTATAGTATGGGTGGTATGATGTAGTACAGCATGGTGTGGTGTGATGTGGTGTTGTGTGGTTTGGTATGGTACGTAATATTATGTTATGTTACATGATATGGCTGTACATGGTATGGAAAGGTATGGTATGGTATGGCGTAGTATGGTTGGTATGTTATGGTATCGTTTGGTTTTCTGTGGTATGGTGGGGTATGGTATGGTGTATGGTGGTATGTTATGGTATCGTTTGGTTTGTGGTATGGTGTGGTATGGATGTGTATGTAGGTATGTATGTTATGGTCGTTGGTTTTTGGTATGGTGGTGGTATGGTATGGCGTGTATGGTATGGTATGGTTATGGTATGTTTGGTTTTTTGGTATGGTGGGTATGGTATGTGGTAGTATGGTATGGTATGTATGGTATGTTTGGTTTTCTGTGGTATGGTGTGGTTATGGTATGGCTAGTATGGTATGGTATGTTATGTATCGTTTGGTTTTTGTGGTATGGTTGGTATGGTATGGGTAGTATGGTATGGTTGTTATGGTATCGTATGGTATGGTATGGTGTGGTATGGTATGTAGTATGGTATGGTATGTTATGGTATGTTGGTTTTTTGGTATGGTGGGTATGGATGTATGGTTGGTATGGTTGTGGTGGTGTGTGGTATGGTATGTATGGTATGGTATGGATTGTATGGTATGGTATGGTGTATGTTGGTTTTGGTATGGTTGGTGGTATGGTATGGTATGGTATGGTATGGTATGGTATGTATGGTATGGTATGGTATGGTATGGTAGGTATGGTATGGATGTATGGTATGGTATATGTGATGTGGTACATATGTATGGTATGGTATGGTATGGTGTATGGTATGATATGGTATGGTATGTATGGTATGTATGGTAGTGGTATGGTTGATGGATATGGTGTGGTATGATGGTATGGTATGTTGTATGGTAGGTGATGGTATGGTATGGTATGGTATGGTATGGTGTATGGTATGTATGGTATGGTATGGTATGGTATGGTAGTTGGTATGGTATGGTATGTGTTGGTATGGATGGTTGTATGGTATTTGGTATGGTATGGTATGGTATGGTATGGTTGGTGTGTATGGCATGGTATGGTATGGTACGGTGTAGGTGCGGTATGGTATGGTGTGGTATGGTATGGTATGGTATGGTGTGGTATGGTGTATGGTATGGTACAGTATGTGATATGGAATCGTATGGTATGGTATGAACCTGTTTGATGTGGTACAATATAGTATTGTATGGTCTGGTATGGCATGGTATGGTATGAATGGTAGGATGTTGTATGGTGTGGTGTGATGTGGTATGGTATGGTATGGTATAGTATGGTACGGTATAGTATGATATGATATAGCATGATATTGGTTCATTCAAGAAAAAAATAAAACCAGTTTTCTTTTGCAGAAAATAAGATATGGACAGAAAAAAATGATGAAAGTCCTAACTCTTACCTGAACAAGTACAGCTTCCGTGGCAAACTTAGAGAAGTCAGGCATTTTATTTCACATATTGGGACCAATAATAAAGCAAGCTGAATTGGAAAACAGGAGACAGAAAGATATAGGGGAAGAGAAATTACACGCAGTTAGAAACTACTGTGTATGCAGGCGACAATTTTAACTTTACTTTGGATTTTTGTATGATACTTTTTATTGTCATTTATGAATTGTGCTGATTTTGATTTATGATACTACATTATATGTAATACGGTATTGCTTCTTTTGTCATCGCACTGCATCAAGTTGTCTTCAGCCTTTGCTTGCCTGGTCAGAAGTGTGATAGAGTGACATTAAGTGTGTGAACCTGCGCTGAATGACGCGCCATCTTTACAGGAAACACGTTTCCAGTTACGCAGGGATAACTATGATTTAGGGAAGATAGGAAACAAAGGGAAGGATGAGCGCAAATAGGGAGCGGGCAGAGGGAGAGAAGGAGAGGAGGGTTTGGATGGTTGGGATCGTGAGTGATGGGGATGAGGGGGAGTTGAAGGTCCAAACAGCCAGATGACGTTTCCATTTACGGGTCCCAGAGACAAAAAAAAATGCACCACATGATTTATATAGATGTCCTACTTTTAGCCCTTAACGATAAGATTTATCTCCTTTATATGGAAGATTAAGAGGATTTTAAACACAAAGAAGCTCGAGAGGGAGGGAGAGAGAGAGGGGCGGGGGATGGAGAAGGAGAGAGAGAAATAGAGAGAGACAGAGAGATGAAGGTGTTGTAAACTTCGTCCTTGTTTTTCTGTCTGTCTTTAGCATTTACAAATCCTAATGTATATGTCGGAGTATGTGTTTTCCTGAATTTATACACTCTTTTACGACTGTTAGATAGCGCCGTCAAAAAAAAAAAAAGAGAAGTGAAAACCAAAAGACGAAGACGAAGAAGATGAGTACAGAAAGTATGAATTGCTTACAAACGAAAGGACCAATCAGAAGACGCTACTAATTTTGCGCATGGAGAAAAAGAAATGGCGGCATATAATTTGTATAGATTTCCTTTCTGACCTCTTGTCCTTAAAAGCATTCATCTTGTTCGTATGAAAGATGAAGTGAGCTGTGAACAGGAAGGAAGACGAATCAGAGATTGGGTTGTTTACATATTTTCACACATGTTGCTTTAGTTTTGGATTTCAATCTACGTCTCTTTTATCCATGAATAGTGAGATATGTCCGAGTGACGTTATTCGCCCAGTTCTGTGAACGTCCTGACGACGGGTAACAATCAACAGTTCGTCCCAGCTGTTGCAGACATCCAAAATTAGTCTGACGCTGAGAGACGCTGGCTGTTGGACTTCGGCATATCTCTCCAGGACATTGGTGTCTTCAAATGACTGTGGGCGTTTTCCCGTCCAAACAGAACTGCCTGGCATCCAAACAGTCAGTGTCAAGAACAGTAAGCCGTGTGAAGAAGTGAAAACAGTCGTTAAGGAGTTATTTCTAGCCGTCGTACGTACGTCTGCCTTGTGCACCGTGCGAGTTTTCATACCAAACGCAAATGAATCAGAGTTGATGATTTCGTGAATCATAATTGTCGTTTTCATGATGATCAACGTAATAAAGTGTAACAAGCCACTAAACATAGAATAAGAATTGAAATTTATGATGAAAGAAAGTGATGAACTTTATGCGAATACTGCCGAAAACTAGCTTCTCTTAAAGAACACCTCTCTCTCTCTCTCTCTCTCTCTCTCTCTCTCTCTCTCTCTCTCTCTCTCTCTCTCTCTCTCTCTCTCTGGTTAAGCTTTTATTCCTTCATTTTGGTGTGACTGGATTTTATTTGGCTTTATTTGATTTATTATTTATTCAATAAAAGAGGGAAAATCTACATCCCATTTGTTGGCATGCATTTAAAAGCCACGCGGGTTCTGGTACACGATTGATCAGATTCACTTTTCACTCCCGCAAGAGAGAGAGAGAGGAGAGAGAGAGAGAGAGAGAGAGAGAGAGGAGAGAGAGAGAGAGAGAGAGAGAGAGAGGGTGGGTAGGTGGGAGAGGAGAGGTGGAGACAGGGTGGGAAGGTAAGAAGAGAGAGGTAGAGAGGGGGAGGGGAGAAGGAGAGAGAGTGGGGATGAAGGGAGAGAGAGAGAGAGAGAGGAGAGAGAGAGAGAGAGAGGAGAGAGAGAGAGAGAGAGAGAGAGAGAGAGGAGAGATTGGTTCATTTAAACCCAGCCCCATCTCATATTATGCAATGCTAGAGGAGAGAGAAAATATGCGGGTTAGTGTAGACGAGACAGAGAGAGAGAGAGAGAGAGAGAGAGAGAGAGAGAGAGAGAGAGAGAGAGAGAGAGAGAGAGAGAGAGACAGACAGACAGACAGACAGACAGACAGACAGAGAGAAGAGAGAGAGAGAGACAGACAGACGACAGCGACAGACAACCAGACAACAGACAGAGACAGAGAGAAAGACATAGAGAACTGAGGCGGAGGGTGGGAGTTGGGTTTGAGGAGGTGACGATGGTGTGGTTCCTTTTTCTTTTTCTTTCTTCCTCTTCTTTCCCTATCTTCTGCACTGGTTCATCATGGGGTTGCAGCTGCAGATTTCAGACCGTTTTTTCCTGATCATACAGGTACTCTTGTATTTAGGAACAGTGCGTACAACATACTTTCATCCCTCCAGAACCCACTGTGCGTGATAATATTGTTAGTGCTCTGTGCGGACCCATTCACTGGGCTGAGGCAAAAGCAGGTCTGCCTGTAAGAAGTGACTCTGGAGGAATCGGGAAAATCTCATCCCTTTGTTGCTGGGATTCGAACAGTGGACCTCCCAGACCACTTAGTTCTCACGACTGCTGTGTGGGATATGGTATGGTATGGTATTATGGTATGGTATGGTATGGTATGGTATGGTATGCTATGCTATGCTATGCTGTGCTATGTATGTATGGTATGGTATGTTGCTACGGTATGGTATAATGTGGAATGGCATGGTTTGGTGTGGTGTTGTGTGATGCGGCATGGTGTGATTTAGTATGGTATTGTGTGTATGGTGTGGTGTGGTATAGTATGGTGTAGTATGGTGTAATGCGGTGTGATAGGTATAGTATAGTATGGATTGATATGGTATAGATCGGTATAGTATGGTGTGGTAGGTAATGGTATGCTATGCTATGCTATGCTGCTATGCTATGCACTGCTGTGGTTTGGTATAGCATGGTATGGTGCGTTATGGTATGATATGGTTGTGTATTGTATGATATGGTATGGTGTGGTATGATATCGTATAAAACGATGTGGTATGGTATGATATAGTATGGTTTGGTATGGCATCATATGATCAGGTATGGTATAGTATGATATGGTATGGTACATCAAGGTATGGTGCGGTATGGTATATTATTGGTTTTTTCAAGAGAAAGTATGAAGTTCAGTTTTTTTCTGAACAAAATTAGAGATGGATAGGAAAAAAAAAAAGAAAACAAAGTAGAAGTTATATCTCTTACCTGACCATTCACAACAGGCATGACAAGCACGGAGGAACCTTTTTATTTTACGTGTGTAATGTCAGCAGTAGAAACTGTCACAATGTGTTGGAAATTCGTGCACACGAAGACTGGACTGAGCACTGGAACAAACAACAAAGACAGTCTGAATTGACAAGCAGGAGGCAAAAAGATATGTGTAAAGAAAACACTACATACACCACACAGATAGAAACCACCACGAATGAAGGCAGCAATTTGTATTTCACATTCGTTAGACTTTTGTGGGATGGTTTGTTCGTCCCGTCATTTTTGTATTGCACTTCATTACACGACATTTTTTCTCACTCTTTTCCATCGCAATGCTTTTGGTCATCTCTAGAAATCTGCTGATCTGGTCGGATGTCTGATCGAGTTACATGAACCCACGGACCTGCGCTGGGTGATGCGTCATCTTTGCAGGAAACACGTTTCCCGTTGCTGGGAATAACAACGGTTAAGGTTCGGGAGACAGGGTGCAAGAGGGAGGAAGATAGGGACGGGGTGGGGATAGAGAAGAGGAGAGATAAGGAGAGGACGAGCTGGGAGCTGGGGGTCGTGTGTGATGGGGCTGGGGAGAGTTGAAAACCGAAACATCAAAAAGTTGAAACACAGCTCAGATTGAATATGAACTGCGAGCAAACCAAAATACAAATTAGAAAACATTACTGATTATGAAGTATGGTTAACAATATGGCGGTACATGATTTGTATAGATTTTTTGTTCATACTGTTAGCGCTTAGTCTTGTTATATGGAGGACTAAAACGAATACGACAGAAAGAAACTGAATAAGAGATGTTTAAAACGTCGTCTGTATTTTTCCTGTCCATCTCTATCATTTAAATGCAGACTATGTGATTCGCCGAATTCTGTATACTCTGCGATTGGTAGAAAGAACCGTCAGTATTCACCAGCAGGTGGTTCTAGGGGAGGTGAAACAGCAGGTGGTTTTAGGGGAGGTGAAACAGCAGGTGGTTCTAGGGGAGGGGAAACAGCAGGTGGTTTTAGGGGAGGTGAAACAGCAGGTGGTTTCTAGGGGAGGGGAAACAGCAGGTGGTTCTAGGGGAGGGGAAACAGCAGGTGGTTCTAGGGGAGGGGAAACAGCAGGTGGTTCTAGGGGAGGGGAAACAGCAGGTGGTTCTAGGGGAGGGGAAACAGCAGGTGGTTCTAGGGGAGGGGAACAGCAGGTGGTTCTAGGGGAGGGGAAACAGCAGGTGCTTCTAGGGGAGGTGAAACAGCAGGTGGTTCTAGGGGAGGTGAAACAGCAGGTGGTTCTAGGGGAGGGGAAACAGCAGGTGGTTCTAGGGGAGGGGAAACAGCAGGTGGTTTTAGGGGAGGTGAAACAGCAGGTGGTTCTAGGGGAGGGGAAACAGCAGGTGGTTCTAGGGGAGGGGAAACAGCAGGTGGTTCTAGGGGAGTGGAAACAGCAGGTGGTTCTTGGGGAGGGGAAACAGCAGGTGGTTCTAGGGGAGGGGAAACAGCAGGTGGTTCTAGGGGAGGGGAAACAGCAGGTGGTTCTAGGGGAGGTGAAACAGCAGGTGGTTCTAGGGGAGGGGAAACAGCAGGTGGTTCTAGGGGAGGGGAAACAGCAGGTGGTTCTAGGGGAGGGGAAACAGCAGGTGGTTCTAGGGGAGGGGAAACAGCAGGTGGTTCTAGGGGAGGGGAAACAGCAGGTGGTTCTAGGGGAGGGGAAACAGCAGGTGGTTCTAGGGGAGGGGAAACAGCAGGTGGTTCTAGGGGAGGGGAAACAGCAGGTGATTTTAGGGGAGGGGAAAACAGCAGGTGGTTCTAGGGGAGGGGAAACAGCAGGTGGTTCTAGGGGAGGGGAAACAGCAGGTGATTTTAGGGGAGGGGAAACAGCAGGTGGTTCTAGGGGAGGGGAAACAGCAGGTGGTTCTAGGGGAGGGGAAACAGCAGGTGGTTCTAGGGGAGGGGAAACAGCAGGTGGTTCTAGGGGAGGGGAAACAGCAGGTGGTTCTAGGGGAGGGGAAACAGCAGGTGGTTCTAGGGGAGGGGAAACAGCAGGTGGTTCTAGGGGAGGTGAAAACAGCAGGTGGTTCTAGGGGAGGGGAAACAGCAGGTGGTTCTAGGGGAGGGGAAACAGCAGGTGGTTCTAGGGGAGGGAAACAGCAGGTGGTTCTAGGGGAGGGGAAACAGCAGGTGGTTCTAGGGGAGGGGACAACAGCAGGTGGTTCTAGGGGAGGGGAAACAGCAGGTGGTTTCTAGGGGAGGGGAACAGCAGGTGGTTCTAGGGGAGGGGAAACAGCAGGTGGTTCTAGGGGAGGGGAAACAGCAGGTGGTTCTAGGGGAGGTGAAACAGCAGGTGGTTCTAGGGGAGGGGAAACAGCAGGTGGTTCTAGGGGAGGGGAAACAGCAGGCGGTTCTAGGGGAGGGGAAACAGCAGGTGATTTTAGGGGAGGGGAAACAGCAGGTGGTTCTAGGGGAGGGGAAACAGCAGGTGGTTCTAGGGGAGGGGAAACAGCAGGTGGTTCTAGGGGAGGGAAACAGCAGGTGGTTCTAGGGGAGGGGAAAACAGCAGGTGGTTCTAGGGGAGGGGAAACAGCAGGTGGTTCTTGGGGAGGGGAAACAGCAGGTGGTTCTAGGGGAGGGGAAACAGCAGGTGGTTCTAGGGGAGGTGAACGCGCAAAGAGGAAGAAGATAAAACACACCACAGACAGAATGATTTGCAAACAGATGACCAATCAGAAGACGTTACTATTTATGGGAAATGGAGGAAAAAACGGCGGCGCATGATTTATATAGATTTCCTCTTGCATCTTGCTCTTCAAGACATTTGTTATGTTTTGTTTGGAAGATGAAGTGGGTTATAAAAGTCAACTAAAAAAAGAAGCGGAATAGAAAATGCTTCGAACTTTGTGCATATTTCTGTTCCTGTTTTAATATGTGTCTTGTTAATTTATAATTATTGGTATATGAGCCGGCAAAGAGGTTCGCCAGTTACGTGAACTCTGTGAGGACAATTAGCAATCAACAGCTCTTTCCACCTGTTGCAGAAATCCAGAATTAGACTGGCCCTGCGAGACTCTGGCTGTTTAGCTTCGGCATATCTCTCAGGAGATGAGTGTCTTCAAATGACTGGGGGCGTTTTCCTCGTCAAAGCTTGGCACCCACAGAGTCAGTGTCAAGAACAGTAAGCCGTGTGAAGAAGTGAAAACAGTCGTTATGGAGTTAGTTCCAGCCATCATACCTGCGCCATCCTCGTGTGCCGTGCGAGGTTTCAGTGCGAATGCACGTGAAGCAAAACAGTTATAGCTTCACGTGATAAATGGCGAAAATTGTCTTTTCTTCCCTTTTTTACGCTCTCTCTCTCTCTCTCTCTCTTCTCTCTCTCTCTCTCTCTCTCTCCTCTCTCTCTCTCTCTCTCTCTCTCTCCTTACGTTAAGTTTTCATCCCTTCCTTTCGGCGTGACTGGACTTTATTTGGCTGTTATTTCATTCATTATTTTTGTATTCAATAAAAGAGGAAAATCTGCACTCAATTTGTTGGCATGCATTTAAATGCCACGCGTGGCTCTGGAGTGAGACTGATCAGATTGACCTGAAAGAGAGAGAGAGAGAGGGGGGGGGGGTAGGGATGTGGAGGGGATGGATGGAGGCAGGGAGGGATGGTGAGAGAGAGGGGACAGAGAGAGAGAGAGGAGAGATGAGAGAGAGAGAGAGAGAGAGAGAGAGAGAGAGAGGAGGAGAGAGAGAGAGAGAGAGGAGAGAGAGAGAGAGAGAGGCGCGCTAAGGCGGGGGATGAAAACTGGGTCAGAGAAAGTAATGGTGGGGAGGTTTCTTTCTCTTCTCCTTTTACACGTACATACCCATGGCAAACTCTGGGGATCAGACATTTTATTTCACCTGTGCGTTCCTAATAGTAGAAAATGTCACAAGACCTCGTGAATTCTGCACACGAAGATTGGACAGAGTACTGGTACCAATACCGGAATAGCTCAGTTGGTAGAGCGCCGGACTCGTAATCTTGGTGATTCTGGGGTTGCGGGTTCGAACCTCCGCCGGGGCGTTTCGGTACAGGGGGATTTTTCCCTCGGAGTTAACATTGGTTCTGACTCCATTTCCCATACAGTCCTTCGAATGAGACTCTAAACCGAGGTTCCGTGTGTGAACGCACGCATAACATCTTGCACACACGTAAAATCCCATCACCAACTTTCGGAAGAGTAGGCCAGTTTGGCCGTTGGTATGGATGACACGTTACACATAGCATGCACCCTGCGTTAGAAATGGAAAGAATGAAGGAAGTAAGGAAATGAGTGAACGATATTGACTGGATGACACGGGAAACGACTGAATGAAGCGCCAGCTGGCAGCTCTTCAGTCGGCACTACCTAAGTAGGCAGCCCGTGTGTAAACGAGTGTTGATTGTAAAGCGCTTAGAGCTTGGTCTCTAGCCGAGAATAGGCGCTATATAGTATTCATTATTATTATTATTATTATTATTATTATTATTATTAACAAAGCAATCTAAATTGATAAAAGGAAGCACAAAGATTCGTGTGAAGAGAAATTACACACACAGAGAGATTTTTTTGTAGGATACTTTGCTCTGACGTTTAGAATATTGTGCGTATTTTGGTGCATTATCCTACATTGTATGAAGTTGCCTTTCCTGTTCTCCGTCGTAATGCATCAAGGTATCTCCGGACATCGCTCTGTTTTGGTCGAAGTCTGATCGAATAGCATCAGAAGACATTACTTGTTATAGAGTATGGAAAAAAAATGGCGGCACAAAATTTGAATATATTTCATTTCTTACCATTAACTCTTAATTTTGTCTATACGAAAGTTTAGGATTTAAACAGAGAGAAGCTAGAACAAAAATAAACAACCCCCCCCCCCTCCCCCCGAGATTGTCTAAAACTTCGTCTGTGCTTTTTGGTTCTGTCTCTGTCTTTCAAAATATTAACTTAAATAAATGTTAAATGTGATTAATAGCGAACCGCCAAGAAAACGTAGGCAAACGAATCACAAGAAAAAATACATTAACTTAAATGTCAGGCTACATTATTAACCGACTTTTGATATACTGCCCTGTGATTGGTACAAAGATCCGTCTGCATTTACCTGTCGGTGGTTATAGGAGAGGTAAAAGATGGAAGTGGAAGGCTATGAAAAGTAGCACAGAGTATGAATCGTAAACGAAGCAGAGGACGAGTCAGAAGACGTTGCTATTTATGGAAATGGGAGAAAACGTGACGGCACATGATTTGTATATGTTTCTTCTCTGACTTCTTGCCCTTCAAGTTAACAGTTATCTTGTTTGTATGGAAGTTTAAATGGGTTACAAACGGGGGAAAAATCTGAAAAAGAATTTAGGCTGCTTAAAACTTTATGTATTTTTTCTTTTTGTTTCTATCTGTGTCTCGTCTATTTATAACAATAGATATTTAAATCGGGTGACGTGATTCAGCCAGTTTTGTGAAGTTTGTGATGACAGTAAACAGTCAGTAGTTCATTCCACCTGTTGCAGAAATCCAGAATAAGTCTGGCGCCACGAGACTGTCTGTTTACCCTTCGCATATCTCTCTAGGATAGTAATGGTTTCGAATGACCGCGTGCGTTTTTCTCGTCCAAACAGAAACGTTTGGCTTCCAAACAGTCAGCTTAGAGGCGTGAAGTGAAAACAATTGTTATGCAGCAGTTATTTCCAGCCAGCATCCGTACGCCATTCCCCCGTACAGCACGAGGTTTCAGAGCGAATGTCCGTGAGTCGGAGGTATTGTTTGGCGCCAAACCAAGCCAAAAGACACAAAGAGATCCAGAAAGCACTCGGCAGAGCGCAGTCCTCCCTCAAAGTTGTCCGGATCCTTGATATGCCCTTTGATCCAGATCTGCATCAAAAAACTATGGGGATGGGGGGGGGGGGGGGGGGGGGGGGGGGGGAAGAAAAAAAAGAATGTGTTTACTGTAATACGAGAGAAAATAGGGGGTGGCTTGGATGGCTTCTGTTTTTCAATATCTTTAAAACTTCTGTGAGCAAGTCAGCTGAAGAGAGATGTAGTAATAGGCGAGGACGGAAAGAGTTCCCATGCACTTTTTTGTATGTGAAAATGGACAATACAAATTGTTAACATTTCTTTTACTGTAAATGTTCAATATTTCCGGAAAATATATTACTCTATACACATGTTATCAGTTCGTAAACAGTAAATTGACAGTATTCATAGTCATTGGAAAAAGTGATTTGACGGAATCGTCATTTAATGGTTCGTCTTTCGGCCACATTTCATCCTTCCACATTATCATCATTGTAGCTCGCTGGTACAGTAGCGAGCAAAGCAGTTGGTATGGAAATGGGCACCCAAGAGAGATGGCAGATCTCTCTTGAAGAGCGTAGGGTGGGTGGGAGAGAGATCGTCGTCGGGGGACGCAGATTTCCTTCCAGCCAATATCGGCGAATTTAGCCTGTTCACGAGAGACACTCCCGGAGACTGGAGCGGACGGCTATAGAGTGCGGCCCGACTGCAGTATCCCAGACTTTATCAAGCCGTGTTTGGAGGCTAAAAGGGGCTGTTGACTGCAGTATCCCGATTGATCAAAAACCCTGTTGGGATCGGCTATAGGTGCGGTGATGCGTATCCCAAATTTATCAACCCTGTTTGGGTCGGCTATAGCGGGGCCCGACTGCAGTACCCCGACTTGATCAAGCGTGTTTGGGGTGGCTATAGGTGGGCCCGACTGGTCCCGATTGAACAAGCCCTGTTTGGGAGGGTTAGAGTGCGGCCCGATGCAGTATCCCCAATTGATCAAGCCGTGTTTGGGATGGCTAGGTGTGGGCCCCGACTGCAGTATCCCCGACTTGATCAAGCGTGTTTTGGGGTGGCTATAGCGTGCTGTCTGACGCAGGGATCCCCCCCCCTTTATAAGCCGTTTTGGGATCGGCTATACGGCTGTCTGGGCGCAGATCCCCGACTTGATCGGTGTTTGGGTCGGCTTTGAGTGCTGTTGATGCGTATCCCCGACTTGACAAGCCCTTTTGGGATCGGCTATAGCGTGCGGCCTGACTGCAGTATCCCCAGTTTTATCAAGCCGTGTTTTGGGGTGGCTATAGCGTGCGGTGACGAGTATCCCCCATTGATCAACCGGGTTTGGGATCGGCTTAGCGGCGGCCTGATGCAGTATCCCAACTTGATCAAACCCTGTTTTGGGTCGGCTTTTAGGTGCTGTCCCGCGATTCCCGATTTACAAGCCGGTTTGGGGGCGGTATAGCGTGCGGCCCGACCGCAGTATCCCAGACTGATCAAGCCGTGTTTGGGATCGGCTTGCGTGCGGCCCGAAGCAGTATCCCCGTTGACAAGCCCTTTTGGGTCGGCTATAGGACCGGCCTACTGCAGTACCCAGACTTGTCAAACCGTGTTTGGGGCGGCTAAGAGTTGTGGCCTACGCAGATCCCCGACTTGTCAAGCCCGGGTTTTGGGATCGGGTATAGGTGCTGTTGACTGCAGTATCCCGATTGTCAAGCGTGTTTGGGATCGGCTATAGAGTGCGTTGACTGCAGTATCCCAATTATCAAGCCGGTTTGGGTGGCTATAGGTGTGTTGACTGATATCCCGCTGATCAGGTGTTTGGGATCGGGTATAGAGTGCTGTCTGACTGCAGTATCCCAGCTTGATCAAGCCGTGTTTGGGATCGGCTATAGGTGCGGCCTGACTGCAGTATCCCCCACTTATCAAGCCGTGTTTGGGTGGCTATAGCGGCGGGCCCGACTGCTATCCCAAAATTTTATCAAACGTGTTTGGGTCGGCTATAGGTCGGCCCGACTGCAGTTCCCGACTTTTATAAGCCCTGTTTGGGATCGGCTTAGAGTGCGTCGACTGCAGTATCCCCGCTTATCAAGCCCTGTTTGGGATCGGGTATACGTGCGGCTGACCCGTAACCAGACTTGTCAAGCCGTGTTTTTGGGGGTCGGCATAGGTGCGGCCTGATGAGTTCCCCGACTTGATCAACCGGTTTGGGTCGGCTATAGCGACCCCCCTGACTGCATATCCCAGATTGATCAAGCCGTGTTTGGGATGGGTTAAAAAGTGCTGTCTGACTGCAATACCCAGACTTTATTTAAACCGGTTTGGGTCGGCTTTTTGGTGCGTCGACGCAGTATCCCCGACTTTTCAAGCCATGTTTGGGGTCGGCTATAGCGTGCTGCTGACTGCAGTATCCCAGACTTGATCAAGCCCTGTTTGGGGTGGTATAGCGTGCGGCCTGACTGCGTATCCCAGACTTTATGCCGTGTTTTGGGTCGGCTTAGCGTGCGGCCTGACTGCGTATCCCAGACTTTATCAAGCCCCTGTTTGGGATCGGCTAAACGTGGGCCTGATGAGTATCCGACTTTATCAAGCCGGTTTGGGATCGGCTATAAGGCTGTCTGCTGAGTAACCCCGCTTGACAAGCCGTGTTTGGGACGGCTTAGGTGCGGCCTGACCAGTATCCCCGACTTTATCAAGCCCTGTTTGGGGTCGGCTATAGCGTGCGGCCTGACTGCAGTATCCCAGACTTGATCAAGCCGTGTTTGGGATCGGCTATAGCGTGCGGCCTGACTGCAGTCTTCCGGTCTGAAGAAATTTATACTTAGCCAATTTTATCTTGATACTAAGTGTAGTTTTAAAACAAAACATGGCTCCGTATCTTTTGCGCAGTCGTGCTGAGAAACAAACGAAGGAACAAACCAAAGGTCGCAGGTAAGAACATAAACAACAAGGTAAGAACATAAACAACGTCTTGACCCAAGTATTTTGTATGAACCGCCACAATGGGTGAATTCGCATGGCAAAGAAAAGAAAGCGTACTTCAGTGGGAACCGCCAGAATGGGTGAATTCGCATGGCAAAGAAAAGAAAGCGTACTTCAGTTGGGAACCGCCAGAATGGGTGAATTCGCATGGCAAAGAAAAGAAAGCGTACTTCAGTTGAAACGTTGACTGTGGGCTTTTCAAGCGACTAACACCCCAAACATGCTTTCCTTTTTCTTGATTTTATCCAGCCCGCCTTACCTCATCCCCCCTTCTCTCTCTCTCTCTCTCTCTCTCTCTCTCTCTCTCTCTCTCTCTCTCTCTCTCTCTCTCTCTCCTCTCTCTCTCCTCTCTCTTCTCTCTCTGTCTGTCTGTCTCTCTCTCTCTCTCTCTCTTTCTCTCTCTCTCTCTGTCTGTCTGTCTGTCTCTCTCCCTCCCTCTCTCTCTCTCTCTCTCTCTCTCTCTCTCTCTCTCTCTCTGTGCGTAGTTTTTTTCCTTCTTCGTAATCAATTCATTTATTCTTATTTGTTGTTTCAATGTTGTTGTTTTTCTATATATTCACCTACGCGTCAGTGTTAATGGAGAAACAACTCATCCACATTTTTATGCATTTTTGAAGATATGGAAGTTTGTTGAAAGTTTTGTAAGTTTTAGTTGCTAGTCAGACTTAGTCCGTCCGTTAGCGGGGGCAAGGGCCGGATGAACAACATGTATTTGTTTTATCGGTTAGAAATAAAGATCATCATCATCATCATCATCATCATCATCATCATCTCTCTCTCTCTCTCTCTCTCTCTTCTCTCTTCTCTTCTCTCTCCTCTCTCTCTCTCTCTGTCTCTCTCTCTCTCTCTCTCTGTATGTCTCTCTCTTTCTCTTTCTTGCCTCTGTCTCTCTCTCTCTCTCTCTCTCTCTCTCTCTCTCTCTCTCTCTCTTCTCTCTCTCTCTCTCCTCTGTCTTTCTCTGTCCTCTGTCTGTCTGTCTGTCTGTCCTGTCTCTCTCTCTCTCTGAGGGGGGGGGGGGGCGCTTTGTACGTGCAGGAAGATTGGAGGTGTGTGCTACATTGTCTCTACGTTTTAGGGAATTTCTCTGGATTGTAAATGTGTATTGCGCCGAAACTTGACAAGCTGTTTGCTGTGGCATCATGCCTTCCGCCCCGCTGGTTTTCAGATCAACATGTGGTACTTTTTTGTCAGTATTTCAGTCGTTTATGTGGAAAAGGTGTATTGTTAAGCAGTCGATGCGCATCTCCATGTTGACAGTTCGTTCACGGGAACCGGTGTTCTGTTCGGACTAACCCTCATCCTTCTGTTCTGGGGGGACAATTTGTTTAAACGTCATGGTGATGGTGTACTGCTCCTGCGCTGTGGTGATGTTGAATCGAACCCCGGCCCCAATCCTGATACAAACGTCTCAGGCTCTTCTGGTTCCGGACGACAGACCCGTCTTTCGTCGTACCACCCACGACCGGGAAAGGAACCTTCATGGCCGACCTGATGTCAAAACTAAGTGATGTGGAGAGCTCTGTTAACGGCAAGCTGGACAATGTGAAGGGAGGAATTGTCTCTCTTACGGCAGGATCAAGGTGCTCCTCGTGATCTTGTGAGTGGACTGAGGGACGAGGTGGATGATCTTCGACGTGAGAATGATTTGCTGCAACAAAGAACAGTGATTTGACTTCTAAAGTGGATGACCTAGAAAGAATATGTCTTATAAGGGATGAATTTGCTCCTTTCGTGGGTTATTTAGATATCAACTATGAAAATATATGTGCGTTTGTCAATGATAAACGGTTGTTTGGATGTCTGAATGATGTACTGTATGTATGTGTCACGGTCAAAATTCAACACAACCAAACTCGTGGTCAATCGCCACCAGCCCAGTCGGACATAAGCTCTAACTCAAATATTCTGGGCATCAGGCAGACGGCCCCATGCTTCGGATCCAGCCAATTAAGCATAGGGGAGAGGTTCCACGGAGACGGGTCTGTCTAGCCGGACGGACTAAGTAGCTGACCGACGCCTCGATGTTGGTCAACCGAGCCTCGACGCCCGGATCAAACTCATCCAGCCAATTTGGCACAGCGAGTAAGCTGATCCTAATCTTCCACGTAGACAGTCGGAGTGGCTGGACCGACAGGTCTCAATAGGTCTGGTCAGACGTCCTCGGCGCCTACCCAGACTCATCTAGCCAATTTACGACGTGGCCGGAAAGTGAGAGGGAGAAGGTAGTAAGGTGGTGGGGGTGAAATCAAGCTAATCATTAAATGACCAGTTGACCACCACAGAGAGTAAGCGTTTTAGGCGTGACTGTCATGATTTGAATATCATGGAATTAGAGGGAGATGACTTCGGGTACGAGGTGGTAAAAATACTGACCAATGGTACTCGCCCTTGGACACGGAGTTAAGAGATAAAGTAATGCGTGAGTGGGAGAACGAACAGAGAGACAGAGAGGGAGAGTCTGAGTGTTAGTCTCGAAGGAGAGAAGAGCAGAGAGATGAGGGGAGGAGAGGAGAAGAGAACCAAGTTGAGAGATTAGCATGAGATAGTCTGCAGAGGAAGGACTTGGGAGAGATGTGGAGAGAGAGAGAGTTGCTAACTAATGAAGAGGAAAAGAAAGAAAAGAAAAAAGAAAAGAAAAGCAGCCATGTCCATTTGATAGAGCAGACTAGAAGAGAGAGAGAGATTGCGTGCGTTAATGCAGGAAGGAAGAAGGAGAACAGATTGATGTTGATAGTCACTGTTCACCTTAACCGGGTTCGACCTCATACTTGGCCAACGCCACTTTCATCGGCAGTCCAACCTGACCCGTGCCAGCAGTCCAGCCTGACAGGTGCCAGCAGACCAACACCAGTGCCAGCAGTTGTGTCGTGCTTGTGAAAGTGACAGTGAAAAAGAAGAAAAAAAAAAGAAAAGAAAAGACAGTGATTCGTGAATAGTTAAGATCACCTGGCCAGGTAAATAGAAATCTGTTTATACCGGTTAGTTAATGATGTTTTAGATAAATGATTTTGTGAAGTTCAGGAAAGAGATATATGTTTTATTTTGTTTGATTCCATATGCATTGATGTTTCGTCTATGATCATGTGTAGTAAAGTTATAGACTTTACTAGTGGTTTGATGTGACGAATGCATGATATATGAATGAGATCGTAAGCAAGCTGTGAGTGTGTTTGGGCTGTGCGCTAGTCCTTCCTCCATCGACATCACCCGAGGTTGACAATTTATTGGCGAGCCTGCCAGGATATTCTGGCCATTATTATAATTGTTCAACTTCTCAGAGAGGAAGCTGGGTGGGATTCAAGTATTGTAATCCTAAGACAAGGGTTGTCTTACTGTATGTTCCCAAGATAGTTAAATACTAGGCTTGGCATTGCTTCCAAGATAGTTAATACTAGCTTGGCATTTCAGCCCCAGAGTACTTATTTCGCACAGATTGCCTATAATTCGCTCTCATAGTTGGGTCAGGCGCTGGGCGTCTTATAAAACTAACTACGTTGTCCCAAGCTGATATTATCATTCATAGGATTGTGCTATTACGTCACTCGTGTCGGTACCACCAGTTTGGCTGTCGTAGTAATAAAATCTTGTTAAAAAAAAAAAAAAAAAAAAAAAGAAAGAGATATAATGGCGGAAGAAAAGAACACCCCTATTGAACAACTTGTGAGCGTCGCTTCGTGATTTAGGTTACTCAGGAGATGAGTTGCGTGCATTCGTTGAAAACCAACAAAAGATGGAAAGAGATGAACGCGCGGAAAGACGCCGTGTTGCAGTAGAAATAGCAGAGCAGGAAGGACTAAAGCTAGCGCCAGCGCAGGAAACAGAAAGAATGAAGCAGGAAACAGAAAATTTAAAGGGATTCAGGCAAATGATAATCAGGCTAGGGAAACGCAGGAAAACGGAAAGGATTAAAAGCGAGGGAAACGCAGGAAACAGAAAGACTAAAGGTTCAATTAGAGTTAGAGAAAGTGAGAATACAAAGGGAGACCACCGAGGATGGGAGTTCAGTTTCCAGTGACTCTGTGCGCAGCTATGCCCCCCGACCCAAGTTCCCAAAAATTCTGGGAAGGGACCGATTCGATTGACGCATACATCAGTCGTTTCGAAACGTTTGCGACCAGTCAGGTTGGCCTCCAGAAGAGTGGGCAGTCATCTTGTCGGCGTTACTGACGGGTAAGGCATTACAAATTTTCACTGCGTTACCAGCAGAACAAACAGTCTGATTTCGGCGCTGTGGGATCGTTGATGAAGGATTTGAACCTCACTGTCAAGAGGAGGGGTTCAGGAAGAAATTTCGTTCAACTAAATTGCAAGCAGGGGAAACGTACACTCAGTTTGGTGCACGTCTAGATCACTATTTTGAGAAATGGTTAGAGTTGAGTGGTACGAAGAAGGAGTTCGCTGAATTGAAAGAGCTAGTTTTTGAAAGAACAGATTTTGTCAGGTTGCGGCCCTGAGTAACCATACATTGAAAGAGAGACAGCCAGAGACAGCAGGGGAGTTGTTGAAGTTCGCAGAGGGGTATAGAGAGGCACGTTTGGGGCCGAAGGTGCAGGAGAAACAGGTGCTAGGCACAGGTGAGAAGAGTGCAAGGAGACTAGGAGAGTTTCCTGCAAAGTCTGCAAACCCAGTGGTGGGGCAGAAGGAAGGGCAAAGGGACATTAGGTGTTTCATTGTCACAAGAAGGGACATGTGGTGAGGGATTCTCGCATGAGGTTCCAGAAGGCAGCAGCCTTGCAAGAGTGTGGATAAGGGTCGTCAAGGGAAACGACCTGCAGTGGAACCAAAAGGGATCCAATCTGAAGAGGGTGGAGTGCAGCCTATGGCTAGCACTGGACAGCAGTCAGTGTCAGGGATGGAGGGCACTAGGCTGAGTGGTTCGTTACCAGTGGAAAGAAGGGTGGATTGGCCAGCAGAGGTGAAAGTGTTACGAGACACTGGTTGTTCATGCGGGGTAGTACGAACAACGCTGGTCGAGAAAGGGGATTTGACAGGGCAAATCCAGACCTGTACTCTAATCGATGGCACTGTGAGGGAGTTTCCAGTTGCTAAGATAGAAGTACGTACCCCTTACTTCTCAGGCGAGTTGTCTGCGCTGGTGATGGAGAAACCCCTTCATGATGTGATCTCGGAAATATTCCAGGTGCAAGGGATCCAGGGGATCCTGATTGTTGACTGCTACAGGGGCAGCAGTTCAAACACGGAGCAAGAAGGGGGAAAAGGTTGATAAACCGTTAGTCGTTCCGCAAGGAAGTCAGGCATAGATGTGTCGCCTGATGAGTTTAGGGCAGCGCAGGAACAAGACCCTTCGCTCGTGAAGTCTTGGGAGTTGGCAAGAGGTGTGAGAGAAAACAGGTGGTTAGAGGAGGTGAGACAGAATTTCTTGTGAAGGGCGGCTGTTGTACCGAGTGTTCACCAAGGGGAAGACAGGTAGGTGACCACTCAGTTAGAGGTACCAGCAGGTTATCGTGACACTGTCATGTCAGTGGGTCACGAGTCGCTCATGGCGGGTCACTGGGCCCACCAGCAAAACAGCTGACCGAATCTTCGATGATTTTCATTGGCCGGGGGCAATGGCAGCATCAAGCGTTTCTGCATGTCATGTGACGTGTTTTCAAAGGTCAGCCCCCCGAGGGGTGAAGAGGAAGGGGCACCTCTTAAACATCCCCTTTAATTGAACACTTTCAGGGAGTGGCTGTTGATCTGTTTGGGCCCCAATCTCGCCCTGTTCCAAAGGTGGGCACAGGTATGAGACAGTAAGGTTGCAAGGGAAAGTTTGCAGGGGGCTAGGGTCGTTCAGAAGAAGCAATATGACAGGAAGGTGGGGAAAGCAATCCCTCAAGGTGGGAGATCAAGTCCTGGTACTGCTTCCCACGGGTCACAACAAGTGCTGATGCATTGGAAAGGACCATTCACATCACTGAAAAGGTCGGTCAGGATTACCGAATCGATGTGAAGGGGAAAAACTAAAACTTTTCCATGCGAATTTTCTCCGCAAATATTTCAGGTGGATCAGCACATAGGCGCAGCAGCAATCATTGATGGGGTGAAAGGGGACCCAGCAGAAGAAGGGGAGTTTTTGTTGCCTGAGTTTCCAGGGAAGGTCATACAGGGATGTGTCACTGTATGAAGGGCTAGACAGTAGGAGGATGAGGAAGTTATTGACGGGTTTGGAAGGCGTAGTGAATTTCATGGATGACATTCTGATAGCATTGAGACATGGGAGGAGCATTGAGGCAGCTAGGAGCAGTTTTAGAGAGGTTGAGACAAGCCAATCTCACAGCCAGACCAACAAAGTGCCAGGTGGTTTTTCCCAAGCCTGGAGTTCCTAGGTTTTTTTGTCGGAGGCGACACCAAAGCAGCCGGGAAAGGGGAAGGTGGAGAAGATGATGAATTCAGAGAGACAAAGGACCAAAACAGAAGTCAGGAGTCTGCTAGGTTTTATTGGTAATTATAGGAGTTTTTTCCCAAATTTCGCAGCAATCACGAGTCCTTCAGTGATTTTGGTCAAGGCAGGGAAACCGGCAGTGGTCGAGTGGTCAGACGCTGCAGAGCAAGCACTGCAGACAGTGTTGGAAAGACTAGGTTCCCGTCCCATCTTGAAGCTACCAGATATGTCCAAACCATTTTTGTTACGGACAGATGCATCAGGTGGTGGGATAGGTGCAGTATTGTTGCAGGAGCATGAAGAGGGTCGAGTTTCCTGTGAGGTATGCTAGCAGGAAGTTGACAAAGTGTGAGAAGGGTACGCAACGGTGGAGAAGGAGTGTTTAGCCGTTGTGTGGGCCGTGCAGAAGTTCCACAAGTACTTGTATGGGAAAGAGTTCGTGATAGAGACAGATCATCAACCACTCAAATTCCTGCAGCAGGCGCAGTTGAAAAACAGCAGGGTGCTGCGTTGGGCATGGCATTGCAGCCCTACAGGTTACCGAGTGCAGTACATTCCCGGTCGGCAGAATGTCGGAGCTGACTATTTAAGCCGTGTAGTCTAGCAGCTGCAACTCAGAGGAAGTCAGTCATATCCGGGGTACTTTGTTGATAATATGTGTGTTGATTACAGTTATGTTGATTGGATATGGGTTCATTCCCAGTTGGCTATGGTTCGTATTTTTGTGTGAGATTTGTTCATGTAATGTAGTTATGTTGGAGCATACAGTCGCTTGTGTAGTAATGATTATTTGCAATAAGTGAGGATGGAGATTCCTCAGTGAAGTGTCATGGATCGTGAGCATATTATATTGTGCTTTTCATAGAAATTTGTGAAGAGAAGATGTGGCAAATCCGCAGGTAGGGGAATTGCATAAGTGCGCACGAGGTCGTTATAAATGAGTTGAATAACGCAAGAGCGCACGTCAATGGTAACTCATTGGAGTGGTATTCACTAATGATATATTTTATGATTTATAAACCGTTGGTTGTAAAGTATTTTTCAAACTTTGCACGTGTAGCTGTGGTTCAGCAAATTCGGTTGTTGTCTTTTTTTGTACCGTTGTTTTGAGACAATGCGGTGCATAGTCTTTTGCAGGGGGAAATTGTCACGGTCAAAATTCAACACAACCAAACTCGTGGTCATCGCCACCAGCCCAGTCGGACATAAGCTCTAACTCAAATATTCTGGGCATCAGGCAGACGGCCCCATGCTCGGATCCAGCCAATTAAGCATAGGGGAGAGGTTCCACGGAGACGGTCTGTCTAGCCGGACGGACTAAGTAGCTGGACCGACAGCCTCGATTTCTGGTCAACGAGCCTCGACGCCCGGATCAACTCATCCAGCCAATTTGGCACAGCGAGTAGCTGATCCTAATCTTCCACGTAAGACAGTCGGAGTGGCGGACCGACAGGTCTCAATAGGTCTGGGTCAGACGTCTCGGCGCCTACCAGGACTCATCTTAGCCAATTTACGACGTGCCGGAAAGTGAGAGGGAGAAGGTAGTAGGTGGTGGGGGTGAAAATCAAGCTAATCAATTAAATGACCAGTTGACCACACAGAGAGTAAGGTGTAGGCGTGACTGTCTGATTTGAATATCCCAATGGAATAGAGGGAGATGACTTCGGGTACGAGGTGGTAAAAATATGCCCAATGGTACCGCCCCCTTGGGCAGGGGTTTAAGAATAAAGAAATGCGTGAGTGGGAGAACGAAAGAAAACAAGAGGGGAGAGGTCTGAGGTGTCTGGGGGAGAGAAGGAAGAGATGGGGGGAAGGGGGAGAAGAAAAACCTTTGAGAGATTAGCAGGTAGTCTGCAGAGGAAACTTGGGGGAGGGGAGAGGGGAGTTTCTATAATGAAAGGAAAAAAGAAAAAAAAAAGAAAAGAAAAAGCAACCATGTCCATTTTATAGAGCAGCTAGAAAGAAGAGAGAGTGCGTGCGTTAAGGGAAGGAAGAAGGAAAAGATTGGTTTTTAAAACACTGTTCCCTTTAAAGGGTTCGACCTCATACTTGGCCAACGCCACTTTCATCGGGGTCCAACCGCCCGTGCCGCAGTCCAGCCTGACAGGGCCGCAACCAACCCCCTGCCCGCAGTTTTGTCGTGCTTGTGAAAGTGACGTGAAAAAGAAGAAAAAAAAAAAAAAAGAAAAACAGTGAATCGTGAATAGTTATATCACCTGGCCAGGTAAAGAGAAATCCTGTTATAAACCGGGTTAGTTAATGATGTTTTAGATAAATGATTTTGTGAAGTTCAGGAAAGAAGAATGTTTTATTTTGTTATTCCATCTATGCATTGATTTTCGTTCTATGAACTGTGTAGTAAAGTTATAGACTTTAACTAGTGGTTTGATGTGACGACTGCATGATATATGAATGAGATCGAAGCAAGCTGTGGAGTGTGTTTGGGCTGTGCGCTAGTCCCTTCCCTCCATCGACATCACCCGAGGTTGACAGTATGTCTTATTTTCCACCGGAAGGGGTCGCCTTTCTAATCACCACTTAATTATGACAGTGGAATCGAGATCATGCTTGAAGAGTGCTAACAACTTGTGATACAGATGGAAGATGCTTAAATCATTTAATGCGGTGATCTGAACACAGAATCTCGAATATTTCTCCATTATCGCCCTGTTTATGACATGACAATGTTCTCTATAAAGTAATTTCGGTTATTTGGACCGCATTCTCATGAAAGAATTGTTTTAAACAGCTACGGTAAATCTTTGTTAAATATTGCAACCGCTTTAGATCTGATTCTATTAAACGGATTATGTAATGGCGACCAGCAAGGTGATATACAATACTTGAGGAGAACGGAGCCAGTGTACATTGATTATTTTGTTATGTCCAGTAACTTAACAACTTATTATTGAGGTGTCCCTAGTATTGATGCTGAACGATTCGAAATCCGATCATTTCCCATTGAATACGGCATTGGCTTTTTTGCCATGAAAATTATGTAAGACTGAAGATAGCGATGGCGGGTGCATGGTGATTCAAAACGTTGTGTGTTGTGACGATACAGTAATATATTTTTAACAGGAATCTATCAGAAAGAAGTCCACGATATATTACAGCTGCCCTTGAACTTATTGACGTAACATGAAAAAAAATGATTGCACTGGATATGTTTAATATATGTATTCAAGAATGGTGCTGCATGCATGAAGAAAACTGTGAAGCTAGATTGGACAGGCCGTAAACAGGGTTGGTTTGATGAGAACTGCAGAAACAATAGAACTCAACTGCGCATGATTACTAAGAACATTTCGAAGATCATCAAAGCCTTATGATTCTGTTGTCGGAACTGAAGGTCATGGAGATTTGTTTTAAACTTAAAGAGGACAGTAATAAATACACAAAGCTAGAAGATATACTAAAGTTTTAGAAATGAAGAAAAAACAATCAATGAATACACTAGAAATTTTAATGCTTCAATTAATAACCAAAAAAGAATTTGGACGTGTATGTCCAATAGTTCGTTGAAAAAAGGAAACAACCCAAAATAACCTACCTTTAGATAATGGTTTTCAAGCACTTTAAAGTATTTTTGGATAAAGGTTTATCCAAGTATGGTAGTGATAACTTTCCGAAGTTGACAATGTAATTATATGAATCGCCCAATTTCTCGTGAAAAGTTCTGTTAGCGCTTAAAAAGTTAAAAAACGAAGCTGCTGGACCTGATGAATAATCGGAGAGTTTTTGAAACTCCTTGTGAAAAATTGATTTTTTGGTGAAATCTTTAATGCATTATTGAAGGGTATTTTTCCTGAAAGATTTGGTGTGATCTTTAATAAGAAGGGTAAAAGTAAATAATACCAATAATTATAGAGTGTCTGTCTGTCAGATAAAGTAGCAAAGTATCAGCGCCATCATCAATCAAAGACTAAAAGAGTATGTGGAGAAAATAATATAACCTGATGAATATCAAGCAGGTTTAAAACGGGAAATTCAACTATTGTCATGCGTATTTCTCTCATGGCTTCTAATCCAGAACAATTTTCCCTCAATCGCAAATTGTACTGAGCATTTATTGACTTTGGAAAAGGCGTATGATTCAATCACAAGATTTATTGTGCCTTTCTATCCAAAAACCGGATTACGGGAAGACTCTTTAATGTGTTAGAAGCATGTAAAATGTTGTCAAAACAAGAATTTGATGTGGTGCAAAACTCACAGAATTAAATAAATTCTACTAGAGTGTAAAACAAGGTGGACGTCCCACCTGCAGTCCTATTTTGTTCTCTTAATTATAAACGAGCTACATTAGAAGTAACAAATAACGGAAGACATGGTGCTTAGGTTTCACTGTAGATTGTATGGAGCTGTTTTATCTTATTGTTTGTGACCGATATAGTTTTATACTAATCAGAAACGTGATTGGTTTGCAAACACAACTAAATAGTTTGAAGACTTCAGCTGACCCGGCTGCAATTGAAGGTAAACATGATAAAATAATTAAAGTTTTAGAAAGGGGGGTCACTTGTCCAGACCCAGGGAGATGGTATACAATGATATTTGCCAGCCAGTAAGTTAATGTTACAAGTAGCTGAACATTTATCTCAACTCGTTTAAGCTTTGAAGCCGCTTGCAGAGATCTTCTGAAGAGCGAAGAATCGTTTGTTAATATATTTTGAGAAGCTATATCTTTGAATACAAGCTTTAGAACTTTTGTTAAGATTTTTCGTATTTACATATTCAACCGAATGCACTATATTGATTCAGATCTGTGGGGAATAGACAGAAAAATCAGAATGCATTGCGATCAGTCCACATTATTTGGCTTTTTGTTGCTTAAAAAGTTGTTGGGAGTGCATGAAGAACTCAAAATGATTAGAGTTGGAGAAACAAACAGTACCCACTGTGCATAAACGCGGCAAATAGTGCCTTCGTTACTGTTTCAAATTATTAAAAATAGCATTGATCGTCTAACCAAGGAAATCTACACCATCTTATAACGACTTGAATCAAAAGGGAAAAACAACTGGGTATCAAACATTCGATATTTTCTTTAATGAATTGGATTGGTTATTGTGGGATGCCAAGGTGTTTGGTCTAGAAAATTTATTTGTGCAAACTCTTCGCCAAGATTAATTGACGGCAGATGGCAGGACTGGAAGCCATATAAAAGGCAAGTGAAAGAAATTAAAATGTATAGAAGAAATACCTCTGGTCATAAGGTGAAGACATATCTTCATTTGATTTGGATATATAATATGCGGTTTCTTGTCACTAATTTAGATTTGGCAAACTGAAATTAATGCACATGTGTATAATCGCTTTAAACTATAATATGGTAATGAGTTAGTTGTCCATTGTGTAAGGAGTCTAACGAGTGACGAAGCTTCATTTTTGTTCTAACATGTTCTGTTCTGACGATCATAGAGTGACATATATTCCAGCAAATTCTATATGAATCCATGTTTATTTCGATTTGTCTACTATGGCATCGAAAGATGAAAGAAAAAGTAGTAAATTAGCATTGTAATTTGCATAAACCTTCAGTTAAGGCAAATTCCTTCTTTCGTGATTTGTTGTGGATAACATGCTTGAACAAGAACGAGAATTCTGCCTGAAATTGCATAATGAATATATCTAAAACAATGATTACCCGCCCCTCGTTCAATGGGCATTGCCTTATTGAATAAATTAAATCATGAATCTGAAATCTGCATTTCCTGGAAAAAAATCCTGAATCTTCTCTCTCTCTCTCTCTCCTTCTCTCTACTCATCTCTTCTTCCGTCCCTCTCTCTCTCTCTCTCTCATCCCACCTCTCAACTTTCTCTCGCACCTATGCACAGATCTAGAGGCTGCTCAGCGAAGAAGGAGCGCACACGCAGAGGTAGAGAGAAGAAGAAGAGAGAGGAGAGAGAGAGAGAGAGGAGAGAGAAGAGAGAGAGAGACAGACAGAGACAGACAGAGACAGAGACAGAGAGACAGAGAGCGAGCAATAAACAATGAATAATTATTTATTTTACATGTCAAGGCACCAAAAGAAGTGGGCTGACGTGACCCTTATCAAAGCACATGTGAACTCTTGTGCGAGTCCGAACAAAGAAAGAAACCTTTTACAACCTATCAATTGCCATAAGATACTGGAGTCCAAGTCTCTTATTATTTTTCATAAAGTATGCATACTAGATTTGAAAGTATGTGTTTCCGTTGCTTTTCTAGAGAGAGAGAGAGAGAGAGAGAGGAGAGAGAGAGAGAGAATGAGAGAGGAGAGAGAGAGAGAGAGGAGGGAGGATAGAGAGTGAGAGAGAGAGAGATGAGAGAGAGAGAGAGAGGGAGGGAGGGAGATAGAGGGAGATAGAAGGAAGAGAGAGAGAGGAAGAGAGAGAGAAGAGAGAGAGAGAGAGAGAGAGAGAGGAGAGAGAGAGAGAGAGGAGAGAGGGAGAGAGATGTACGAAGATATATAAACTGGACTAACGAATTGACCTAAGATGTGTAATACTTGATCCAACATTCAACTTGTGACGCGCCGGTTTTCACTTATTCATTCGAATGTTTCCGCAAAACATTGTGGATTGCATATGAACCACCATCTCTCTGTCTCTCTCATGACTCTGGTTTGTCTGTCTTCCATGTCTCTATGTCAGTCCCTGTCTGTCTCTCTCTCTCTGTCTGTCTGTCTGTCTGTCTGTCCGTGCTGTCTCTTCTGTCTTCTCGTCTCTCTCTCGGTCTCCTCATCTCTCTCATCCTCTCTCTCTCTCTCTCTCTCTCTCTCTCCATTTGACTAGATGTACATTTGGTGTCTAATTTTGCTGCAATACTATCGCTATAGACAGCTATGTGAAAAAAAAATCTAATTCTTCCATTATGTCGAAATGCAGGAGAGGACGAAGTCATTTTGTGCTGTCCTGCCCACTACATAAGAGATCTTAGGAAAAGAATTCATTCGCAAACGTATTTTAACCATCCTTATCTGCTGACTGTTAAACAGTTAGCTGTTGTATATTAAAACATTTAAAAAGAAGACAGTATATAACGTGAAAAAAGACCAATTTCCATAGCGACTTAAAATGCCTCACATCGCCCTTCTAAGGGGCTATGGCCTTTATGAATGAAACATTTGAGTCCTTACTCTCTTTGTCTCTGTCTCAACTTCTGTCTCTCTCTCTTCTCTCTCACATCCTCCCCCATCATCTCTCTCTCTCTTCCCTCTCGTCTCACTCCCTCTCTCTCTCTCTCTCTCCTCTTGTTGTGTGTATGTTGTGACTCGTGTGTGTGTGTTTGATGAAGACTGTTAAATGCTCGATGCTGCAAAATGCCAAGTTGCACGATTAATTGCTTTTTTTTAGCCCATCATGGTCGGCCGCCAAACAGCGCCATGGTCATGGTGAATGAGCCTAGCTCCTGGATGATCGATCTGGAGCATCGTGTTTCGGAGATACTGAACAAGGTTAGGTGCCTCAGTCTCGAAGAGTGCGATTCAGTTTATTAAATTATTCACTTATCCGGAAATAATTATATTCTAGTTGTTGTTTTTTCCATTTATTTATCATTCATTATCTCGTTTTATGCGTTTCGTTCTACTTTTCTCTTACAAGATCTATGTATCTTCATATTACATGGTCCCCTTCCTCACCGATTCACTCCCTGAATCTTTTTTTAAAAAATTTCTCTCTCCTCCGCTTTTTTTTTTAGCTGCTGATAATGCACGTGCGCTTTGTTTGCATGTGCAAGCATGTGTGCATGTAAGCATGTATGCTAGATTAATGTTCATTTTTATTTATTCTTGTCTGTTCATTGATGTGTCATTGTTTGTTTATCTATCTACTATGTATCTCATTTAGTATGTATATTCATCTATTAAGTATCGGGATAATACTTTGTCTAAAATTTCCTCTGTTGTACTATCGGTCTCTGGACATGGAGCCAGTCCATTTCAGACTGTCGTCGCGGATGAAATGTACACCTCTCTGTCTGTCTGTCTTGTCTGTCTGTCTGTCTGTCAGCTGTTTGTCTGTCCCTGTCCTCATCTTTTTCTCTCTCCTCTCACACACGCATGCACAACGTACGCATACAACTCCCGTCTGTCTGTCTCTGTCTAGTCTGTCTGTCTGTCTGATCTGTCCTGTCTTTTCTCACTCGCTTCTCTCTGTGCCTCCCTCCCCACCTCCCCTCACTCTCGTTCCCATCTCACTGCTTCCTGCCCCCACCCCCACACATACTCAACACTCCCCTTCCAGCACACACCACTCCATTTTCCACCACTCCAACTGTTCCCTCTTCCATCTCACGCAACACCCACCCCGCCCCCCCCTCCGCCACCCCCGCCCGCGCCCCCCCCGCGCCCCCCACCCCCCCAGCCCCCCCCACCGACCCCCGCCCCTCCCCTCCCACCCCCCATACACACACACACACACACACCCACACACACACACACCACACACAAATCAACACACAACAGAATCATAACACACACACCACACAAACACACACACACTACACACACGACCACACACACACAACACACACACACACACACTAACACACACACAACTCACGCAACACACACACACATGCAAACACACACACAAATAACACACACACACACAACACACACATAACACACACACACACACACACACACACACACACACCACACACACACACTTGCACACAACACACACACACAACCCACACACACACACACACACACACACACACACACACCACACACACGCACACACACACAACACACACACACACACACACAACACACACACACACACACACAACACACTACACCATACATACAGAAACACCCCCCTCCGCAAACCGGCCCACTCCCTCAAAAATGAAAAAGCATACTCATTCTCTACAGCACCCATTTCCGGCACCCCCTCTTCCAAACCCACACTCACTCTTTGCTGTCCTTTCTCCACTTAGAGGGACTGATGTGTAACCAAACACCCCACAACACCCCAACTTCCCCCAACTCTCCACCTCCTCCCCCCCCCCCCCCCCCCCCCCCCCCCCCATCCCCCCCCCCCGTCCCCCCCCCCCCCCCCCCCCCTCCACCCACCTCCCCCCCCCCCCCCCCCCCCCCCCCCACCCCCCCCCCCCCCCCCCCCCCCCCCCCCCCCCCCCTCCCCCCCCCCCCCCCCCCCCCCCCGTCCCCCCGCCCCCGTGCCCCCCCCCCCCCACCCCCCCCCCCCCCCTCCCCCCCCCCCCCTCCCCCCCCCCCCCCCCCCCCCCCCCCCACACACACACACACATCCCTTCTGCCAAGCCGTGCCGATGGCCGGTGCCGCCCGAGGAACGGGGAGATAGGGGCTGTCCTTCTTTCTGATGTCATACAACAAACAACCGAAAGAAACCGACCGATGGAGCCCATGACCAAATCGGAAATGAGGCTTCTTCCGATGGAACGCTGTGCTTCCCTGTCGGGGGGGGGTTTTATTCTTTTCCCTGACGGGGGGCCGGCGGGCCGGCGACGGACCTGTGGAATAATGGCCCCCTGCCAAATTTTTGGTCAACCCGGGAGGAAGGAATTCAATAGCTATCAAAGGAACGGACTTTTCTTCCTTTTCCTTTCCTTCTTATGTTTTTTCTTCATTCCACCCTTCTATTTTTTCTTTTTCTTTTCGTCTTTCATTCTTTTCCTTTTTTTTTTTTTTTTTATTTTCATATTCCAAATACAGGGTTTGTTTTTCTAAAAAGTGTCTGCAAAATATTGATGACATTTTTTTCGGGCCCGAGGGAACAAACACATATTAGGGTGAGCCTCACAGAGGCAGAAGAGAAAAACAGGGACGAAAAACGGAAAACAGATTCGCTCTCTGTTCTTTCCACACACATACACCCTCCGTCTCCTCTCGATCTCATTCTCTCTCTCATACTTCTCTCTCGCTCTCTCTCTCTCACTCTCTACTCTCCTCTCCTTCTCTCTCTCACTCTCTCTCTCCTCTCTCTCTCTCTCTCTCTCAACCTCCGTCCCGTCATGTTTTTCTGACTTTTAAACACACAGACACAGAACAAAAAACAATCCCGAACTGCAGACACTAACGGACAGGAGAGAGAGATAGAGGAGAAGAGAGAGATAGAGAGAAGAGAGAGAGAGAAGAGAGGAGAGAGAGAGAGGAGAAGAGAGAGAGAGAGAACGAAAACACAATTCCACATTCGTCCGGAAACAAATGAAACGTAAGGCAAAGTGAAATAAGATGAGAGGGGGAGGGGGGGGGTAAAATGAGACGGGGTGGTACTGTAAATATTGCACCGGTTTTTGACACACTTCACAGATTGTGTAGCCCAACCAGAGAGTGGTGGGCATCCATGGGGTTGTGGGTATGATGAGACAAAGAAGCAGGTTGTGTGTGTTAACACATTTTGTTGCCGTCTTCATCATCGATCATCAATCATATCAAACATCATTCATCTCCACACCATCATCATCATCATCAATTGCCATCACATCATATCACCAACACACCCACGCACCATCAACCACAATCAACATCAATCAACAACATCAAATCAATTGTCAGTGTCATCAAACACATCAGCAAACATATCATCATCAACAATCAATCATCAATCATGTGATTCATTAAAAAAGATCTCATCATGCCCACAAACAAAACACACAAGACAAAGCACAAAGAAGCAACAAAACACACAAAACAAACACAAAACAATTCCTCACTAACGCCAGCCTGAGGCAACCCCAGAATTGTCCGCCCCCCCCCCCACGCGGGGGAGCACGGTACGAACACGGACACGCGGGGACGGACAAACGGGCGACGGTCACGCAACGCGTTTGTCACGGAACGTGACGACGGGTCAACCACGACGTGCCACTGGGTCCCCCGGGACGGACGCGGGACTGCCCTAACACGTGCGTAGATAACCCCGACAAACCCAGCGCAAGCCACAAGGGGACCGACACACCAAACTAAACACCCCCCTACCCAGAATCTTAAGTCTTCCCATTCACCGACTCAGTCTTCACATCACACTCACTTAATTATCCATATTAAACAACTAAGTTTAACTCTCACCTTCAAATATCTATAACAATAAGAGGGATCTTAGTCCTTAGTCTCCTCACCTCTCCCTGCAGTGCGTGGTTACACACAATCAGCTGGAAGCTGGTATCTGCTGCCGGATTTATCGCATGAACGTATAGCATTGCATTGGGATGTTGTGGGGTTGGTGTGGTGGTGTGGTGGTTGGAGGTGGTGGTTGGTGAGTGGTGGTGTTTGTGGAGGCCACTTTATTGTATTTTTGAAAAAACATACAGGTGGTGGTGTTGAGGCAGGCTGCACCCACTCATACAACACACGCAACACACAGAAAAACACACCACACACCACACCGCAACACCACACCACACCAACTCCACAACCCACAGACACAACAGACACCAGACAGCACAACAAACACACACACACACGCCAAACAACAACACACACACACACACATCAACACCCATACACACTCACGCACACACACATCACCACACAACACACACACAACACAGAACACAACACACACATATGAACAAACACACACACACACACAAGATCACACACACGCACACGAACACGACACGAAACACACACACAAACCCACACAACAGCCACCCACACACACAACACACACACACACCGTAACATACAGATACACAACACACACACCCACACACACACACCACACACAAGCCCCCCCCCCCGCGCACACGACACACAACACACACGACGCCAAGCCAGCGCGCGCCACTTAAACACACTCCAACACACACACAGCACACACACACACAAAACACACACCACACAACAACACACACACACACACAACACACACTTGTTATGCATGCGTGCGTACGCGCGCGCGCGCGCGCGCGCGCGCGCGCGAGTGTGTGTGTGTGTGTGTGAGTGTGTGTGGATAGTGTGTGTGAGT
>CM031604.1:70256008-70263508 GCA_018398815.1 Conus ventricosus
ATGAAGAATGAAAATAACTGAGGACTCAATAGGCATCCTTGTTTTACACCTCGTGGGCAACTAAAAAATTCTGAATACATACCCTTATCACGGACACAAGACAAGACTGAATCATATATTCCTCTAAGAGCTTTGTACATTTTCCCGTTAATTCCTGATTTTCTCAAAATGTTCAATAAAATATTTCGGTTCACAGAATCAAATGCCTTTTTAAAGTCTACGAAAGCCACATAAAGTTTACTGTTTTGTAGAAGATATTTCTGCACCATCGCATATAACGTAAAAATATGGTCCACTGTACTATAGTTTCTCCTAAAGCCTGCCTGTTCTTCTATTATCTTTTCTTCATTTCCAGACCACACAGTTAATCTTCTGTTTAATATGTATGTATATATCTTGCTAACAATACTTGTTAAAGCTATTCCTCTATAATTGTCTGGCGTATTTATGTCTCCCTTTTTATGGATTGGAACGATGATTGATTTTGACCATTCTTCTGGGAAAATTCCTTTTTCAAAATAAAATTAAACAAAGCTACAAGGAAATCAAGTAGAGCTGGATTTGCATTTTTAAACATTTCACTAACAATTTTATCTGGCCCGGCACTCTTTCCATGTTTTAACTTATGTATACCACTAATAACTTCTTGTCTGGTAATAGGGTCATTAAATAATGGCTCTTCTTCGACTTCATCAATTAAGTCAGCCGATTCCAAATCTTCCTGATCATGACTATCGAAGTTGTTAAACACATTAAAAAAGTGATCATACTACTGCTGACAACTGATTTCATTGTATACGATACTTTTCTTATTTATTGTTCTTATAGCTGACCAAAATTGTTTCGGGTTGTTTGTTGACTGTTTCAATTCATTAATTTTGTTTTCATCCCATTTCTTCTTTTTACTTTTTGAGGTCAGAGTACTCTTTTCTTTCTTTAACAAAGGCCTCCTTTTGCGCTGTTCTGTATTCTACTGATTTAGCTCTCCGAAAACTTTGTAACAGTCTCTTCACTGCCTTCTTTTTATGTTTACATTCACTATCAAACCAGTCATTGTATTTTTTCTCATTACTCCCCACCACTCTTACCATACATGCTGCTGCACTATAAATAGCATTGGTAAATATTTCTACAGCATTACTGATATTTGTATTAAGATTCTGATACGCACGATTCAAACACTCCATAAATTCTTCAGAATCAAGTTCATGTTGGTAAGTTTCAACAAAATCATCTGACCATATAATCTTTTCTTCTCTATGAGTCCGTGTTGGCATATGTTGCTTATCATTTGCTGGTAAACTTTTGTTCCAAAACAGTTCAACTGGTAGATGCGAAGAATACAGACTATCACCAACATGTAAATTACACAAGTTTAACAAATCATCAGATACTATAAAATAATCAATTACACTGCACCCTTGAGATGAAACAAAAGTAAATTCACCATCAACATCCTTGTCAACAGATCCATTAACAATAACTAAATCAAACAAATAACAAAATTCTAGTAGGGATTTTCCAAAATTGTTAATGATACTATCTTTAGAACAGCGTGTTGCACCCACTCTCTCTTCATCCTCACAATCCTCTGCTGGCACATAATTTCTCATATCTTCCTCTCTCACTTGCTCACATCCTGTTCTGGCATTCATGTCACCACATACCATAATATACACATCATCAGTATTTACACACTGTAATACATTTTCTTCAAGTATATGTATACCATTTTTTAAATATGTATGATTAATGCTGGTCCTCCTTCAGGAACAATATAGCAAGAAATGGCAACCATGTCTTTATCAATATTCAACAAATCTTTTTTTATTCTAACTGCAATAGCATTATCACATTCCAGTTTTACTTCTTCCACATAATCTGAAAAACATTTTTTTACAAGGAAGAGGACACCACCTAAACTGCAACTTTGGGATGAAAGGTTTTTTGCAGGAGCACTGAATTTAACATAATTATAGAATATATTGTTCAGTTCAAATGAGCTGTCAAGAAAAAGTCTCTGTTAAGCATACAAAATGTACGACGTGACAAATTTAACAAAAACAATTCAATTGGGACACGCAGTTTTCAATTGGGGGGGGGGGGGGGGGGGGGGGGGGGGGGGGGGGGGGGGGGGAGACATTGTGAGCGAATGATCGCCACCGATGCTTTTCCACATTAGCGATGACAGACAAATATGTTCACCGTCAGAGAAAAAGAAAACGGGACATCTCGGGAGGGTCTGACTGTGAGGAACATGCCGCTATGACCAGGGAGCAACCCGAAGAGCTCAGACAGAAAAGGGACCCAGGCGTGTTTGTGGCTCTTGGCTACGGCATCTGGGTCAGTTCCGCACAAGGTGATACAACTGGCCCTCAGTATGTGTCATATCCCAAAGAGCACCGAAGAAATACAGTGGGCACATAACAGACACACACACAAACCAACAGACTGAAGGCAATGGCAGAGGCAGCCGAAAACAGTTCCAGTTGGATCTGGTCGAAGAGGAACAAAAGTGAACTTCTTGAGGATCGAATTTTCCACACCAGAACAGGTGTACCACGACGATGTGGGTGAGATACCCAGATAGCCGTCAAGAAAGACACGCCTTGAGACGCCCAACCCTCCGGGAAGTGTAGGTTCAAACCTCGAAAGTGTCCAACATTTCTGACATCAGAAGGGAAACTAGGAGTCATGTTCTGGATGCAGACCGGCCTCCGTAGAGTGAAAGGACATCAGGGCCGGAACTTTTGTCTGAAGAGGGATCCTTCTCTGAAGATCTTCCCACGTCAACTTCTCCCTAAGAGTTCCTTTCTACTGAAAAAGAATGCAGTAGGAGCGGGTGATTGCTGAGAGTGTTTGCTTACATTGGTGTGGACGCTAAGATATGTTTACTGTCAAGGAAAACGAAAGTAACAACCTGTCCCATCTTTTTTTTTTTTTTTTTTTTTTACATACGTCACATATTGTTCCCCTGAACGCGAAGGAGTGCACAGTTGAACTTTTAGAGAGACAGAGACAGACAGACAGAGAGAGAGAGAGACAGAGAGAGAGACAGAGACAGACAGACAGAGTCACAGAGAGAGACAGAGACAGACAGAGTCGCAGAGAGAGAAAGAGAAAGAGAGAAAGACATAGAAAGAGTGCGGGGTGTACACGCATGCGTGTGTTTGTGTTGTGCCTTTACGTGTGTGCGTGTGTGTGTATGCGTGTGTATGTCTATACGTCTGAGTGCGCGTTTTCATGCATGCATGTGTGTGTGTGTTGTGTGTGTGTGTGTGTGTGTGTGTGTGTGTGTGTGTGTGTGTGTGTGTGTGTGCATACGTATTTGTGTGTGTGTGTGTGTGTGTGTGAGAGAGAGAGAGAGAGAGAGAGAGAGAGAGAGAGAGAGAGAGAGAGAGAGAGGTGAGAGAGAGGGAGGGAGGGAGGGAAAAAGAGATGGAGTCGCTCTCGCAAAGAAGGAAAGAAGCATGTTTCTAAAAAGACACACGATGTTATTAGCAAATGACTGCCACAGGTGTCCGCTCAGATTAGTGAGGACACAAAAATACGCTTATTGTCGAGGCAAAACCTAAAACACACACACACACACACACACACACACACACACACACACACACACACACACACACACACAATCATCCCCAACTCCTCACAAAAATACGCTTATTGTAAAGGCAAAAAGCTAACACACTCACACAAAACCATCCCCAACTGCTTTCTTTGGCGCAAGTCACGGTTTCTTTGGGCGGACGTGACTGAGTATACAGAACGTGACCTTTGAGTGGTTGTGGATTTGGGGGGGGGGGTCATGGAGGGGGTGGGGGTGGAGCTATCGGGTACGGGAAGAGGTTCTTGTGTGTAAAGTTGGAGAAAAGGGGTGTGAGGTAAAGGGGGAGAGGGAGGCAAGATTTATGAAGAGGTTCGTGGTTGAAAGTGAGACGAGACAGGATTAGTTTGGGTACTCTGTCTGTCTGATCCTACCCTCCCCCCCTCTCTCTCTCTCTTTCTCTCTCTCTCTCTCTCTCTCTCTCTCTCTCTCTCTCTCTCTCTAACTGGTTGACTCTCTCTCTCTCTAACTGGTTGACACTCTTCTCTCTGTGGTTAACTCTCTCTCTCTCTCTCTCTCTCTCTCTCTCTCTCTCTCTCTCATCTCTCTCTCTCTAACTGGTTGACTCTCTCTCTCTCTAACTGGTTGACACTCTTCTCTCTGTGGTTAACTCTCTCTCTCTCTCTCTCTCTCTCTTCTCTCTCTCCCCATATAAACGTTGATTCAGATCCGGGCCAATTCTCGACCCAGGCCAAAAGGAATGGGAAGAAAAAGGCTGTTGACAAATAGATACCTGACCACACTGCATCAACGATGCATTGAGACTCTCTTACTCTACTCTCAAGTATGCAAAAAAAACAACAACAAACAAGCAAACAAAAACAATACATTCTCGTGCATAGCGAAGGAATGATGACCATGGAACCACGTAGTATGTGTCGACGGGAAGAGAGTGAAGAGGGACGGAGGCGGGAAGTTGAGGGGAGAGAGGGGTGGATGGAGAGCGGGAGGAGGAGGAGGGGGAGGGGGGGGGGGGGGGGGGGGGGGGGGGGGGGGGGGGGGGGGAGGAGGCGATGGGACGGTGGCGTCAGATCACGGAGGAAGGAAGAACATTTTCGATGTTTTGTTTCGTTTTTTGTCTTGTTCCTGCTGTTTAGTTTGGAGCCGGATTCTCTCTCTCTGGTGTTCCATCAGCAGCGGGGCGGGTTTACTTTCCGCCTCGTTTGAACTGGCTGTGCAGGGAATGGCGCAGTCTTCTGCCGCACAAACAACGCGGTTTCATCCGATCTTCAGGGAAACAAAGATGCACCCCCCGTCCATAAGCTGCGCTGAGGGACTGGTTATAAAGCTGATTTCAAAGAAGTGTCCTGCCTTTGTACCCAGCAGCTCGCAATATATACACGTGCTGTCTAGTCGTCGGCAACGCGTTTTTTGTTGGGCTTTTTTTTTTTCTTCGTCCGATGTACAGTCGACAGATGGGCCATGCATTCAGCAGTTCGGTCTCAAAACCAAGGATCGCAGTGATTTGGGACAGGCTTCATACTAGCACTGAGAAATGTGACCGGTTCCTATGAGTTGTGGATCGGGTTCTTGTAGCAGAAATATGATCAGTTGGCACGAGTTGGGAAAAGGGTTACCACGGCAAAAAATACAAGAACCTAGTATGACTTTGGGTAAAGGTTGCAACCGTGAAAAAAATGCAACAACATAGCATGAGTTTTATATTTGGGATATGGTTACCATGGCAGAAATACAACAGCTGTGTATGAGTGAAGAATAGGGTCACGTTTCTCAAAATTCATCAAACTGTAAGTAACCAGTATTTTGGTTGCTTGAGATAGAGGGAGATGTAGTAATGATGATAATCTTCTTTTCCCAAGAGTAGCAGGTAAACAGGCTCGTGCTTTTCTTTTCATCCGGAACTTTCGGTGGAAATGGGTACGCATTTATAGCCGGATTGGTCTCTTCCGTTAACAAGAGCGCAAAAATTGATAAATAAAAAAACAACAACAACCAAACAAACAACAACAATTCAGCAACAATAACAACTAACGAATAAAGCAAAAACGAAAACAACTGAATTGACAAAGTGAAATACAAAGCCAGTTTTTCCATCAAAGGTAAATTATTACTGTACGAGCAATACCCATGTCGGTGATTGAAAGTGCATGTAATATATACATACATGCATATGTGTACACACACACACACACACACACACACACACACACACACACAGATGAAGAGACAGACAGACAGACAGACAGACAGGCAGACAGTCAGAGAGATGCCATTATTACGCGTCCTTTTCTAAATTGACATGTTACGAACCACCAAAAGTATTAATCTAACAGCAACAAGGCATTGCTAAAACCCATAGTAAACATACACTCATTTATCGTGACGTAATTATGTAAAATCAGTAGACAGGAAGTGGTGTCACAGCCATACACGTGAGGTTTGTCATATTTCATCTAGTGTTGCTTTTAGAGGGATGGCCGACTGTGAAATGTGTGAACAATATTTCTCCGCAGGAGTCTGTATTTTCAAGGCATCAGAACTGTGATGGAAGCGTCTTCCGATGCAAACTGCCGAACAGGAAAAAAAAAGTTTGATTGAAATAAGTTCACGTCTGTTCTGCTTATGGACACCTGGAATCTGGTAGGATTTCCAGGATTTCAGTTCAATTTGATTGCAGGGTTTGTTTGACTGAAGGGTCTGAATCAGATGGATCTTTTTTCTTTTTTTTTTCACAAGCACACGTTTATTGACAACGAACACGTCTTTTAGCAGGAGGACTCCCGCTTTGGTCTAATCTGTCTCACTGAGACTTGATGATTTCAAAAGAATTGCTTTGGGTGCTCTTTCTTTGGCAGACACTGATGAAAGACTTCATGGCATGAGCACCTCCACAGCACTTTCACAATTTACAGTGTGCTGCGTAAAGAAAACAGGAGCAAAAAAACAACAACTCCCAACACTTGCATACACACACACCAACCCACTGTCCACCGCCATTCCCACCTCCGCTCCCTCGCTCCCCTCCTCTCTCTCTCTCTCTCTCTCTCTCTCTCTCTCTCTCTCTCTCTCTCCCCTCTCTCTCCTCCCTCCCCTCTCTCCCTCTCTCTCTCTCTCTCTCTCTCCTCTCTTCTCTCTCTCTCTCTCTCTCTCTCTCTCTCTCCCTCCCTCTCTCTCTGTGTCTGCCTAAGCTATTGACAGAATGTTGACCAAACATTGCCCGTGCATGCATCTATCCTTTTGTATGGATATGATTCGATATACAACAAAGTACCACGTTGTAAAATATGCTTATTTGTAGTTATATTACAGAAAAGGCATGTCTGGGAGATATCAAGCAGAGAGAGAGAGAGGGAGGTAGATAAAGACAGATGTACACAACAAGGAAAGGAAAGACAGAAGAAGTTTGTCAGATAGAATGGTTTGGATGTTAAGAACTGAAAGAATGCGTACGTTGACCATTGCTTTTCAACTGCTATAGTAATCATTAATTTTGAGTTAAAAAAATACTCATCAGCATACAATGTAATAAATCGTGAGGGGAAAAAAAATAACCAAAGACGTGAAATTCACAAACTGTTTCGTATTATTGTAAATGTTGCTTTATACACTGCAAAAGAAAAAAAAGTACCAGCAATTGCACCCCCCCCCCCCCCCCCCCCCCCCCCCCCCCCCCCCCTCATCCCACGCCCTCCTGCCCGATTACAAAGAAGCTGATTAAACCACTAACTCGGGGAGACAACTGATTTATATTCCAACCATTTAACATGAAAATCTTTATGGTATGGTTCAAGTTCACTTATGAGTTTGGTTGTCTTTTTTTTCCAGTCTGCAAATTCAATGTTTTCAGAAAGCCGGCGATGTGTGGTAGGCTGCCTTCAAGATGACGCAAATACCAATATTGTTTCGCCGGGAAGAATAATGAAGTAGAA
>CM031604.1:70278508-70293508 GCA_018398815.1 Conus ventricosus
AGTCTGTCTTGCATGCATGGTGTGTACAGACAGAAACAGATCTTCCCAGGATTAGCTGGACGCACACAACAGATCTAATGAGCTGCCGCTAAGTATCGGAACCGGGGACGATTATGGAAGCCCGCCAATTGCTAGCTTTCCCTTACCCACGATCTACCCGCTCGGGAGAGAGAGAGAGAGAGAGAGAGAGAGAGGAGAGAGAGAGAGAGAGAGAGAGAGAGAGAGAGAGAGATTCAAAGATTCATATCAGACTGAAAGACTCAAAAACTTTATTAATCAATGGTAGAGATTTTAGACGATGTCTTATCTTCCACTCTGTCCTTGCTCTTCTTCAGCATTCATTATGAGAGAGAGAGAGGAGAGAGAGAGAGAGAGAGAGGAGAGAGAGAGAGAGAGAGAGAGAGAGGAGAGAGGAGAGACAGAGAGAGAGAGAGAGAGAGAGAGAGAGAGAGAGAGAGAGAGAGAGAGACTCAAATACGCAAAAACCTGAAGGACAGCGCTTATTTCTGCCCACCTTTGGGCTCCACGTTTGCTGTGCGGTTACGGATGGTATGGATGTTTTTCATATTTTGAACGAGGCTCTTTTTAATCATTGTCCCTCTGCCTTTGAATTTATAACTGATTTGTTAGTTTGTTCTTGGTTTTACCACTCCATTTTTGGGTGACTGTTTTCTTTCGTCTGTTTCTTGAACACCCCCTCCTTCGACTTCCCGACTAGCGGACACAATAACTATTCTACAGGTTAAAGTTTAGATCATGAATTTTACGCGAGGGTAAAAAAAAATTGTATAGTCAAAAGGCGAAACTTGTGTGTCAGCTGTCTTGATCTTCAGGTGAAGAAACAAATCAGAAACTTGGCTTTCGTCTGTTTTGAGATTTAACTTATAATATGAAATAAATGCAAAAGTCAATTTAAAAAAACGAAGTGAAGTTTAGCTTGTGTGATGGAGAAGTCAGCAAAATGTATGTCTCTGCCCTTTCCAGTGAGACTAAAAACTCAGTGAAGAAAACATGGTGTTTTTTTCCCCAATTTCAATCTGTAAACTTATAATTGAAAAAAAAACAACAACAGAAAAGGCAAAAAGGAATATGTGTCCTTGCCATCTTGATTCGTAACTACCGTGATGAAAAAGTCAAGCTGTCTAAACAGTTTTGATCTTCAACGGTTTATCGCGCAGACGGAACACTTCCAATGTCGGCTGCGTCGAAAAGCCGACAATACGTTTTACACAGAGGATGTGATCCGACAGTGCTTCCCAAGCGTACGGTTCAGACGGTTCGTGTAGCAGCCTCTTTAGGGACGTCACACACGTGGGTCAATCCCTCATTCGCACGCGAATTTCCACTCCAACTGGATCTCTTCAACGCCGCATCTGCGAACAGCTTTAGAGCCTTTCTCTCTGCCGCGGAGACAGAACCAGGGTCCAGATGACCAGATACTAATGGAAGAGAGAGGAGGGCGGGTTGAGGAAGGGTAGGCTGGTGGACGAGGAGGAAGAGGAGGAGGGCGGTTATTCTTCAGGGAAGACGGGGCTAGACTCCCAATCTACGGCGCCTTTACTTTCCTGTGTCCGCCGATGAATGGGGGTCTGATGACGATGGAAAGAGTGTGTGTGGACGGGGAGGACGTTTGGCCCGAGGTTTACACTCGTTGGGGTGGTATTGTATCACCTGCTGTCCGATCGGGCTGATTGGATTCCTTTCGGTCCGATCCGGTTGGCTGGACTGTTGCCTGTGGTAGGTTCGTTGGTGTGTGGTGTGAGTGTGTTGTGTTTGCTGGGTGGGTCGATCAGGTCGGACTGGGGGATAGCTTGGCTGAACTGTGTTGACTGTGTCCTGTTGTACGGTGATATCTTGTTTTGTAGACCTCTTTGTCTGTCTGTCTGTCTGTCTGTCTCGCTGTCTTTCTGCCTCCTCTCTCTCTCTCTCTCTCTCTCTTCTCTCTCTCTCTCTCTCTCTCTCTTCTCTCTCTCTCTCTCCCTCTCCATTCCTCTTTCAATAATTCTTTTTCCGATTAAGACTTATTGTAGTAGTAGTAGTAGTAGTAGTAGTAGTAGTGTGTAGAGTAGTGTAGTAGGGGTGGGGTGTGAGAGTGTGTGTAGTGTTGTGTGTGTGTGAGTGTGTAGTCCCTTGGGGGCTATTTGGGGAGTCCATTTTTTTGAAAAATTAAAATTTGTCCCCCTCTATTTGTACCATCAGACGGGGTCTTGGCAAAGGTTTTAGGGCCCAGAACATGTCCTTTCCCAAACTGTCCATGTAAATAGCTTTTTGAGGGAGAATTAAGTGAAGTGAATCCCCCTGCCATTTACCCTGTTGAATGTTGTAGAAAAGGGAGTCAGTTAAGAAAGTCCCCCCTCTGTAACCTTTGGAAGATCTTGGAAACTGATAAATAAAAATGCACGCTCCCCCCACTTTAACCTTTTAATTTGATCTTCCTGAAGCGTCTTTGCACCTTTCAAATGGCTTGGACGGGAAGTCCACGCTGCCATGCCACTTCAGGGCCCATGTAGACAGGTTTGGACAGGAGTCACGGAGGATAAATGCCCCACCGTCACTCTATCCTGAGAATGGTCGTGAATGGGGGGATTTGGGGGGGCGGTTCAGACGAAATATTTTCCATCCTTCCAGGTCTTTAGAATGGTCACAAAAAGGGAGGAAAGTAAAATATACGCCCCGTCCTCCACGTCGGTAAATGTTTTTCCCGCGGGCATGGAGAGAGCAGCCCCTTCTCCCACACCATACCCCTAAAAAGGTTTTTGCAGACAGTGACGATGAGGTCGTCCACCCTCCACTGTACCGAACAAAACGGTCTTAACGGGGATTCAACGGGATACATCTAATGCGGGTTCGGGTGAAGCATTTCAAAAGCCGTGATGATATACGAACAACTTGTGTGTATAGAGCGTGGGGAATGGTTGAAATGATTGGGGAACTAAAAGGGAATTTGAAAAATACAAAAACCCTGTGGCCGGGAGGGATGGAAACCCTACATTTGCCGGGATAGCACCAACAGTCTGCTGCAGACATGAGTCATTTGGGCGGTTCCTTTCGAGCAACGGATGTGCCCTGACAACCGCCAGAGAGGGAGCTGTCCGCCACTGGATTGCTGACGTCCCGTCTGGCCTGGCATGGTCACATTTCCTTGTACGGGGGGGAGAGAAACCGTCGACCCTTGCCCTTTAACCCCCCGGAGGTTTCACTGGGGCCTCCTGTCGGTGCAGAGGCCACATCAAACGAGGACGAATAGCACTCATTTCCCAGTTCACGGGGAACACGAAGATTTTTTTCTCTCAGCGGATGTCGGTTTTTTGTGGGGCATGACCAGGCTGAATCTTTTTTTTTCCCCCCCCCCCCCCCTTTTTTTTTTTTTTGGGCCCCTTTATCAAGGGCGAATTTCCTGTTCCCCCCCCCATCATAACACCGAAAGAGCGCTTTTATTTTTTTTTTTTTTTCTGTTGGTGGTTTTTTTTTGTTAGTGTTTTGTTGTTTTTTGTTTTATTCGGGGCCGGGCCCCATCCAGCTTTTAAGCGTTTTACTGAAGGGAAAATTATTTATGCTTTCAGTGATAATATTAGGGAGGAAACCATCATTTTGTGAGGTTTTAAAAAAGGGACGATGGCGTTTGCAAAACATCTGGACCCTCCGTTCAGCACCCCGCCACGCGATTGGAAGTGCTTTGATGCTTTTTCATGTCTGTTATGTTTGATGTCGATCGGGGACAACATATTTTTCGAAAATCATTTGTCTTTTTCTTTTTTTGCGTTCTAAAATCGTGTAGTTGCCCCTAGATTTGGGGCTTAATTGTTTTTTTGGCTTAGCTTTGTGCACTGTGGAACGAGCCTTTCTCAAAGAGAAAAACACACTCGAAGGTGCATGTGGGGGCCAAAAAACATTTCCCTCCACTGCTGAACCGGCAGGGGGAAACCCCACCGGCCCAAAAAACTTCTCAACCAGCACATCCCTTTAAAAATTTAACAATTGCAATTTCATGACCAAACTTGAAAATTTCAGACTCAGACTAACGAACAAAGATTTAAAAGTTGGAAAAATTTTACGCGGGAAAAACAAAACTGTTCATTTGCAATCGCGAAACAAAATGCTTTCCCTAAATTGGATTTTAACACCCTTTAGAAAAGGGTGCACTTTAAAAAAAATTTCGTAACGATTTAAACATAAATCTGAAAACGACCATTAATCAATTAAAACGCTTTGGGCAAAAAGAATGGTTTTATTTCAGTTTTTATTATCAGAATGTAAAATGGGACTGGCTTCGTTTAAAAAAGGAAAAAAGATGAAATTCCCAAATAGAAAAAAATTTATTCCCCTTTAAAAAGATGAAGGGGAATTCTTTTTCCCCCCTCCATATTTTTTTTAAAAGGTGAGGAGCACTGCCCCTTACATTTACAGGCCGGGGCCTACCGTAAAAAAATTTATGCTCCTCCTCCTCTCCTCTCTCCTCTCTCTTGTTTTTTGTGTGTGTGTGGGTGTGTGTGTTGTGTGTGTGCTCCATATCTGTCGTCTGTGGAGTGTGTCGCGATTTTAAGCGTTGGACAGTGTTCAACGATAGTACCAAAAAACGGTTGTCAGAAAGAGTAAAGTAAGTGCAAATGTGCTGGAAAAGCTGAGGGGGGGGATATGTACATATGTCATGTTGGGATTGAGTTTTGGCCGTTTTCTTTAATTTTTGAGTACGGCATTTTCACTAAACTTTTGATATGGGGATCTTCTCTCCCTCTCTCTCTCTCTCCTCTCGAAAAGCGCAAAAAAAGAAAGGGGCGACTTAGTCCAGCAGTGTTTCCCAGTGTTTGTTCCAACCTTCGGGCTTCAAAGTGCGGCGTTCATGTAGCAGCTAGGATAGGGGAAAGTGACAAAAAGGTGTTTGTTTAAATAGACAGGAAAACAGGGGGGGGGGGGGGGGGGGGGGGGGGGGGGGGTTTTTTGGGGGGGGGGGAAAGGGGGGGGGGGGGGGGGGGGGGGGGGGGTGGTTTTTTTGGGGGGGGGGGGGGGGGGGGGGGGGGGGGGGGGGGGGGGGGGGGGGGGGGGGGGGGGGGGGGGGGGGGGGGGGGGGGGGGGGGGGGGGGGGGGGGGGGGGGGGGGGGGGGAAAAAAAAACCCCCCGGCACAGCAAATTTTTCAGCCACGAAGACAGAGTAAAAAAAATAGCGAAGAAAAAAAAGTTCGAAGTGATCTGCTGTCACAATTCCAAAACTGAAACGTACGTGAAAAGTGTGACGAAATTAATAACGTTGCAATAGCCCTTAAACGGGAAAACCCCCGCTGTCAGGGGCCCGTTCGGAATTCACCGATGACTCACAGCCCTCCACAGAATCAGCGAGCAAAAGAGGTCACACAAAAAATCCCCCATATGTGGACGAAATGCAACGAACATAAAAAAAAATGAATTGAAATTGACCTTTTAGAGGGTTTTCCCGTAGGGATAATTACGGTTCTCGGTATACCTATGTGCTCTGACAGAAAAACAATGACCGTGTGGTAGCTGGGGTGTCAGCACGAACGTGTAGAGGCCCAAAACATGGATAAAGACGACATCATCAGAGACATAGAACGACAGGGTGACCCAAACCCCCTGATCGTCAAAGGCGGCTGGGGGGCAATTGGAGATCCGAAGAAAAAGAACCCGGAGCATTTGAAGGGCAAGGGTGGGGGGGCCAACGACTTGACCAACGGCAACGAAATGGGGGCACAGGCCAAACTGTGGGGGTGCAGCTTACTTTGACAGAGCGTGATGAAAATCGGACCGAGACGAGCCCGAGGTCGTAAAGCCGCCAGTAGGGCCGTACGATGTGGGGCACTTCGTCACCCCATCATCGGCAAACAGCAGACAAAAACGGGCCGATGGCGGGGAGCCAGCAAAACAAAAACTGTCGGCAGCAGGGCAGGCACGGGTCGCACACCAGTGGGTCACCGCAGGGAATCCCAGACCACCCCTCAAGCCAACCCGTTTAAAAAGCGGGGCAGTGACGTCGTGGGAAAGGGGGGGGTAGAGGGGGTAAAAACCCACCTTGGCAGGGGGAGAGAGGACTGGCAAGGAAGGGGGGAGGGGCAGAGTGGCGGCCTGCAACACGTGAAACGGGGGAGTGCGGGAGAGGGACAAAGCCAAGTGGGTTGTCGAGTTTTTGTCAAGGATGGCAACCACGCGCGCGACCCTGACATGACACGACAGCGTTCTTTTCGTTCTGGGTCAACCCCAAAAAATAGGACAGGGGTTGATCAGCGACGCATTACGTCCTTAATAAATGTTTAAAAATGTTAGTAAATTAAATGTGATCTTTTGAAAATTTTGTATGTTTTATTTGATTTCGGGGTCTAACTGAAACCTTGCAATCAGGTTTTGAATTTGTTTCATTTTTCAGACTATGTAAAAAATTTGCTCTCCAGCAAAAAAAACTGCATTTTTGGTGAAACTGGGGGGGTTTTTTTACTTTTAAAAAATTATTCTCACTTGGTTTAAAAGAATTTAAATTAAATTTAAAACTTGGTTTTTTTGAAAATTGGAAAAGTGAAATTTTATTTGGAAAAGATTATTGATTGCAAGTTATATTCCCCTAAAGGATCCTTTTTTAAAAAACACTGTGTAAAAATTTTGGGATTTTTATTTAGAAAAAAAATTTCAGCATCTAGTCCAAAATGGAAATGTTTAAAATAATCTTAGTGGTTTTGAACGCCAAAAAGGATGTGAGCGCCCACCGTTGAAAACCCGACAAGTTATTTAAAACCACTGGATACGGAAAATAAGGAGTATTTAAAAAACATTTAAAAATGGAAAAGTGAATGATTTTGGGCAAACCTTTTTGATTTTTGTTTTGTTTATTTAGTCATATTAATGGATTTTTGGGGTACACGCGGCGATTTTAATTGTATCACCACACGGTAGTAGTGTAATTGTTTTTTCATTGTGTCTGAAAATTTTCAATTTTATTTTGTTTTGTGTTGGAAAAACTACACTCTTGGCACCTACCCGGTTTAATTGAGATGGAAAAAAGGAATGCGGGGAGAAAGAAGGAAAATGAAAGAGGGGAGAAGAGAAAAAGTATGGAATATGAGAATGCCAGCTTTACAGGGGTGAATTGGAAAATGAAAATTTTTAAGGAAAGCTGAAGCAAGCGAACGATGGATTGGATGTTGAGTTGATGAATGTCTAATGTGTTTTACCCCTGCGATGTATGGGGCTGCTGCATGTTGGTGCTAAGTGGGGAAGAAAAAAAACAAAAAAAGACTGTTTTTTGGGAATGGAAGTAATGAAAAACAGTTAAGGCCTTCTGGAAAAACCCGTTCTAAAACTTAGTTTTTTAACCCAAGGGAAATTTTGTAAAGCACGGAAGGGAAAATAGCAAGCTAAAGAGAAGAAAAGGGGTATTTTTTCGTTCCGACTGAAAAATAAAGGGTTTAGTTGAGACCCAAAACTTTTTGGCAACTCTTGAACGTTTTAAAAGAAGTCACGAGTAAAATGAAATTTTTAATAAAAAGGCATGATCATTTTTACGTTTTTTTTCTCGAAATATTTTTGGGAGGATAGTTAAAATGACCCGAATAATGAAAAAAACACAAAACCCCCTTTTAAGACCCAAACACAAAAAGCAAAGAAGAAAGATTAAAAGATTAAAAAGCGGAAAAGTGCTGGCCCAGACGGAAAAGTAAAAAAAATCAAAAAAATTGCAAAAAATTTGGTTAGGTTTCTGGTGCGTCCTTTTTTAAAAAACTTTTGAGTCTGGGACATTTTTAAATCAGGGCGAAATCCACTAATACCATTTCAAAAAAAAGGTGACTCAAAACCCAGAAATTATCGAGGCTAAGTCTGCCGGTATTTGGGGACATACCAGTATTTTTGAATTTAAGACTTACTAAATGGGCGGAAAGAAAAAACAAATTATTTAAGAGCGGGGGTTTTAGAATGGATATAGCCCATTACCCTATTTTTCACCTTTAGTTTTGTTTAAAATTCTCCAGAAATTCGAAATTAACTCGTTTTTGACTTCCGGAAGGCCTTTGACCGTTAAAAAAACCATTTATGGGGGTGCCCCGAGGGAAAAAAAGGTTGGGGTGGAAAATTTTTTATAATGGGAGAGGAAACTAAATACCGTTCTAGCCTTGTACTATAAAATGCCAAATTTTCCAAAATTCAATTTCCAAGAGGTGTCAAGCAAGTTTTGTGCTAAACCCCCATTTTCATTTTTTATCAATGAAATTGGGGATTGTCAAAAAGTGGAAGACACGGCATTCAACTATCTCTGGAGGAATTTAAATGTTTTTTAATGTTATTTTCCGATGTTTGATTTGCTGCGACAAGTTATGGGTTCAAAATCAAATCAAAGTACTTAAAAGAAGCTGATGAATCAATTGGGTTTTAAATTTAGACAAGACTATTTATAGTTTTTGAAGGGAGGGTACTTTTCCGCAACTGAAATATGGTGGTTGGAAATGAGGAGATAAAGGGAAAAAATAAATAAAATATTTTGGCATTGTTTTTTCAACCAAATTAAGCGATTCTGGGTGGGGAGAATCGCTAGAAGGGGAGAAAAGGGGGTTTTGAAATTCTTGCACCAGAAAATAAATTCATTGATTCTGGTTTATTTTTTGAAAATATTTGATTTACAAATAAAACCCCTGTTTTATACGGTGCTGAATTTGGGGGCTTTAAAAAATAAAAAAATGGAGAATTTCACACATTTGCAAATAAAAAGATTTCTAACATACCCCTTACACTCACAAAAAAAGTGGGTTTCGGGGGTCCGGCCATATCCTTTTTTTTATTAGAAAAATTTTAAAAAGTGAGAATGGCTAAAAAATAACTCGACTTTCCCCTAAATCGTATTGCAGACGGGATATAAATGCTTTTCAGACAAAGAAGAGGATGTACAATTGGGGGTCGGATTTTTTAAAAAAGGTTTTGACAGAAAAGGTTTGGCTTTTTTGGATTTCACAAGGGTGGGTAAAAATTTTTGTCGAATTTTAAACAGCGACTATTTATTGTTTAAACAAAAATGGCAAATCCACTGGTTGGGAAAAGACAAATACAGTGGATATTCCTTTAAAATGCTTATATCCCAAAAATATCTTGGGGAATAATTAAAAAATGGGACAGGGACTCACTTTCAGATTTAAACAAGAACCTTAGGTTTAAAATTTATAAAAAATGGTTTTCTTTAATTCGATCATGATTCGGTATGCCCGTTTGTTTGAAAGGTTCGAAGATGAGATGCATTTTTTATCATTTTGTAATAAAAAATTTTCGAAACAAAGTAGTCTTTACAAATTCAACGCGCAAAGATTTAACATAAGAAAAATACTGACATCAAAAATAAGACTTTTAGACACTTCGCTTCATTTCGAAGGGAAAAATATTTGAAGAAAAATTTAGATTGTTAGTTACAATTATTTTTAGAAAATGTAACTCTGAGGTACTGTTATGGGTATTGTTTCGCTAAAGGAAAAGATGTAACGTCACTAATTGTTTACTCATAGGGCGGTTGGTCGAGTTTACCCCGTACCAAAGGAATTTTTTCAAGTTTTGATTTTGCATTTTTGTTCTTTGTCGCCAATGTAATTTTTCTTTTTTAAATTTTGATTGCGTTCCTTGCATTAAGCCGAAAGAGATTGCCAATAAATTTTTTTGTATTGTATTGTCTTTTCTCTCTCCCCTCCTCTCTACTTCACACCACACCACAACAACTAACTCATAGGCTGGAATATATATACAAAATTTCACTCGATGAAAGCTGGCTTGAAGGGAGGGGAGGGGGGGGGGGGGGGTGTGGTGTGAGAAGAGACATCGTTCTGTACACCGTTATCTCTTGGCTGCACGGCGTGTTGGTTGTCCATTCACCCTCTCCCCCACTATTTTTGGGGCTGTTCTCCTACCCATCCATTAACGCACTATTTTTTTTTCTTCATTTTACACTAAATATTCCGAACCAAACCCAAGCCAAAGGGTAAGAAAGTCGACATTTCCTCTCATGGTAAGACAGCTGTATGTCCCCAATTCCAAAACAAAACGAATGCTGCTTATGGCACCAAATCACCTAGCACAAATGTAGACACGAAGCACATGGCACAAACAAGAACACATTTTTGCATTTGTTGGTGGCATGTGTGCTAGTTAAATGGGTGCTCGTAGGCAGCATTCGTTTGGAGTTAGGGGCGAGCAGTTGTCTCACAATGGCAGTAAAAGTTATCTTTCTTGTTTGTTGTTTGCCAGTTGTGTATCCACGTTTCATAAAGGACATCCAAGCCGTGTTCAGAACAAATGTTGTATTTCTTCCACATCTGGTTGGAGAGAATGGGGAGGGGGCCGGGTGGGGGGGGGGGGGGGGGGGGACGTTTCTGATTCTTCGTTCCTCGATGGGATGGTGGGATGCTTTTTTGTGTGTGTTTTTTTCCCTTCTTTTTCTTTCTTTCTTATTGTCTTTCTTTCTTTCTTTTATTTATTTTGCGTATGGGACGATTTTGTCCCGCACTCTCAAGGTGTCCTAGTCTGTCTTTGGGAATAACATCTAAACACACTGGTATACACTGTGTGTGTGTGTGTGTGTGTGTGTGTGTGTGTGTGTGTGTGTGTGTGTGTGTGTATGTGTGTGTGTGTGCGTGCGTGCGTGCGAGCGAGCGTGTGTGTGTGTGTGCGTGTGTGTGCTTTTTCTTTCTTTCTTATTTTGTTTCTTTCTCTCTTTATTTCTTTAACTCTTTTTTTTTTCGTTAAGAAACTGAACAACCAAAGGATAGACGTAAACCAGTGAACGTAATCAAGCGTTCAATCTAAGAAGACTTGACAAGGTGAAGTAGATGAAGTGTAAAGGAGGGAAGACGCAAAGATCTGATGTTGTTTTGTGCACAGCCAACTGGAGAACATCAAGGTTCCTGTGGAGCTGGAAGCTTCTGTTGTTTTTGTCGTTGTTGTTGTTGTTGTGTCTTTTCTTTCCTTCTCTCTACTTTTGATCTTTCTTTCTTTCCTTTTTTCTTTTTCTTTCTTTCTTTTCTTTCTTTCTGTCTATTTTCCTTTTTTGTCATTGCCAGACTTATTTGCTCATTGTGTCAAAGTGTTGAAGATGAGAAGACTCCCTCGAGCATTCCATGTGATAAATCCGCTCAGCATTCAACATTCTATTGCATGTTGGTAGTGTACGACATCATCATCATCATCATCATCATCATCATCATCATCATCATCATCATCGTCAGTAGTAGTAGTAGTAGTAGTATTGCTAGTAGTAGTAGTAGTAGTAGTAGTAGTAGTAGTAGTAGTAGTAGTAGTACAGTTATTTCATTAATTTGATGATGATGATGATGATGATGATGATGTGGTGGTGGTGGTGGTGGTGGTGTGGTGTGTGAAGATGATGATGATGATAATGATGATGATGAAGGAAAGAACTTATATTGCGCCTATTCTCGGTTAGAGAGCAAGCTCTAAGCGCTTTACAGTCCACGCTCTCGTTTACACAACGGGCTGCCTGCCTGGGTACAGCAGACCGAATAGCTGCCTGCTGGCGCTTCATTTCTCGCATCTTTCAGTCAACATCAGCCACTCCGTTTTCTTTCAGATGGATGCACCAGAATATGTACTGTAGACCCTACGAGGACCTTGTTCCCAGAAATACCACCACAGCTGAGTTGGCAACGTATTTAGAACAGGAAATCAATACTTTTCACTTGATTTAGCACACACGCGGTTAGTGGCGATCTGATTTGTTTTGGTTTGGTTTTTGTTGGTTTGTTTGTTAGTTTTCAGCTCCGTCTTTCAGATTCGAGTTGCATTTCAATTTTGGCCTGGGCATTTCAACGTGTACGTAGTTCCGTGTTTTACGGTGTTACGGTCTTGACGTGTCTTTCATGGCCGACTCAGCCGTAAACAACATACATAACTTAACGGCTGGTTTTCCAGCTACAGCCACAAAGGTGACATTTATGATGTGTGGTCTACTTTCAACTCACGTCGGTCCTGTGTGTTGGCCGAAGTGGACAGGCGCGCGCGCTTGTGTGTGTGTGTGTGTGTGTGTGTGTGTGTGTGTGTGTGTGTGTGTGTGTGTGTGTGTGTGTGTGTGTTCGTTCGTTCTTCTGTTTAACGTCTGTTCACTTTGAGTGATATTAGACGTGAATGAATGAAGAGAATGCCTGAAGGAATGAATGATTAAGTGAATAAGCCTATATGTTATATAAGCGTGTATGTAGGCCTTTGTATGTGAGTGTATACGTGTATATATCTCTATATGTATCTAAACAAAAACAAAACAAAACAAAACAAACAAACAAACAAAAACAGAAATCTTAATACAATTCATGGATAAAATTAACAGAAGATATAGGTCTAACATATAACAATAAAACAAAAACCCTTCAGTGGCTTCACTATCTAAACTTAAGAGTGAAGGAGTGAAATGCAGGCCATCATTACATAAAGCACTATGAACTAACACAAAACAATCTAAAGAAAAAACCCAATCGGACTATGAAATAAGTGTCCAGCAATTTCGATCAGCAAAAAGTGGTCCAAAAGTATATCTTGCAAGGTTTTTTTCAGAAAAATTATTAGATCTTAATGATGTTGGAAAGAAAGCAGTTAACTTGCGACAGTTCAAATATGGCTCAATGTTATTTCTTTACCACAAAAACAATTAGCATTTTTACTAAACTTTGTTTTTAAAGCATTTAGCTTTAATCGAATTATAAGGGAATATATTTGTCTGGAATAATAAACTAGATGATCAGATATGTTTCTTAGTACAAGGTCTATCGGAAAAGCTTCCCACTGTTTGGATGAAATATCAACATTCATTTGAGCTCTCTTCCGTGCAGTTGATTCAAGGATACGATAACATTCTACGATTGATGGTTTTATTTTCAGCTCGGAAGATGACCCTGCTTTTTTAGCACCATTTTTTGCAGCCCTATCAGCCAATTCATTCCCAAGTATACCAGTATGTGAAGGAATCCAGCAAAATTCTATAATAGTGCCTTTAGACGTCAGCCAGTATAAAAGATATATAATTTCAAACACAAGGTCCGGTCGTGTCGATATATTTAATGAATCAAGGGCAAGTAAGACTGATTTTGAATCTACAAAAAAACTATCTGAACAATATTACTGGAAAGATCTGTTAGAAATTCAATTGCTAGCATAATAGCTACTAATGCAGCTGTGAATATAGATGTGTGTGTGTGTGTGTGTGTGTGTGTGTGTGTGTGTGTGTGTGTGTGTGTGTGTGTGTGTGTGTGTATCTGCGTGCGTGCGTGTGCGCGCGTGCACGCGCGTGTGTGTATGTGTGTGTGTGCTCTTGTGTGTGTGTGTGTGTGTGTGTGTGTGTGTGTGTGTGTGTGTGTGTGTGTGTGTGTGTGAGTGTATGTATGTGTGTGTGAGTGGGTGAGTGAGTGTGTGTGTGTGTGTGTGTGTGTGTGTGTGTGTGTGTGTGTGTGTGTGTGTGAGAGTGAGTGTGTGTATGTGTGTGTGTGTGTGCGCGCGCGCGCGCGCGTGCGTCTGTGTGTGTGTGTGTGTGTGTGTGTGTGTGTGTGTGTGTGTGTGTGTGTGTGCGATCGATTTTTTTAAAAATTGTTGGTGTTAGTGACATTGTATTTAAGTTCCCAGATGCGTTGGAAGTCGGCCGAGTTGTCAACAACATGCCTGACTAGAGTTGTCCAATACAAGAGAGAGAGAGAGAGGGGGAGGAGAGGGGAGAGAAAGAGAGACAAGGAGAGAGAGATGAGGTGGGAGAAAGAAAGAGAGGCAAGGAGAGAGATGAGGTGGGAGAAAGAAAGAGAGACAAAGAGAGAGATGAGGTGGGAGAAAGAAAGAGAGACAAAGAGAGAGATGAGGTGGGAGAAAGAAAGAGAGACAAGGAGAGAGATGAGGTGGGAGAAAGAAAGAGAGACAAGGAGAGAGATGAGGAGAGAGATGAGGTGGGAGAAAGAAAGAGAGACAAGGAGAGAGATGAGGTGGGAGAAAGAAAGAGAGACAAGGAGAGAGATGAGGTGGGAGAAAGAAAGAGAGGCAAGGAGAGAGATGAGGTGGGAGAAAGAAAGAGAGGCAAGGAGAGAGATGAGGTGGGAGAAAGAAAGAGAGACCTGCTATTTGGAAGAATTCTATTATAATCCCTGTCCCCAAGAAGAAAAATCCTGTTGCACTGAACGATTACCGTCCTGTTGCCTTAACACCCATTGTAATGAAATGCTTTGAGAAACTAGTCCTTCACCGCCTTTTGTTCTTTACTAGCAGCAACTTGATCCCTTTCAGTTCGCTTACAAACCCAGAGGGGCACAGACGATGCCATACTAACGCTACTTCATAACGCCTTTGCCCATTTGAACACCCCTAACTCTTTTGTTCGCATCCTGTTCATTGACTTTTTCTTCTGCCTTCAATACCATCCAGCCCCATCTGCTGGCCCTGAAACTGCTAGACCTGAACGTAGACCCCAAACTTACTCTTTGGATTGTCAATTTTCTCCTCAACAGAACCCAGTCTGTCCGCTTCCTTTCTGCAACTTCCTCAGATCGTTCTACTTGTATTGGTGCCCCACAAGGCACAGTGCTATCTCCGGTCCTCTTTACTCTGTACACAAACGACTGCACTGGCACTGAAACAACACCTGTCATAAAGTATTCTGATGATTCTGCTATCGAAGATCTATCCAACTCAGATTCTATTTATTTTTAGTGAAGTTGAAAGGTTTGCATCTTGGTGTAATAGAAATTATTTAGACCTTAATGTTGTCAAAACAAAAGAAATGCTTATTGATTTTCGTAAAACCCCCACTGCAATACCCAGCTTGTTATTGGTGACCAAACTGTCGAACGGGTGAATGAATACCGCTACCTGGGTACAGTTTTGGATTAACAAGCTTTCTTTTGATGGTAACGTTCAATCAGTCTTTAAAAAATGTCAGTCCAGAGTCTTCTGTTTGCAAAAATTGAGAAATATTGGTTGTTTCCACAAATTTTTCTTAAAACGTACTATCGGTGCTGCATTGAATCGGTTCTCACTGGATCTTTCATG
>CM031604.1:70298508-70303508 GCA_018398815.1 Conus ventricosus
TGCTGCTGCTGCTGCTGCTGCTGCTGCTACCACTATTATTACTACTACTGCTGCTGCTGCCACTGCTACTACTACTACTGCTGCTGCTGCTGCCACTGCTACTACTACTACTACTACTACTACTGCTGCTGCTGCTGCTGCATGCTACTACTACTACTACTACTACTACTACTACTACTACTACTACTACTACTACCACCACTCTGCTGCTGTTGCTACTACTTCTACTGCTGCTGCTGTTGCTACTACTACTACTATTGCTGCTGCAACTATTACTACTAATGTACTATGCTACAACGTCCTCTACTAATATAGCTACAACCACTACCACCAGTGCCTCTTCTACTAACGTAACTGCTATTACCACCGCCACCTTTATCACCTTCACCACCACCACCATACTGTTACTGTTAATGCTACTACTGCTACCAATGATGATGATAATGATGATTACAATGATAATAAAATCATAATAAATTATAATAAAAGCAGCAGCTGCAGCAGCAACGGCAACAGTAATAGCATAATAGTAGTAGTAGTAGTAGTCGAAGTAGCGGTAATCATAATCATGTTCGCCAGGCGGTTTTACAGAACGCTGTCACGGTACCATGACAGACACTCAGGTAATGAGGGATCCGCACAGCTCCTGAATCATTCGCGACATGGTAGAGTTTTGTACCCAGACCATTCCGTAACGTCGTCCATCAGACCCTTCGCTCTGCCGCTGGAACGTCCGCATTCCCCTGGACCCTGAGAGACAGGACGGTATACAGAAGACAGCAGGGGGACGAGGCGGGAACCTCGTGGATGAGGCCAGCAATGTATGACTTTGTATAAACCTCAAGTGCCGGTCAGGACTTGAGAACAAACACAGTGACGATAATGCTAACGAACGCAACCAGCTCTTGGAAACAGTCGCGAAAAATGTTACGACATGAACGTCGTCAAGAGATGGCCGAAGAACATGTCAACAAGTAATGGAGTGAAAAAGCAGATTTTCCAGAGGGAGCTCCAGGCCTTTCCTCCTGATGGTGTAGCTAGGAGCACAAAAAACAACAACAACAAGGATATGAATGAGGATGACGACAAAGTTGACAATCGGCGTGGAGGAAAGTAAGGGGGAGAGAAAGATGTCATTTTTTTTTTCCCTCGCGTTCCTCATTCTTCTCATTGAACTGAAGCTCCCCGAAATCAAATCAGAGTGCAGAAGTTTCGTTCACAGGTCAACATGGCTGCCTTGATTCGAAAAGAAGAAAGAGAACGATGGCAACGATGATGGTGATGATAAGAACAGTCCTTGCTCTTCAAAACTAGGTGGTCTCTGCAAAGCTGCGGGGCAGAGGTTTAGAGACAACTCGCGAATGGTGTTGTGACATGGTCACGGTGAGAAGACGGGAAAAAGTGAGAGAGATGAGTGATCTCCAACATGAGAGAGCTCCCAGGATTAAGGGGGCTCAACTCTTGATGGCTCCCACAGAGGTGAAAATGGCGGTCTTCCCGCCCCCCCCCCCCCCCCCCCCACCACCACCACCACACACACACGTCCTTCAGTGTCGGAGCGAGTGAGATGTGGAGGGCGGGGGTTCGAGACTGGGGATAAATCGGTGAGGCTTAGGGCTGGAATGTCTTCATTATGCTGCTGTGCTGGCTTCCCGGTTTCTTCACTGTCTTCATTGGGGTGGGCGTCGTTGCTTATTAACTTTTTTTTCTTCTTCTATCTCGTCTTCCGTGTCTTGTCGGTGGTACTACTCCCACGCCGCCCATTCCGGCTCCACGTCCACAGCCACACCCTGCATTGTCCCATCGCAGCCACGGTCGCAGTCAACATCAAGTCGCCATGAGGCCGCCCACCAGACGAGACACCGCGCAGTGCTGCCCAGTCATGTCGGTGGTATACAGGGAGCCTGTCCTAAGGCGCCAGCTACCAAGTCCCATGGTGACCACAGTAATCGCTTTTGTCGGCGAAGCCTGCGTGAGTTAGCATCCCCCTCTGTAGACAGCCACCAAGTCCGTCCGATGACAGTTCCCGCGGAACGTGCCGATTCTGTCGACTTCGACACCTATCCATCACGAACATGGACAGAGAGAGAAACTCGATGCTGAGATCACCAACGGCACAACCGAACATGAAGCTGACAGAATTTAAGACTTTTTATTTATTTTTTTTTTTACATGATGCTCAGTTAGGGTGAGGATGGTGAAGATATTGCTATGGAGTTAGACATTGTTTTAAGACTGTTTGACAGCGCTGTACTTTACGCTACCATTAATAATGTGTCCCCGAGTCAGCAGGTCTTTCCTGCAAGTTAGCGGTCTTCATCCAGGTGGACTTCCTGCTAGGTACCTGTCTTTGTTCAGGTGTACTTCCTGCCAGGTACCTGTCTTCATCCAGGTGGACTTCCTGCTAGGTACCTGTCTTCGTTCAGGTGTACTTCCTGCCAGGTACCTGTCTTCATTCAGGACTTCATGCTAGGCACCTGTCTTCATTCAGGTGGACTTCCTGCTAGGTACCTGTCTTCATCCAGGTGGACTTCCTGCCAGGTACCTGTCTTCGTTCAGGTGGACTTTCTGCCAGGTACCTGTCTTCATTCAGGTGGACTTCCTGCTAGGTACCTATCTTCATTCAGGTGGACTTCCTGCTAGGTACCTGTCTTCATTCAGGACTTCCTGCCAGGTACCTGTCTTCATTCAGGACTTCCTACTAGGTACCTGTCTCATTCAGGTGGACTTTACTGCTAGGTACCTGTCTTCATCCAGGTGGATTTCCTGCCAGGTACCTGTCTTCATTCAGGTGTACTTCCTGCCAGGTATCTGTCTTCATTCAGTGTGGACTTTACTGCTAGGTACCTGTCTTCATTTAGGTGGACTTTACTGCTAGGTACCTGCCTTCATTCATGTGGACTTAACTACTAGGTACCTATCTTCATTCAGGTGGACTTTACTGCTAGGTACCTGTCTTCATTCAGGTGGACTTAACTGCTAGGTACCTGTCTTAATTCAGGTGGACTTCCTGCTAGGTACCTGTCTTCATTCAGGTGGACTTTGTGCCAGGTACCTGTCTTCATTCAGGTAGGTTTGCTTGCTGATGAGCTGTCTTCATCCAGGTGGACTTTACTGCTAGTTTTTATTTCCATTCAAGTGAATATTCCTGCCAGTCACATGCCTTCATTCGGGTGGACTTGCCTGCTAAGTTGGCTGTCTTCATTCAGGTGGACTTTCCTTCTAACAGAATTTCTTCATTCAGATAGGCTTTCAGCTGTCTTCTACCAGGTGGGTTTTCCTGCTAGTCAGCTGTCTTCTACCAGGTGGGTTTTTCTGCTAGTCAGCTGTCTTCTACCAGGTGGCTTTTCCGCTAGTCAACTGTCTTCTACCAGGTGGGCTCTTCCGCTAGTCAGCTGTCTTCTACCAGGTGGGCTTTTCCGCTAGTCAGCTGTCTTCTACCAGGTGGGTTTTCCTGCTGATCAGCTGTCTTCTACCAGGTTGGCTTTCCTGCTAGTCAGCTGTCTTCTACCAGGGAGTTTTCCTGCTAGTCAGCTGTCTTCTACCAGGTTGTTTTTTCTGCTAGTCAGCTGTCTTCTACCAGGTTGGTTTTTCCGCTAGTCAACTGTCTTCTACCAGGTGGGTTTTCCTGCTGATCAGCTGTCTTCTACCAGGTGGGTTTTCCTGCTAGTCAGCTGTCTTCTACCAGGTGGGGTTTTTCCTGCTAGTCAGCTGTCTTCTACCAGGTGGGCTTTTCCGCTAGTCAGCTGTCTTCTACCAGGTGGTTTTCCTGCTGATCAGCTGTCTTCTACCAGGTGAGTTTTCCTGCTTGTCAGCTGTCTTCTACCAGGTTGTTCTCCTGCTGATCAGCTGTCTTCTACCAGGTGGGCTTGCCTGCTAGTCAGCTGTCTTCTACCATGTGGGCTTTCCTACTGGTCAGCTGTCTTCTACCAGGTGGGTTTCCCTGCTGATCAGCTGTCTTCTACCAGGTGGGCTTTCCTACTGGTCAGCTGTCTTCTACCAGGTGGGGTTTTCCTGCTAGTCAGCTGTCTTCTACGAGGTGGGTTTTCCTGCTAGTCAGCTGTCTTCTACCAGGTGGGTTTTCCTGCTAGTCAGCTGTCTTCTACCAGGTGGGCTTTCCTGCTAGTCAGCTGTCTTCTACCAGGTGGTTTTCTGCTGGTCAGCTGTCTTCTACCAGGTTGGTTTTCCTGCTAGTCAGAGCTGTCTTCTACCAGGTGGGTTTTCCTGCTAGTCAGCCTTCTACCAGGTGGGCTTTTCCGCTAGTCAGCTGTCTTCTACCAGGTGGGTTTTTCCGCTAGTCAGCTGTCTTCTACCAGGTGGGCTTTCCTGCCAATTAGCTGTCTTCTACCAGGTGGGTTTCCTGCTAGGTAGCTGTTTTCTTTTAGGTGGGCTTGCCTGCTAGTCAGCTGTCTTCTTCTAGGCGGAGTTTCCTGCTAGTCAGCTGACTTCTTCTAGGCGGAGATTCCTGCTAGTCAGCTGTATTCTTCTAGGCGGAGATTCCTGCTAGTCAACTGTCTTCTTCTAGGCGGAGATTGCTGCAGTCTTCTTCTGGGCGGAGATTCTGCTAGTCAGCTGTAGTCTTCTAGGCAGAGTTTCCTGCTAGTCAGCTGTCTTCTTCTGGGCGGAGTTTCCTGCTAGTCAGTGTCTACTTCTAAGCGGAGATTCCTGCTAGTAAGCTGTCTTCTAGCGGAGATTCCTGCTAGTCAACTGTCTTCGTCTAAGCGGAGTTTCCTGCTAGTCAGCTGTCTTGTCTTCTTAGCGGAGTTTCCTGCTAGTCAGCTGTCTTCTTCTTCTTAGGGGAGGTTCCTGCTAGTCAGCTGTCTTCTTCTAAGCGGAGATTCCTGCTAGTCAGCCGTCTTCTAGGCGGAGATTCCTGCTAGTCAGCTGTCCTCTTCTAGGTGGAGATTCCTGCTAGTCAGCTGTCTTCTTCTAAGCGAAGATTCCTGCTAGTCAGCTGTCTTCTTCTAGGCGGAGATTCCTGCTAGTCAGCGTCTTCTTCT
>CM031604.1:70308508-70316008 GCA_018398815.1 Conus ventricosus
GACCGCTTAGGTTTATCAATTAACTTGGATAAGACGAATATAGTGGTCTTTAGAGTGGGTGGCCACCTATCAGTGTATGAAAAAATGGTCTTATGGAAATGCAGATGTTCAAGTAGTTAATTCATATGAATATCTTGGAATGATATTTTCAACAAAATTAACTTTCCGTTACGCATGGGAAGAATCTCTGAGAAAAGGGAAAAAGGTACTATTGAAATTCTGAAATCCCTGAGAAAACTGAATTGTACAGACTGTGGTATATTTTGGAAAATGTTTGATACACACATAAAACCTCTTCTTACTTATGCAGCCGAAATTTGGGGCTTACATGAAAATTCGCAGATGGAAAAAGTACATAAGTATGCTATGAAGCGTTTCCTTCAAGTACCTGTTCATTCATCCAACACCGTCTTATATGGAGAAACGGGCAGATACCCTTTGTATATAAGTACATTTGTAAAATGTATTAAGTACTGGTTGAAGATCTTGAAGCTACCCCAGTCCCCTTTGAGCAGGCACGCCTATGATATGAAGCTTCTAGAAATGGAAAAAGGTAAAGAAAACTGGGCTTGTAAAGTAAAGAAAGTCCTTTCAGAACAGGGTTTTGGAATAGTGTGGATGACCCAGGAAGTAGGAAATGAGCACCAGTTCATTGCGGAATTTGCAGACAGGCTTATTTGTTCTTTTAAACAGAATTGGCACTCAGACATGGAAAGTGCAGAAAAATATCGCTGGTTTTTCTCATTGAAGAATGTGTTTCATTCTGAAAAGTTTCTCAATGTCATAACAGATAAATGGCACAGAATAAATTACGCAAGATTTAGGTTTGAGGACTTCAGGTTTTAATGCGAACGAAAGATGGTTTGGATATGAAACATCCACAGAATCTCCTTGTCCTGCATGTAGACATATTATTGATGACGAAGAACACTTTCTGTTCCACTGTACAGCTTATAATGAAGTGCGGACAAATTGTTCATTTTTCCAGTTAGATATAGCGAAAAGACAAAATGTCGCTGGTGTGTTATCATCAGATGATGAACTTGTAATAAAATCAGTTGCGAAATTCATCGCGGAAGCATTGAAAATTAGACGGATGAAGGATAGTGAAATTGAAGATAATACATTATAAGAGATATCTGAATGAATGTTATCATTCATCGCATGTTGAAGAGATCAGTAAGATATAATGTCATCATTTGATTGAGTGGATGGTCGAGTCAGTCTGAAGGTTTTTTTGTTTTTTTTTAACCTTACTGCATTACTCCTGTGCGTGAGGTGAGGACATAACGAAAAGTTACGAATTTATTTGTTTTGTAACTTTGGATTTGATACACACTAGGAATGAAAGTGTACTATCTGTTTGCAGGAAAGGAAGAGGGAAATGTTTTTGTTCTGTTACCTCTCTCCCCTTGTCAAAAGACCTCTTTGGTAATGACAATAAAATATCAAAGTGTCAAAGTCTCTCTCTCTCTCTCTCTCTCTCTCTCTCTCTCTCTCTCTCTCTCTCTCTCTCCAGTTCAATTTTTGTTAATCTGTTAATCTTTTTTTATTTGTTGAATTGTTTTTCAATGTACTCGTCCATTGCTGGAAATAGAAGGAAATACTATTGTTGGAAATACAAGGAAATACGATATCAATAACAAGGATATACAATATCAATAACGCATAATAACATAAACAGATCTGTTTCAGATTGTTTTCCCTTCAGAACTTGAAATACAATATTAATATCAAGGATACACAATATCAATAACACATAATAACATTAACATGTCTGTCTCATATTGTTTTCCCTTCAAAACTTAAAATACGCAATGTTAATAACAAGGATAATACAATATCAAAAACACCTAATAGCATCAACGGATCCGTTTCAGATTGTTTTCCCTTCAAAACTTGATCAAGGTGACATTACACAACATGGCGTGTTGCTCCAATATTTGCCATGGCGAACCACAGATCGGCCATTACAAAGATCTGGCAGCACCACGAACCATTCATTGAATATAGGTCGCTCTGAATATAGGCATGGTGTCTGCAGTGAAAAGGGTAAATACCAGGGAAGTGAATAGTCCTAAGGGGAGAAAATGGTCAGCCGCCTATTGCACCCAACCAAAGCCTGACCCAGTATGGGTTTCCCCATCCTGACACCTAGGGGTGAGATGGAAAACAGGAGGGCCCCAAGAAAAAAACCATCTAGTCAGACGCAGCTGGCTTTTTGACTACAGCTGCAACCTCCTCTAGGGAAAAAAAGTCCTTATGAGGGCAGGGGGACAGCAAGGGAGCGGAAAGGGAAGGGATGATGGACAGGTTGGAACAGATGCAGGAAAAAAGGGGGGGGGGGGGGGGGGGGTGTTAGGACGGAAAAGTAGGCAAGGAAGGAAAAGGCCACATAAGTAAAGCCACTGTCATTGAAAACCAATCTAGTGTTCCGCATTATCAGTGGGAGCTAATCACTGTGCTGACGGGCTGTGTGTTTTCAGTGCGGGCACAGAAACACACATATGTACTTGCAAAGGTAGTCAAAAAAACACAAGCTAATTTTCAAGGTGCCATCTCTGAAAGTTTCTACACTGCAAATTTGCAATGATGTATCTTAATTATATCATTGCAAATATTTCGCAGTGAAGCAACTCATTTGTTTGCACACTCAGTGAACCAGTACTTGACATAAAAAAATAAAAGGAAAAAAAAAGGAAATACAATAACAACAACACATAATTACATCAACAAATCTTTTTCAGATTGCTTTTCCTCCAAACTTGATCAAACTAACATGACACAACACGGCGTGTTGCTCTGATGTTTGCGATGGCGAATCAAAGACTGGCCATTGCAAAGATCTGGCAGCAACACGAACCATTCATTGATATCAACCCAAAGGAACCAGTACAGAACAGGAAGCATTTGACGTTATCAGTGAAGAAGTATTTTCAATGAAGACGTGAACCATATCATATCCAAATCACACAAGGCTTCCAAAGGCAAATATGAAACTGATCCAAATGACCTTTCCACTGCCTAAACACCCTCCCCTCCCTGCGTACCCACCAAATACCCTATCCGCAGCCTCCTCCTCCACTAAAAGGAAAACACACACACACACAACTCACACACACACACACACACACACACACACACACACACACACACACACACACACGTGCTCGCACAGAAAACAACATATGTACTTGCAAAGGTTAGACTTAACAAATATAAGCTCATTTTCAAGGTGCCATCCGCCTAAACTTCTAAACTGTAAAATTTGCAATGATGTACCTGTGGTAGATCGTTGCAAATATTTCACAGTGAAACAACTCATTCGTTTGCATACTGAGGTAAAACAGTACGTGATATTAAAAACAAACAAAAAAGGAAATTCAATATCAATGGCACATAAGTACATCAATAAATCTCTTTCAGATTGTTTTTCTTCAAAACTTGATCAAGCTAGCAATGCGTGTTGCTTTGATATTTGTGATGGCGAATCAAAGATTGCCCATTGCAAAGATCTGGCAGCAACACGAACCATTCATTGATATCAACCCAAAGGAACCAGTACAAAACAGGAGCAATCGGCGTTATCACTGAATTAATATTTTCAATGAAAACGTGAACCATATCATATCCAAATCACACAAGACTTCAAAAGGCAAATATGAAACAGTTGCAAATCAGCTCTCTCCTGCGTCAACCCACTCCCCTCCCTGCTTATCCATGTGACGAAACGCTTGACAAACCATCGGATCGGTCCCATTAAAACCCCCAAACCCAAAAAATAGATTTCAAATCTATGCCCACTCTCCTTTCTCAAACCCCCCCCCCCCCCCCCCCCTCCCCCTTTCCCTCACTTAGGACGGGCGAACTTTGCCCAGCTGACGACACGATCTATGATGAAGAAAAAGATTGCATCACAATAAACGCGTGACGCCTTTCGTTCTTGCCGGCCTACCCCCCCCCCCCCCCCCCCCCCCCCCCCCCCCTTCTAGCCTGTGAAACAAAGGGGCGATGCCACTACCATGCCCTCCCCCACCAACCACCCCTCCCCCTCTTTTTATCTCCCGTCCATGCACTGGCTGAACTGGTAAATTATGTCACTGGAGTCTCTCGGTGGGACTCTGTGTCTATATGGACGCATAAATTAAACCGGCCGCTGAAGTCAGTGAGCTGGCCCGATTAGGTTCAAACGGTTTCCGAGGCGACTGGTGATAAGACTAGATCCCTCCCCCTCTCACCCGGTACCCCTGATGTTTGAGTGACAGGTTGTCAAAATCGAATCTGGCAGTTAGAATCCATATATACCAGACACACAGGGGTGCAATTTCACTGACCCTCAAGACTGCCTGTAGACCGGACCAGAGGAAGACAAAGAGACAACTAGAGAAGGCGTGAGAAAATCTCGGTAACCTCGTTGATCTCCAGTCATTCACTGTTCATTCCCAGGAAAAGTGAGTTGGAACTCTGTTTTACCTTTTCAAATCTATGTATTGATTTTATGTATGCTGTGTGCGTTAACATTGTAAATTTGTACAGATGCTTAGCAGCCTGTATCAAACTGATGAATGATTATTCTGTGTAGGAGTTGGCTTGCCATCATATGGCAAACGCTCTCTCCCAGTGGTTATGATTCTTTGTTAACTATCTGACCATTGTTCTTTGTGTTCACCCTGACTTTTGCCAGTAGGCAATTCTGTCTGTTAAGATAATAATTAAATGATTAATTTTGGTCAGGAAAACAGTATGCCTGTGCTAGGTTAAGAACTGCTACCCTGATTTATAAATACTGGTGATTGTTGGAATGACTTGCAGTGTATGACTTTAAGTCTACACCACATGTGTACTTGGACTCAGTGTAGCCCAAGTCGGTATGATTTAATTCATAATAAACATGGAAGAGTTGTTTGACTGAAACTATGTAACATAGTATTACTGTCTCCTACCCTTTTGTAAGCTTAACTTAGTCTTTAAACAAAAAGTGGAGATTAATAGTTATAGCAGACACTCTACCATAGAGAATACTTTGCTGGCTGAGTCTCACACCTGTGCTGAAAGTAAACCAGGGTAAATGTGTGCACTCAACAAACCAGCCATCAGATTCTCACCTACAGACCAAGTTCTCTTTATCGCAGAACTGGGATCCTGGTCACGATATCCTGGTCACGATATCCAGGTCACGCTATCCTGGTCACGATATCCAGGTCACGCTATCCTGGTCACGATATCCAGGTCACGCTATCCTGGTCACGATATCCAGGTCACGCTATCCTGGTCACGATATCCAGGTCACGCTATCCTGGTCACCCTATCCTGGTCACGCTACACATTGCGGCTGGACCAGAAGCTGTGACTTCGCCCAACACCAGGGCGACACCAGACCACCAATCTACACCAGTGGGGCAGTCACCAACCACAGGAGAGATCATCTACCCTCTCCGAAGCAAAGCTAAGTTAGCTTACCACCTGGACTCAAATCCATCAGACCCTTGCCCTCACTTTATGAGGAGGACAGGGAGACCCTGTCTATGAGTACCTCTTTGGATACATTCAGTGTAACTTAGACAGACACCCTGTATGCCAACTTAAAGCTTGCTGCACTGAGTGTAAGCAAGCAAAGTAGGAGTGAGGGAGGGCCCCTCATTGTGGTAGTCCAATGAGAATTAAACCCTAGCCTATAGAACTTGACAGGCCAATACTTACCTATGTGTAAGCAGTAAAAGTTGATGTGTGAAAGTGCACCTAACTTGTGTCAGTTCTCTGTTGTTCAATCAAATGTTGAATGTTTGAACTTCTCTCTTCAATTCTGTCTCTCAGAGCTACAAGTACTTATAAGAGTACAGGCCTAAGGAAAATTATCTCGGAGCCACTATTCAGTATTTTACCCAGTCCCGGAATAAAATAAAAATTTCTTCAATGACTATAGTACCGGAAAGTTGCTCCTTCCACCACTAGTAAGAGAGAGGGTGTAGGTGAAATGTTAAGATAATTCCCACTGAGAAATTATCCCCAGTCCTTCCCCTAGAGGACCCACCTACACACATACTCATCTCGTCACAACCCACCAAATACCCTATCCACAGCCTCCTCCTCCACTAACAAGAAACACACACACACACACACACACACACACATATATATATATATATCTATTATATATCTATATATATATATATATATATATATATATATATATATACGTGCGCGTGCTTGTGCTTGTGCACACGCCTGCTCGCAGGCACAAGATTATGGTTCAAGTTCTTAAAGCAATGCAAAAACAAAACAAAACATACACAAAAAACACACACAAAATAAAATTTCCAGATTAAAATGCAACTCTAGTTTCATTCACTTAACAAACACGTGAAAAAGAAGTCAATATATCAACGAAATTATGTCTAAACTTAACAGGCGACTTTGTGCGTTGCTTAAACTTGTGTTACTGTACTCTTCTCATTTTATTCGTATACTACTTGCACTTTTATGCCGGTTGGTTTCCTCATTTTTATTCACTTGTTTTGGGGACACTTAATTTCCTATCGTATTCTGCATGTCATTTCATCATTTCTGTGTGCCCTTTATTCTTGAAATGATTTCCGTGTTCTCGATTAAGACAGCTACATTTTACAAACTGTAGCATGCCCCGCAAAATATTCCACAATACACCATCTCTAGATCTTCAAGCATAAAAAGCACACACACACACGCACACCACGCACGCATGCACACACACACACATACACACACACACGCGCGCGCACGCGCACGCACACACACATTCTGATATCAAGCCCACACACACCACACCACACACACACACACAAGCGCGCGCACGCGCACACACTCTGATATCAAGCCCCCCCTCCCACACACACACACACACACACACACGCGCGCACACATTGTGATATCAAGCCCCCCCCCCCCCACACACACACACACACACAACGCGCGTGCGCGCGCGCACACATTGTGATATCAAGCCCATAACCCACAGAAATATCCGTTTTGCCTGTTTCCATGGCATGCATTCGTTGTTCCACTTTTACTGGCAATCTATGCCCCAGCAAGTGCCTTGGATCAGCACATCTTGAACATGTTCGATCTTTTAGCCTGAAAGGAATGGGTTTCTGCAAGATGAAATAGGGTATCGTAAAAATAACTCATTTTGGCAAGAAAAAAAATGCAAATACGATCATTTTTTGTGTGTGGAAAAGGCATGCATCTCTTTTCTAAATTACTTTCACATATTTTGACTGGACTATTTGCGCCAAAACATTTTTTTGTTGATGTTTCCTTTTTACTCTAGCACATCTTCCTGAAAACTGAAGCCATTTTGTGCCCAAACCGTAATTATGTGTCTGCGTAAGACCAAGCACGCGCACTCTGTAACGTCACGTATCTTTCAACATCAGCGTTAATTCTTTCTTATCACTAACCCACACATTCTGTCCTGACCCCCCACCCTACATTCTCCAGTTCAAAAAGGGAAGGTCAGAAAAG
>CM031604.1:70323508-70326008 GCA_018398815.1 Conus ventricosus
AGTAATGATCCTTCAGAAGTCTATGACACGATTCAGTAATGATCCTTCAGAAGTCTATGACACGATTCAGTAATGATCCTTCAGAAGTCTACGACACGATTCAGTAATGATCCTTAGAAGTCTATGACACGATTCAGTAATGATCCTTAGAAGTCTATGACACGATTCAGTAATGATCCTTCAGAAGTCTATGACACGATTCAGTAATGATCCTTCAGAAGTCTATGACACGATTCAGTAATGATCCTTCAGAAGTCTATGACACGATTCAGTAATGATCCTTAGAAGTCTGTGAAACGATCCAGTAATGATCCTTAGAAGTCTATGACACGATTCAGTAATGATCCTTAGAAGTCTGTGAAACGATCCAGTAATGATCCTTAGAAGTCTATGACACGATTCAGTAATGATCCTTAGAAGTCTGTGACACGATTCAGTAATAAAAGTTTAAAGTCTGTGAGACGATCCAGTAATGAAAGTTTGAACTCTATGAGACGATCCAGTGATGAAAGTTAGAAGTCTATAAAACGATTCAGTAATGAAAGTTTAAAGTCTGTGAGACGATCCAGTAATGAAAGTCTGAACTCTATGAGACGATCCAGTAATGAAAGTTTGAAGTCTATGAGACGATCCAGTAATGAAAGTTTGAACTCTATGAGACGATCCAGTAATGAAAGTTTGAACTCTATGAGACGATTCAATGATGAAAGTTAGAAGTCTATCAAACGATCCTGTTATGATCCTTTAGAAGTATATCAAACGATCCTGTTATGATTCTTTAGAAGTCTATGAAATGATGCAGTAATGAAAGTTAGAAGTCTATAAAACGATCCAGTTGTGATCCTGTAGAAGTCTATGAAACAATTCAGTAATGTTCCTGTAGAAATCGATTCTTCAGGTCAGGTGACTGTGTACACGCAAGCCCCGGTGCCTGGCACAAAGAAAGTGAAGCTGGGCATACAAGTTTGGTGCATTGTACAAAGAAAGCCGTGCTCGGTGCAATAGAGTTACAGTGCATGATCCAAAGCAATGCTGCGCACAAACAAAATAGTGTTGGTGAGAACAAGTTCTACTGGTGTCAAACAAAATAGTGCTGGTGAGAACAAGTTCTGCTGGTGTCAAACAAAATAGTGCTGGTGAGAACAAGTTCTACTGGTCAAACAAAATAGTGCTGGTGAGAACAAGTTCTACTGAGTCAAACAAAGCTGACCATGAACTAAGAAGTGTTTGGCACACAGAAAGGGGTCCTGTGAACGAAGGAAGTAGTGCTTTCTTTTTTTGCAACAAAGTGCCCTAGGAACGAACAGCATGATGCCAGGCAGCAGATCTGGACACTAAGGAAGCTGGCGCTAGGCACCAACAAACTAGTACTGTGAACAAAGAATGTTGAGCTGGGCACGAACAAAACAGTGCTGGATAGGAGCAGAGTAGTGCCAGATGTGAACGGAATGGTGATGGGCACGAAGAAACTTTGTGCTGGGAATGAACCAATCTGTCCTGTGAACGAAGAACGTTGAGCTGGACACAAACAAAACAGTGCTGATTGGAAGCAAGTTGTGCTAGGTCTGAACGGAATGGTGATGGGCACAAACAACATTGTGCTGGGAACGACCAAAGTGTTGCCGGGTAAGAACGAAAACTATGGGAACAAAGCAGCACCGTGTATGAACGAAAGGGTACTGGGATGCCAAGTTGAATACAGCTGGCGGGGCCTCCATCACTGGGGAATGCTATGGTGGCTGCGCGCGCCCGCCATGACGGCTTCAACACATCGTATGGATCAATGATGACTTCCGTGAAAGGTACACACGCAGCAGGTGCTGTGCTGCTGACCAACACAGTGGACCCGAGCGTCCACCTGAAAGCAACAGTTTGCTGTGAGCCGAGGGTTTAACGAGGAGCGTACTGTTACAATGTGAACGTGAAAGCAACAACTCCAGCACGTGGTCGACTGGGCTCTGAAAAAGACTGTACTTCATATATATATATATATATTATATATATATATATATATATATATATTATATATATATATATATATATATATATATATATATATATATATATAGTGTTTACCAAAAGGCAGGGCCGGATCAGTTACATGAGGGGGGTGGGGGTTTTGAGAGGGATCCGGAAGCCCTCCCACGTGGAGGAAAGGGGAAAACATGCCAACAACAATTTTTGCCAGCCAGGGGAGCGGAGTTGGGTGTCCAGAATCTTCCAGCCCTCCCAAGTATCCGTAGCACAGCCAAATGCATGCCCCTGACGATGTCTGTGAACAGAAACAACATTCACGTCACTCACGCTGTGCAGAGACACACTGGTGAAAAGATACCATGTGTAAACCCTATTATTACAGGCAAACTGCTGCAAACAAGGTCATAAAAATCAAATGGTGGTACCGTATATAACTTACTAGCATTACCCGCTCTGCAATGCGCAGCACTACACCGCACAGCGTAGGCTGCACTGCCTGCCCTGGGGTGGCGGTAGATAGCAA
>CM031604.1:70341008-70346008 GCA_018398815.1 Conus ventricosus
CTCCCCCCATACTCCCACCTCCCACCCTCCATGCTATTGATCTCTAAGGCACATGGGTGGACGACGTATGTGAAGAGACTTTCCTTTCTCTTTCTCTCGGTCTTTGCAGGTGCACACTTACACCAGCCCGTGCAGGACTGAGCTGACACCGTGTCGTCAGGAAACGGAATAGCCCAGGGCTGGCGGCTTTCACTAACCTAATGGAGCAAACCGTGAATGCTGCCTGCACTGTCTCCTTTTAATGCTCGCCATCAGCTGTCCAAACGATTCTTTGTTTACTATTTATTTGAGCACAAACGCATCCTGTAGAGGTTGGGGTTTTTTCCCCCGAGAGCGCTCTTTTGCCACACGGGGTATAACGACTACGGTGTGTACGACCATCTCATCCACGTGTGTGCATTTTTTTTTTTAAATGTACGTAATTTAGAAGACGTATAGTACGTAATTTGAGGCCGGCAATCAATACTTCCGCGCCTGATGAATTGTCCTTTGCAACAAGACAGCTGTTGCTTGTATTGTACGCCGTGTGCGTGTGGTAAATCCACATCTTTATCGCGCCTCCAGTTTACCTTTTATTCATTCGTAAGCAGAATGGATTTTCTATTGAAAAAAAAATGAAGAAAGACGGAGGGGAGGGGGGGGGGGGGTATTAGTCATTCAAAAGGTGGGATAGTGGTAACAGCACCTGTGGCTTGAAATATGCGAAGAAACATCAACATACACGCGCGCGCGCACACACACACACACACAAGCAAGCGCGCACGCTCGCACGCACGCATGCACGCACGCACGTACGCACACACACTTACACACACACACACACAAACACACACACATACACACACACACACACACACACACACACAACACACAACACAACAACACAACAACAGCAACAACAACAACAACAACAACAACAACAACACACACACACACACACACACACACACACACACACACACACACACACACACACACACACACACACGGTGTTGACATTCCATAATCACTTCACGCCCGAAATCACTTTCTGGCGGATGAGAGAAGGCACGTGTCTAGACTAACCCCCCAGCCCCCCATGGAGTAAATCTAGACCGAACACCCCCCACCCACCCCACATTTCTTCCAAGATCACTCCCCTCCCAAATTCTCAGTGTCCGTAACGACCAAAACAAACAACAATCAATGCACATTGCACCTAACTTGAGAGAGCGTGATTCTGGATCTGATCCAGGACTACCCCTACCCCACCCCCGTTCCAAAACCACTCCCCGATGAGTCATTTGGGGCAAGGTCCAGACACAGCCCATAGAGTGAGACAGGGAAGATCTGGCTCAGGTCGAGAATCACTGCCCCCTCTCATTCTGTAGCCGTGTATTTGGGATGATAATGTAATTAAGTTCTGTTGTTTGGGGCATTATGAGGATGTTGAAGGCAGGAAGTGATGTTGCAACCACTCTGGATTTTCTCCCCCGTGGAGTGTGTTTGGGGCATGTGCCCTATCTCACCCGCTAGAGGGGGGGGGGGGGGGGTAACTTCGGGCCTCATACCACGGTTTTGTGGTAAACAATGATTTATTTCGGTGAATTTTGACTAAGAATCGTTTTTCGTCAGAGAACAGGGTGGTCACAACACCTTGTCGAAACGATCTCTGTGGCCGTCTGGGGATCAGAAAAGATAGAATGACTGTAACCATACATCTGGACTGAACCGGGTTGTCAGCCAGTGGCGTCGCTCCTCTAGTTGCCTTCCCGACACCCCCCACCCACCCTCCCCCCCCACCACACACACACACACTTCTCCACAGATTTTTCTTCCGTCACATGTTGCCGTGCCACAAGGTGTACTACTATACGCCTCTCATTCCGGCTTCATCGTGCACAGCTGCGCCCAGTTTGGTCCAATCGCAGCCCCCAAAACCGGCAGTCCACAGGGAGCAGTCAGTATCCGTGTTGTTCTGAAACAGGCCGCCAGAGAAGGCTCCGCTCTGCTGCTGGCATGGGTTGAAGGTGTTCAGTAGTGTCTGTTCAATAGTGTGGGATAGGGTCGGGGCAGCTGACCTGACGAGCATTCTAACCAAACTACCGCTGTAGTTTACCTCAAACTTCGTGAGTGGGGGAGAATGGGGTAGGACGCTGGGAGATAGGGGAGGGGGAGGGTGGCTTCATCGTCAAGATTTTCTATCGAGCAGTGAAAGCCGGGAAAGGGGGCGTGGGTGGAAGGGAAAAACGCATTGTAAACAGGTAGTCCCTTTTTTTTTTTTTTATTAATTGAAAGGAGCGAATTGAAAGGAGCGCCATCTAAGGCGCAATCTTCGCCCAGCTATATGTTACCCCTGATACATCTCATCAAAATGCCGTTCAGGAACACACCAACGATGTCATGATTTAAAGCATGTCATTTTGTTTTTCCTTCTTTGTCTCCTTTTCTTCTTGGTTATTCGTCGCCTCACTGGTTTCAAATATTGGAGGTCAGATCGGTGGGGTAGAGGGGGGGGGGGGGGGTCATCTGCCCTCTGTCAGTATTTTCAGGAGAAGGGTGGGGGTGGGAGAGGGGAACTCCAGGTTCTTACGTCACTGCACACCACACACACACACACACACACACACACACACACACACACACACACATATACACACCAAACACACACACACACACACACACACACACACACACACACACACATGACGGAGTCAGCCTGACTAACAGGCCGACGATAAATCATTCAGCAGGTGGCTCTGCAGGGAGAGATGCCCGGTGTCCCTGGGAGACCGGTCCAATCCGGTTTGGGCCAGGACACTGCATTGTGGACGCAGCCACTCGTGTGAAACGCCCCAACACACAGCTTGCCGTGAAAGCCCAGCTGAACATGCAGCAAGTCACAGGTGCGCAGTGTAACAGGTTTCTCTGCCAATCGATCGATGGATGGATGAACTGACTTTGTTAGGTATGCGTACTTGCTACATATATTGACTGAGTGTGCATGCTTCCCGTGTAATACGAGTATCTACTTTGTTTATGTCAAGTCAAGTCAAGTCAAAATTATCTTTATTAAGGGTTAAAGAATAAGCTTTCCAGCTTTTTTACATCCTGCCCTCATATGTAATGAACTTAACACTCTCTGTGTGTGATTGTTGTGTGTGTGTGTGTGTGTGTGTGTGTGTGTGTGTGTGTTGTGTGTGTGTGACGCGATACTTTCCATGTAATACCAATTTTTTTTTTGTAATGTAACCTAATACTCTTTGTGTGTTGTGTTGTGTGTGTGTGTGTGTGTGTGTGTGTGTGTGTGTGTGTGTGTGCGCGTGCGTGCGTGCATGTGTGCGTGTGCGTGTCCTTGTCTGTGTGTCTGTGCGTGTGAAGTGACGCGGTGCTTCCTATGTAATATTACTTTTTTATATATAACCTAACATTCTGTGCGTGCGCCAACACACACACACACACACACACACACACACACACACACACACACACACACACACACACACTCTCTCTCTCTCTCTCTCTCTCTCTCTCACTCACTCTCTCTTTCTCTCTCTCTCTCTCTCTCTCTCTCTCTCTCTCTCTCTCTCTCTCACACACACACACACACACACACACACACACACACACACACACCCTCCTGGAAACGTTAATGGTCTGCTACTAGCAGCTGCACCATGAAGAGCAAGCATAGCGCCATCCCCAAAACAGCAAGCACACGCCACCCTGAAATAGACGGACACGGGAGTCAGGGTAGCGTGCCACACAGGGACCCACCAACCCTCATTATTCCACCTCTCCCACCCCCCCACCCCACTCCTACCCCCCCCCCCCTCTCTCTCTCTCCTCCTCCTCTCTCTCTCTCATTCTGTCTTCTTTGTCCCTCCCGGGCGTTTTATGTGGGGCCAGAGGCCGTTGATCCCTTGCCCCCCTTCTGTGGGGCAGCCCGACATTGGACCCACTTGTTGACATGTGGACACGGCAGAATGATGGGCGTCGGATGTCGGCGTGGCTGGGGCTGTTTGTGGGTGGTGGAGGGGGGATCCCATCCTGTGCAGATCAGTTTCAGAAGAGATTGGAGAGTTGAACGGGGGATGGGGAAGTCTTTAAAAGGTGTCACGCCACCATGATGGGTGCTGGCCCCAAGCACAGGGGTAGTATGCGGGGGTCTTCTTGATCAGGATTTTGAGGGGGGGGGGGGGGACCCTTTTTCCCCCACAAAACTTTGCCCAGGTAATGACGCTAGAAAATGAAAATTTTTGTTCTTTAACACACCACACACACACACACACACACACGCACGCACGCACGCACGCACGCAAGCACGCACGCACGCACGCACGCCACGCACGCACGCACCACGCACACACACAACTGATTTTGATACATAATCTCTCTCTCTCTCTCTCTCTCTCTCTCTCCTCTCTCTCTCTCTCGTTTTTTTTTTTTCAATTAAAAGGACACGGCTGCTTTTGGCAGCTCTCCCCAAATAAACTGATCTTTTATCACAATTCGTCTTTCATTTGTTGGCAGTGTGATATCAACATAAAGAAGATGCTCTGTTCTGGTTCTAACGGCTACTTTGACAGTGCCCGTTTTTGATTTGACAGCAATTCACAGCGACTTGGACAACAGAAACCCAGGTGCCTGCCGTTCCTACTTTTTAGCTCGCAACTTGGGTCGCGCTTTTTCTTCTTCTTTTTTTATTTTTTTTTTATAATTTTTTTATTGTTTTGGCGTACAGTGTCTGTTGTTTTCTTATCTTACACGGGGTAGTTCCTGAGCACAATGCATTATATAGAGAGATGTACAATTTTAGGCTGTATTTGGACGGTCCTAGGATGGTCAGCGTGATCAAAAATCTCTCTCTCTCTCTCTCTCTCTCCTCTCTCTCTCTCTCTCTCTCGTAGGGGAACACGGGGGCAAGGTGGATCGCTGAGGTAAGATGGGAGGGGTGAGGGGGTGGTACCGGCAAAAAAACAGCACGAAGAGGTTTGGGGTCCGAATGCATGGATGAATGC
>CM031604.1:70351008-70353508 GCA_018398815.1 Conus ventricosus
ATCCCAACCCATTCCAGTCCATCCCAATCCATTCCAGTCCATTCCAATCCATTCCATTCCATTCCAATCCATTCCAATCCATCGCAGTGACAGGCTGCACGTGAAACGAAGGAGGACGGCGCGTGAGGTGAATGCCCGGGTCCTCATCATCAGGCGGCAGGCAGCTTTTCGCCCCATGCAAAGGTTGTGCGGCACGTGCTCAAATTCCAAGCGTTTATCGCCCTGTGACTGACTGCTGCTGCTGGCCTGTCGGATCGTTTGCATCCCATCGGACTTGCAAAACAGCTCCCCTGTCTGCATTTCTGGTGGATTGGATTTTTTTGTTGTTGTTGTTGGAGGGGGTTGCTGGGGGGAGGGGGGGGGGGGAGGTTGTTTGATGCAGCACGTGTGAGAGACAGATAGGTGGTTGATTCTTTCATGTGTCCTTTTGTGAGCATAACTACTTTTGATACCAGTGTGTGTGTGTGTGCGTGCTCGTGAGTGTGTGTGTGTGTGTGTGTGTGTGTGTGTGTGTGTGTGTGTGTGTGTGCGTGCGTGCGTGCGTGCGTGCGTGCGTGCGTGCGTGCGTGCGTGCGTGTGAGTGAGTGTGCGTGCGTGCGTGCGTGCGTGCGTGCGTGTGTGTGTTTGTGTGTTGTGTGTGTATGTGTATGTGTTTTGTGTGTGTATGTGTTGTATGTGTGCGCATTTGTATGTGTATGCGTGTGTGTGTGTCTGTGTGTGTGTGGGTGGTGGAGAGGAGAGAGAGAGAGAGAGAAGAGAGAGAGAGAGAGAGAGAGAGAGAGAGAGAGAGAGAGAGAGAGAGAGAGAGATTTGGAACTGGGTACGGCAGTCCTTCAAAGGAAATCTTTATTTGGCGTTTAAAGGAGTGGAGAACTCTCTTCGCTCGGTCTCATGACAAGGGACTAAAAACATGTCTATTGGGAGACGGTAAAGAAGGCGAGGGGAGGCCCGCGGAGAAAGGGCAGAGCATAATTATTGCCAAACGTTTGTGGCTGTCCTGGAGACACGGAGAAGCTGACTGGACGAGGGAGTTTCAGGGGGTGGGGATGGGGTAAATTGTGTTGAAGAGGGAGTTTCAGGGTGGGGATGGGGTAAATTGTGTATGAAGAGGGAGTTTCAGGGGGTGGGATGGGGTAAATTGTGTATGAAAGAGGGAGTGTGGGGATGGGGTAAATTGTGTATGAAGAGGGAGTTTTCAGGGGGTGGGATGGGGTAATTGTGTGATGAAGAGGGAGTTTCAGGGGTGGGATGGGGTAAATTGTGTATGAAGAGGGAGTTTCAGGGGGTGGGGATGGGGTAAGTTGTGTATGAAGAGGGAGTTTCAGGGGGTGTGGGATGGGTAATTGTGTGTGAAGAGGGAGTTTCAGGGGTGGGGATGGGTAAATTGTGTTGAAGAGGGAGTTTCAGGGGGTGGGATGGGTAAATTGTGTATGAAGAGGGAGTTTCAGGGGGGTGGGGAGTGGGGTAAATTGTGTGTGAAGAGGAGTTTCAGGGGGGTGGGGATGGGGTAAATTGTGTGTGAAGAGGGAGTTTCAGGGGGTGGGATGGGGTAAAATTGTGTATGAAGAGGGAGTTTCAGGGGTGGGATGGGGTAAATTGTGTATGAAGAGGGAGTTTCAGGGGGGTGGGGATGGGGTAAATTGTGTATGAAGAGGGAGTTTCAGGGGGTGGGATGGGGTAAGTTGTGTATGAAGAGGGAGTTTCAGGGGGGGGGGATGGGGTAAATTGTGTATGAAGAGGGAGTTTCAGGGGGGTGGGGATGGGGTAAATTGTGTGTGAAGAGGGGGTTTCAGGGGGTGGGATGGGTAAATTGTGTATGAAGAGGGATTTCAGGGGTGGGATGGGGTAGTTGTGTATGAAGAGGGTTTCAGGGGGTGGATGGGGTAAATTGTGTATGAAGAGGGAGTTTCAGGGGGTGGGATGGGGTAAATTGTGTATGAAGAGGAGTTTCAGGGGTGGGATGGGGTAAAATTGTGTATGAAGAGGGAGTTTCAGGGGGTGGGATGGGGTAAATTGTGTATGAAGAGGGAGTTTCAGGGGTGGGGATGGGTAAATTGTGTATGAAGGGGGAGTTTCAGGGGGTGGGATGGGTAAATTGTGTATGAAGAGGGGTTTCAGGGGGTGGGGAAGGGGTAGTTGTGTATGATGAAAATCATATTTACAGAGAATGCAAAGCGAGTCTTTTTTTTTTACTTAGAATTCTTCACCGAATATTGAAGAAAAAAAAAGCAATATGATCGGATAGCTGCGTGCTCCGTTTTAGTCGGTAACAAACAGTACTCAGAGTTGGTCAGCGCTACTCGTCATTTTGCTGACAGTTTCATGAAGAGAGGGGGGGGGGGGGGGATGTTCCAAAAATCCTCTGACGAAATACGAAGGATGGAGCTGGGGTGTGGGTGGGGTGGGGTTCTGGTCCCAAATGTCCTCTGAAAAGGTGAATATTACACGATTCAGTTCAAGAACTCTTTGATAAAATATGTGTATGACAGTAATATATAAT
>CM031604.1:70356008-70398508 GCA_018398815.1 Conus ventricosus
AATACACGCGCAAAGGGCATCATTATCTGTTAAGTTGAATTTGCCTTTGAGTCAGCCAAGCAACAAACAACCCCAAAACGCAGTACGACTGCCAATAAATCACGGCAACATTGCAGGAACACTTCTGCGCTGTCATGTTTACTATCGTCCACAAATACAACGAACACCGCCATTCCTTCTGACGACGTCATGGTTGTTCGTAGGCATCAACAAATGACGTCGTTATGTCGCAACTCGAGAAACGAAACAACTGCGTATGCCGGTGGCATATTCGTGTAAAGAAAAACAAGATGCAAAGCATATAAACGTACTCCCAGTTAATCTTGAATACGAGTGATATATTCCATAAAGAAAAAATACCGTCATGGGCCGTTATAGCCGTTAGTAACGTTATTCTGGTAAAATAAAAACATTGGCCATCATCTGTGACCCATAATGAAGACACCTACAAATTTCAGAAAGATCGGCCGAGTACTTTCTGAGATTTTCCATGAAGGAGAAAAACCGTTATGGGCCGTTATAGCAATTATTAACGGCTATAACGGTAAAATAAAACATCGGGCATCATCCGTGACCCATATTGAACATACATACAAATTTTCAGAAAGATCGGCCCAGAAGTTTTGTCTGGAGCGAGTGGAACACATTTTGAACACGGACAGACAGACAGGCACATAGACACAGACAGCATTTCTTCGTTCCCATTGTAAAGACTTAGTACTGCCTGTTCTATAAGAACTGGGAATACAAAAAGAAAGAGAGAGAGGTGGGGGGGGGAGGGGGGGGGGGGGGGAAATTCCAAGCACGTGCAGTCTGATAATGAAATTTGTTGGCCTTTCTACAGTTTTCCGCTTGGAGACACGACTGGTGTTCACCGCCGGTGGAATTCTCTCATCACTATTCATGCATGCCGCGTGTTACTTGGCTTTGGGCCTCAGTTTTCGTCCACTTCGTCATTGCTGGTTTTCCTTGCCACTGTGCACCGAGGCCGTTTTTCCCACACTGCCCCTCAGCGGGGACTGCCGTTTTTGTGTGTGTGTGCGCGCGCGCGTGTGTGTGTGTGTGTGTGTGTGTGTGTGTGTGTGTGTGTGTGTGCGTGCGTGCGTGTGCGTGTGTGTGTTATGTGTGTGTGTGTGTGTGTGTGTGTGTGTGTGTGCGCCTGTCACCCCGCTTCCTTCTGGTCAGGAAGGGAAGGTGTTTAGTTGATTGCCGTCAGGGACTGTGATTGGCTGAGGAGGGCGGGTGATGTATGATGGGATAGGAATTATGGCGTGTCATGTGTGTTGAAAGAGCGTTGAATGAACTGCCTGTGGTCCAGGTGGGACCTGGTGATGGGTAAACATGGTGGAGGACATAGACGAAAATGGGCGATGAAGATCTGGAGGGTAGGTTGAGTGGGGTGTTTTGTGTGTGTGTGTGTGTGTGTGTGTGTGTGTGTGTGCGCGTGCGTGCGTGCGTGCGTGCGTGCTGTGTGTAGAGGGGGGAGAGGCAAATTACAGGAGCAGAATGAGAAGGGGAAAGAAATGGGATGATTGTACAAACAGATTTTGAAAACTGAGCTGGATATTTGTGTATTCTATTGACCGAAAAGAAATCCCAGAGTATCAGAGTAGTCATTTTGTTTGTTGTTTATGGTGTGGGAATGAGCAATGACCCACATCCAGTGGTTCGATCATGCGCTACAGCAAGGGTACTAGGGTCCACCTAGGTTCTAGCTAGCTCCAGCTTGGACAAGCTGAATCTAGCCAGAACCTAGGTGGGCCCTAGGTGGGTCCTAGGACCCTTGCTGTCTGTTATGGTGACATCTTAAGGCTCCTCTCAATGTCGTTTTGATACACACTGACACAATCGACATCTCCACTAACACACCACTAGCATGCGCTCCCCGAGTAGACTCTATTCCAACACGCAACGCGGTCATTTGAGAGAGAAAATCGTGTTTGAAAAAAAACACGGCAGAAAAGACAAGCATTCAAGTGAGTGACAAAATCAGGTTTGAAAAAAAAAGCACAAACAACAAACAGCAGTTGAAAAAAAAAAGAAAAAATGAAAACGTACGCACTCTCACACGAGAATAAAATCAGGTTTGAACCCAAAAAAAACCCGAGAAACAAAAGCAGAAGAAAGTACACGTGATCTCATGAGAGACAAAATCAGTTTGAAAAGAAAAGAAAAACAGCAAAGATGGTTTACACTTTGTTTTGAAGGTGGAGAATAATGGAATGTGAAGGATATAGAGGGCAAAGAATTCCATGCGCGAAAAGCGGAGAAAAAAAACCCACGTGGGTTGATAATATATATATATACAGAGTTTTGAGGTGCGAACAATCTTGTTATCAGCAGAAGATGGAAGCCTTGATGATTGTATAATATCAGTGTGATGCCACACCAGCTACATATCATACAGGTGATGTTCTACTCTATGTCGGATACTCCATCAAAGCTATCTCTTTACACACACACACACACACACACACACACACACACACACACACACACACACACACACACACTACATGCTATACAGATGATGTTCTAATCATGTCACATATCTTATTAAAGCCATTTTCTCTACCACCCCATTGTACGTCGTTTTACCACAACTTGATTCTTTCATCATCTCTCTCTCTGTCTGTCTGTCTTCTGTCTTCCTCTCCTCTCTCTCTCTCTCTCTGTCTCTGTCTTCTGTCTCTTTTCTCTCTCTCTCTCGCTCTGCTCGTTCTCTCTCTCATTCACACACCACACCACACACACACACCACACACACACACACACACACACACACACACACACACACACACACACACAGAGAGAGAGAGAGAGAAAGAGAGGAGAGTGAGAGAAGAGAGAGAGAGAGGAGAGAGAGAGAGATGCAGATGCACACATACATACACATGCACGTGCGTACAAACGCGCACGCACGCACGCATACATACGCACGCGCACACACACGCAAGCGCGCGCATGCACGCACGCACGCGAACGCACAGTCATACACACACACACACACACACACACACAGAGGCGCGCGCGTACGCACTCACACACGCACTCACACACGCACGCGCACACACACACACACACACACACAACACACACACACCCCACACACCACAACACACACGCACGCACACACACCACACGCGCGCGCGCGCGCACACACACACACCACACACACACACACACACACACACACACACACACACACGCTACTCAACCAAAAGCTCTGAAAATTACTAAAGAATGCGCTTCCGGAAACAAGATGAAAGGACGAACAGAAAGATGTGAATACCATTCTCTGTTCAACACGGAAGCCGGTATAGTTCCCTAAGGACAGATATACAGCGTTAAGGCTGCGGAATTTCAGCGTGCTGGCATGATCCGAGTGGGTGTTGTTGACAGCCAGCTAGAACTGAGTCACACTAATCCAGTCTCACGTCCGTCATTGAATGGATTGTTGATACTGTTCAAGGTGCGCTCGAACACACCTGTGAAGAGCAGAAGAAAGGCATACGAAATGTGATGTGATGTTGATGTGATGTGATGTGTGTGTGTGTGTGTGTGTGTGAGAGAGAGAGAGAGAGAGAGAAGAGAGAGAGAGAGAGAGAAGAGAGAGAGAGAGAGAGACTTGTTGACAGTCAGCGTTAATTAGGTCCAGGATCCTTCTTCTTTCTTAGCTGTCCACTTTCAACCAGTTGAAGATTCTGACACTTAAAAAAAAAGGTCACGTCCTTTTCGTTTTCTTAATCAGAAGTTTTTAACCAGTGTGAGTGGAATTCAAACATAAATACAAGAATTAAAAGGTTGTCAGCGAAGAAAGGCATAGTTATGAAGCCTAAAATTCAAGGGACTGTGTAAGCCCAAAGCAGTCTCTTTCGTACTTACTAAAAATGAGTGATAAATATTGGTTAGAAAAACATGTTATTTGCAGGAATGTGGGGGCAGGAGTGGGAATGTGATGTGATGTGTGTGTGCGTGCGTGCGTTCGAACGTGCGTGTGTGCGTGCGTGCGTGCGTTGCGTGCGTGTGTGTGTGTGTGTGTGTGTGTGTGTGTGTGACTTGTTGGAGAAAAACTAACCGAGAACAAAGAACTAAGAGGGATTCTGTCTGCTAGAGACAATCCTTGCGATGCCTCCTGTTCACACCGAGCGTCAACGCAGGGCTAGGCGGGTTCAGAATCACGTTCGTCGTGGAGCCGTGATGTTTTCAGCCCAGCTAACCCCCGACGCTGCTGCACCGCGCTTTGGAAAGTCTTGAAACAACAGGTGAATGAAGACTACCGGATCATCCGACCAGCCCAAGAGAGTTAGAATATGTCAGCCAGTCACGTAGCCCGACGTTTTAAATGGCAGTGACAGCTATGACAAAGTGAAGTTTGAACAATTCAGCCTTTGCCGTTCACTTCATCTCCTATAATTCAGCCTTTGCCGTTCACTTTATCTCCTATAATTCAGCCTTTGCCGTTCACTTCATCTCCTGTAATTCAGCCTTTGCCGTTCACTTATCTCCTATAATTCAGCCTTTGCCGTTCCACTTCATCTCCTGTAATTCAGCCTTTGCCGTTCACATTCATCTCCTGTAATTTAGCCTTTGCCGTTCCTTCATCTCCGTAATTCAGCCTTTGCCGTTCACTTCATCTCCGTAATTCAGCCTTATGCCGTTCACTTCATCTCCTATAATTCAGCCTTTGCCGTCACTTCATCTCCTATAATTCAGCCTTTGCCGTTCACTTCATCTCCTATAATTCAGCCTTTGCCGTTCACTTTACTCTCTATAATTCAGCCTTTGCCGTTCACTTTATCTCCTATAATTCAGCCTTCCTATAATTCAGCTTTTGCCGTTCACTTTATCTCCAGTACAACTAAGAGAACTGTTCTCTTAAAGACCTTCAACAAAATCCGAAAGGAAATCTGTTCTAATATGTTTCAGGTGTTATCCCTACCCCCTCCCCCCCCCCCCCCCCCCCCCCCCCCCCCCCCCCCCCGCTCCTCCCTCATGCACCCAAAATTCTGACATCCTGGGGTAGAATGCACTCCCGGGAAAACTGTTTACTCTTCAAATCCATTTCAGCACCCATCCCATTCAACACCGATCTTGCGCCGAATGTGAGAAGATAAGCGGTATTCATAGCCCCTGAATGGTGTTTGTTTTACCTGAAGAGGACCTAAAGCGGTCGAAACGCGTCGTTTTTTTGTCCTGTAATCTGTCCATATGTTTTGGGCGAACTACTAAACATTTTTTTTAAATGTATTTCCTTTTCCCGCCTTCTTTCACCTCACTTTGAAAACTTACTTCAACCCGTTCTTTGGGTCACTACACACAACACGATGAGGAAAACCAGCAACTGCCTTCAGACCCGTTCTCGGGGTCACTACACACAACACGATGAGGAAAACCAGCAACTGCCTTCAGACCCGTTCTTGGGTCACTACACACGACCACAAATGAGGAAAACCAGCAACTGCCTTCAGACCCTTCTCTGGGTCACTACACACAACACGATGAGGAAAACCCAGCAACTCCCTTCAGACCCGTTTTTTGGGGTCACTACACACAACACGATGAGGAAAACCACAACTCCCTTTCAGACCCTTTTCTTTGGGTCACTACACACAACACGATGAGGAAAACCGGCAACTGCCTTCAGACCCGTTCTTTGGGGTCACTACACACAACACGATGAGGAAAACCAGCAACTGCCTTCAGACCCGTTCTTTGGGGTCACTACACACAACACGATAAAGGAAAACCAGCAACTGCTTCAGACCCGTTCTTTGGGTCACTACACACAACACGATGAGGAAAACCAGCAACTGCCTTCAGACCCGTTCTTTGGTCACTACACACAACACGATGAGGAAAACCGCAACTGCCTTCAGACCCGTTCTTTGGGTCACTACACACAACACGATGAGGAAAACCAGCAACTGCCTTCAACCCTTTCTTTGGGTCACTACACACAACACGATGAGGAAAACCAGCAACTGCCTCAGACCCGTTCTTTGGGTCACAACACACAACACGATGAGGAAAACCAGCAACGGGCCTTCAGACCCTTTTCTTTGGTCACTACACACAACACGATGAGGAAAACCAGCAACTGCCTTCAGACCCTTCTTTGGGTCACTACACACAACACGATGAGGAAAACCAGCAACTGCCTTCAGACCCGTTCTTTGGTCACTACACACAACACGATGAGGAAACCAGCACTGCCTTCAGACCCGTTCTTTGGTCACTACACACAACACGATGAGGAAAACCAGCAACTGCCTTCAGACCCGTTCTTTGGGTCACTACACACAACCGATGAGGAAAACCAGCAACTCCCCCTTCAGACCCGTTTTTTGGGGTCACTACACACAACACAAAGGGGAAAACCAGCAACTGCCTTCAACCCGTTCTTTGGGTCACTACACACAACACGATGAGGAAAAACCAGCAACTGCCTTCAGACCCGTTCTTTGGGCCCTACAACACAACAACACGATGAGGAAAACCAGCAACTGCCTTCAGACCCGTTCTTTGGGTCACTACACACAACACGATAGGGAAAACCAGCAACTGCCTTCAGACCCGTTCTTTGGGTCACTACACACAACACGATGAGGAAAACCACAACTGCCTTCAACCCGTTCTTTGGGTCACTACACACAACACGATGAGGAAAACCAGCAACTACCTTCAGACCCGTTTTTGGGGTCACTACACACAACACGATGAGGAAAACCAGCAACTGCCTTCAGACCCGTTTTTTGGGGTCACTACACACAACACGATGAGGAAAACCAGCAACTGCCTTCAGACCTGTTCTTTGGTCACTAACACAACACGATGAGAAAACCAGCAACTGCCTTCGGGACCCGTTCTTTGGTCACTACACACAACACGATGAGGAAAACCAGCAACTGCCTTCAGACCCGTTCTTTGGGTCACTACACACAACACGATGAGGAAAACCAAAACTGCCTTCAACCCTTCTTTGGGTCACTACCACACAACACATGAGGAAAACCGGCAACTGCCTTCAGACCCGTTTTTTGGGGTCACTACACACAACACGATGAGGAAAACCGCAACTGCCTTCAGACCCTATTTTGGGGTGACAACACACAACACGATGAGGAAAACCAAAACTCCCCTTCAGACCCGTTTTTTGGGGTCACTACACACAACACGATGAGGAAAACCAGCAACTGCCTTCAGACCCGTTTTTTGGGTCACTACACAAAACACACGATGAGGAAAACCAGCAACTGCCTTCAGACCCGTTCTATGGGTCACTACACACAACACGATGAGGAAAACCACAACTGCCTTCAGACCCGTTTTTTGGGGTCACTACACACAACACGATGAGAAAACCAAAACTGCCTTCAGAACCCGTTCTTTGGGTCACTACACACAACACGATGAGGAAAACCAGCAACTGCCTTCAGACCCTTCTTTGGGTCACTAAAACACAACACGATGAGGAAAACCACAACCCCTTTCAGACCTGTTTTTTGGGGTCACTACACACAACACGATGGAAAACCAGCAACTGCCTTCAGAACCCTTTTCTTTGGGTCACTACACACAACACGATGAGGAAAACCAGCAACTGCCTTCAGCCCCGTTCTTTGGGTCACTACACACAACACGATGAGGAAAACCAGCAACGCCTTCAGACCCGTTCTTTGGGTCACTACACACAACACATGAGAAAACCAGCAACTGCCTTCAGACCCGTTTTCTTTGGGTCACTACACACAACACGATGAGGAAAACCAGCAACTGCCTTCAGACCCGTTCTTTGGGTTTCACTACACACAACACGATGAGGAAAACCAGCAACTGCCTTCAGACCCTTTTCTTTGGGTCACTACACACAAACACGATGAGGAAAACCAGAAACATCACACCGCCTTGCATTTCAACTGCTGTCAATCAAAGCTAATGACGTGTGCACAGGGGGGGAAAACCAGTTTCAGTGAAGCTACAGCCGTGCTAAAACACACGGCCATGTAAGTGCTGGAGGGCTTTGATTTATGTGTGTGTGTGTGTGTTGTGTGTGGTGTGTGTGTGTGTGTGTGTGTGAAGAGAGAGAGAGAGAGAGAGAGGGGAAGAGAGAGAGAGATTATGCAGTCTTAGCAGGGCCATTATTGTGTTTGATTTCGCTATTACAAAATCAAAACGTGAACGTGGTCTATTCCTGCGTATGCATCGTACGTACTGTTTGCATATGAGCCGACATGCAGATTCCCGTTTTGTATACATCCCAGCCTTTGCTCTCCATAAAGCACAGACACCAACTGTGTTGTTCATGGCGGCAGCCCTGACATCGCCCACACCTAGCTCATGTCTCTTTGAAGATGTTGCAAAGGAAAGGCACAGACATAAAAAGATGAGCCCTTTACAATCGGTATGCCGCTTGCAGTGAAGAGAGGGAAAAGAGCGAAGAGAGTGAGTGACAGTGCAGGAGAGAGTGATTGGAAAAGGAGGTTAATGTGGGGGTGTTTTGAAAAAACAAATTTTGGAAGAACGCAAGTATGAAATCCAAGTGAATTAATGCGCCTCTCTCTCTCTCTCTCTCCTCTCTCTCTCCCCTCTCTGCGTGGGTGGGTGTGCGCGCGCGCGCTAAAAGAAGAAAATGGGAAAGTGAATTAACCCAATTCAGCACCGTTTAAATCCGATTTATGTTCGCATCGGGGGGTTTTCTATTGTAGACAGCCGTCTGGCCTCATTTAAAACAGATCTATCCTTCGTTTCACTGACGTCACTAAATAGAACACAAATACCCCACAATACTTTGCGCGATCGACTTGTCCGCCATTTTGCTTCCCTAGCTTATGAAACTCTCTCATTTTGACCTGGCATAATAGTAATAAATGTGAACATTTTACATGAATGTTTGTAACCTGTATGCAGTTCATGCATAAATTTTTGCATGTATAATCTATAGAATTCCTTTTCTGTGCATACAATTTCATTTTCATGGTGAAATTGTTCAGACACACAAATAGATAAATGAGGGTTTTCATTATCTTTCAATGCATATAATGTAAATTGAAACTTTTTTACAATGCATATGCTTTTCCCAAAACCTGACTGGTGCAATGCAATTATTTATTCCCTCCAGTATTTTCTCACTTTTGTACATACTAACTGCATTTTCCAACCATTTTTGAAAACTAAACATAAAAATACAATTTGTACCTTTGTACTGTGTGTGTATATATTGCTAAATGATGAAGAAGAGCAAGTTACATTTTGAGTACATTAAAATACATAAGATGAAAAATATTTTGCATACCGATAAAGCAACTTAATATAGCTACATGTAGTGTTTTTTGGTTTTAGAATAGTACTGGTGTATTTTTAAAACCCTTTAATTTATTAGAATGTCAATGTATAAATAAGAAATCAAACAAGTAAAACGCGGTAACGCCGTTGTACCCAAACAAATTTTCGGTTTTATTACAAACCTTCTTCAGGCTAAAAGATGGCACTGAACACGCACACACACGCAGACATCCCAAATCCCCTGTCACAAAAACAGAAGCTGAATTCAGTTCAAAAAGAATTAAAATCACTTGCACGAACATATCGTTTGAGAGCAGTGGAAAAATGTCCCGGTGGCTCACACACACACGCACACACGCACACACACACACTCAACCCCACACACCACACCCCACCACACACACACACACCCCACACACACACACCACTAACCCCCCCCCCCCCCCCAAAACACACACACACCCCACACACTAACTCACACACACACACACACGCACGCACGCACGCACGCACGCACGCACACAACACAACACACACACTGCAAACAACCCTGGCGACTTTTCCCATATACCCAGCATCAAACACATTCATTGCCACACACACACACACACACCCCACCACACACACACACACACATGCACACACACAAACCCGCACAATACACTGCATCAACCTTGGAGATCTTTCACACATACCCAACATCAAACACATTCATCGCCACACACGCGCGCACACACACACACACACACACACACACACACCACACACACACACACACACACACAACACACACTCGCACAGACATGTATGCGCTTAACGCATCCAGATAAGCCACTCATATACATATGTAAGCATAGTTCGCATGGGGGTGAAAGAGAGAGAGAGAGAGAGAGAGAGAGAGAGAGAGAGAGAGAGAGAGAGAGAGAGAGAAAAGAGAAGAGAGACAGAGGGAAGAGAGAAAGAAAAGAGAAAGTGGGGGAGATAGAAAGAGAGAGATGGAGAGAGAGAGTAGTGGAGAAGAGAGAGACAGTGAGAAAGAAAGGGAGAGAGGGAGAGAGAGAGATGGAGAAGAGAGAGACAGTGAGAAAGAAAGGGAGAGAGGGAGCAAGAGGGGAAAGGGGAAGAGAGAAAGAGAAAGGGAGAGAGAGAGAAAATGGGGTTTTGGAACGGGGTATGGGGTGGAGGAATGAAGGGGGAAATAGGGACAGGGAAAAGTTGGACGGGGGGCTGAGAGGGAAGGGGAAAGGGGGCGGTGGGAGGAAAGGTGGTGGTGGAGGGGTAAAGAGAGAGAGAGAGAGAGAGAGAGAGAGAGAGAGAGAGAGAGAGAGAGAGAAAGCAAAGAGAGGAACAAAGGGTGCACCGAGGAAGTTAAAATGAAGGAAGTATACTTAATGAAGGGGGGGGGGGGGGGGAGGGAAAAGAAACAGGGGGTGAGGCAAAAGTCTATTTGAGGGGAAAACACCACAGATAGGCATCGTACTTAGGGAAACAAAATGGCCGCCGGCGTGGTGCACAGCAATCTATGACGTCACGTGAAAAAAAAAGGGGGATAGGCAAAGGAGCGCCGCCTTAAAAGACCCACAGTTACAAGTCGATACTTACGACCCCGGGCCCGTCCCCTCAAACGAAGCCAGCCAATCGGGATCACGGTTAGAAAAAGGGAAAGGGCACAATCTTTTCGTACCAAGGTCTCCCCGCGACTTCTTGCACCCGGCTGTGTCAGTGTCCATTGAGGTCTTCGTTTTGCTTTAATCCCGTCAAGACGGTGTAGACTTCGCCCGCCCCCCCCCCCCCCCCCCCCCCCCCGCCCCCCCCCCCATTAAAATACACACCAGACCGATGTAGAATGACGATGGGAATGAACCGTGATCAGGTTTCTTGACACTCCCCACCACCACGGTCCCTGGGGGGAGTGGCTTCCCCGCTCGACCTTCCGGCGAAGTAAAGGACCACGCTGATTGCAGGCAGGCCGAGGGATTGAGTTACCCCAAATTTGCAGTGAACATGTAGGAATTTGGAGTGTGTGGACCCGGGTTAGGTTACCCTTCCTGTTTCCCATGAGCAAAGATTCCTGTCAGACATTAGCGTGGACAGTCACAGAGGTTGACCTTGTAAGGATCATGCTTGCGTTCATTGAAGAAGAGGGCAGAAAAAGGAAAAGAGGTGGGCCGCTAATGCTTTGCGCATGCGCATCACTCACACAGACACAAAATGGATGCATTAACAAGGAGTTGCAAAGTAAGGTGATTGCAGGCGGACATCTAAACTTTTTTTTTTAAAAATATTTTAAAGAACTCCTCAATAACGTGGGACAAATGAATTACAAGAGAAAACACTTGTGATTCGTTTTTGTCCATGTTGTCTGTCGGAGGTTTTTCAACTACTTTTTAAAATTTAAACCCTTAAGGTACCACTGTGATTGACTGGGCTATGAACGTCATCGACCTAGCATGTTTGTTGAGCGTGATGTCCCGGACGGGTGGTCTAAAGGGTGTCTCAAACTTGTGACAGGTGGTTGTAGAGTGCTTGTACAAAGGATTCTGACAGCACATGAAGATAGGTCATGGGTTAGGTAGGGATAGACAGGCTGGGAAATCCAGCCTCAGGCGATGGGCCTTTCAGAAGATAATGGGCTTCGAGGTGATGGGATCGAAAGTGCATCTCAACGAATCGGACTTCGATCTAGAAAAGCTGTACGTCCACTCTGGGTTGTCATAGAACGCGAACGTCCCCCCATTCAGTGTGTGTGTGTGTGTGTGCGTGTGTGTGGAAGAGAGAGAGAGAGAGAGAGAGAGAGAGAGAGAGAGAGAGAGAGAGAGAGAGCATAGTTAATAAAATGCATAGATTATTTGCATGTGCATTTGCTCGTATCTGTTCAAACGTTTGCACGCACTCGCGTACGTAAGTACAAAGGCGAGCATGTGAATGATCAACGTCAAAGTAAGTGGGGTGCAGTTGGCAGGGCTGTCTGAATGAGTGGGCGTGAAACAACACCTACCCGATATGAACTGACATCCTGTCCGTTCTGCGACACGTCATCCCAAAGACTCGCGGCACGTAAAGCTTCGTCAAGACTTCCAGTCCTACAGGATCGAGAGGTCACAGCACTGGTCCTTGACTGGACCTTGTCCAGGCTGTCTTCGGCCCTGCCTTCTCTTGGTCACAGCCGTCGGCGGTTCTGCTGGGAGTGTGTTCGCCATGCTGCTGGTGGCGTGCCGTGGCGGTGCCTGAATGCAGCGGATATTAGGTTTGGCTCACGGCCATGCACTCTGAAGTTTGGGTGATTCAGACATGACAGAAGGATAAGCAGCCTTTGCTATTAGCTCTTCTCTCTCTCTCTCTCTCTCTCTCTCTCTCTCTCTCTCTCTCTCCTGTTTTTTCTTCCATCTTTCTCCCGTCCAAGCACCATCCACGCTCTTCTCTCTCCTTCCCCTCTCTTGCTCTCTCTCTCTCTCTCTCTCTCTCTCTCTTCAACTCTCTTCTCCTCTCTCCTCTCTCTCTCTCCTCTCTCTCTCTCTCTCTCTCTCCTCTCTCTCTCTCTCCTCTCTTCTCTCCTCTCTCCTCTCTCTCTCTCTCTCTCTCCCCCCCCCTCTCTCTCTCCTCTCTCTCTCTCTCTCTCTCCTCTCTCTCTCTCTCTCTCTCTCTCACTTTCAACATCACCTAATTTTGTTCACTTGAAATGAGCCATTTCGCTGAGAACTTCACGTCATAATTAGTTCCCCCTTCCAAATGAGGTCATTCGTTGGTCTGTTCAGCAACTTCACGCCATTACTACATCTTCCCTTTCCCATTCCTCCTGTTCCTTGCTGGGGCTGGAGGGGGGGGGGGGGAGCCAAAGACAGACAGCATTGGCTGCGGTGTTGTGTATAATCTTCTCTGCAGTGTACTCGGAGTTTTACGCTGTCATTCAGTCGTCACTTCTGAACGTCTTGAACTAACGGCACACAAACGTTGTTTAAAGATTATGGAAGACTGGACGACTCTAAAGTTACACCAAACAAAGGTTTTGGAAGAGTATTTAAATATAGGTGATGCTGGGTATACATATTCAAAACGTTATATCGCAGTGTTCATGGTGGTGATATTTTCACTGCTTTGTTCATAATGTTACACCGAATGTTATTTGTTAATTTCTCAAAGAGCAACATTACTTGTTTCATTCACAAATTTGTCCCGGCCAGTCGACTTGGCTGTAAAGAACATGGATTAAGAATCAAGTTGTATTTTGACTGGTCATTTTGCTGATGATCCTACAGAATCCAGTTGTATTTTGACTGGTCATTTCGCTGATGATCCTACAGAATCCAGTTGTATTTTGACTGGTCATTTCGCTGATGATCCTACAGAATCCAGTTGTATTTTGACTGGTCATTTCGCTGATTATCCTACAGAATCAAGTTGTATTTTGACTGGTCATTTCACTGATTATCCCACAGAATCCAGTTGTATTTTGACTGGTCATTTGACTGGTCATTACGAGCCTTGAATATGATAGAGCTTCTTAAGGATACGATGGATTTCAATAAAACGTTCAGCAGTTTTGTTTCACTCATTTAATTAAGGAACGAACTTAAATTAGCAGACTCTTTGAGCTCCGATGGAACCACGGTTCTGTCTTGTAAACTGCACGTCAAACATGCTTTGACTTGACTCTGTGTGTGTGTGTGTGTATGTGTGTGTGTGTGTGTGTGTGTGTGTGTGTGTGTGTGTGTGTGTGTGTGTGTGTGTGTGCAAGTGTGTGTGGTGTGTGTGTGTGCGTGCGTACGTCCGTGCGTGCGTCCGTGTGTGTGTGTGTGTGTGTGTGTGTGTGTGTGTGTGTGTGTGTGTGTGTGTGTGTGTGTGTGGTGAGTGAGCGCGTGCGTGCGTGCGTGCGTGTTTGTGTGCTTGATCGCGTAAATGCGTGAGTGGCACATGTGCGTGCGTGTCTGAGCCCACGTCTGAGCCCACAGGTAACAAACCAGATATAATAATGTGTCATCTCAGAGCAGCGGTCAGGTAGCTCAGGTCCCTGCAGTGGCCAGTGACCCTAGTGGTGTTGCTGATGTGGGCCAAACCTTGGTCAGTGGCGGCCCCCCGGGCAGCTGTAGGTGTCAGTGGCGGCCCCCCGGGCAGCTGTGGGTGTCAGTGGCGGCCCCCCGGGCAGCTGTGGGTGTCAGTGGCGGCCCCCCGGGCAGCTGTGGGTGTCAGTGGCGGTCCCCCGGGCAGCTGTGGGTGTCAGTGGCGGCCCCCCGGGCAGCTGTGGGTGTCAGTGGCGGCCCCCCGGCAGCTGTGGTTAGGACCTCTTGCGTCCCTGGCAGCCCCTACATAGCAGCAGCCGGGCAAAAAACGGAACGGGGGCCAGGGCGGGTGGAGGTCAACGGATGGGGGGGGAGGGGGGCTGTGTAGGTTGGTTGGATTGCCGACATATGATAGGATATTTTCCAGTGAAATCAGCAGGAAATTCAGCAAAGTGATATTCTGTGTCTGTAGTCTGTCTGACTGTCTTGTGTGTTTCTGTCCCCGTCCCCCCCCTCTCTCTCTCTCTCTCTCTCTCTCATGTACGTGTGTATAAATATGTGTGCGCGCGCGCGCGTTTGCTCGCTGGCGTGTGAGCGTGTACAAGCGTGCCCAAGAGAAAAGGGAGAAGAAGGATTTACCCAATTCAGCCCACATTAAAAATGAATTATCTCCGCTCGAGCGAGCACAGCGATCGTAGTAGATAGGCGGTCTCGCCTCATTAACACTGATAGACAAGGGAGCGCTTGCCCCTAAGTCCCTCGGCCAGTCACTCAAACGAACCAGCCAATCGGAACCGCGGCTTGAAAGGAAGGTCGCAATCCTTCCTTACCTCTCGGTCTCCCAGTTTCACGCGAGAAGAGGAAAACCCTCTACTGGCCTTTCCAATCTTCGCCAGTCTTATTTCATTGACGGGGGCTCTCGGCCTTTTTTTTTTTCTTTCTATCTTTCTTTCTTTCTAATCCTGTCTAGACGGCCGGGGAGGCGGACTTTTCGTCCTCACCAAAACCCACCAGACGATAAAAGATTATAACGTGATTGAAAGTGGTGTGGCGAGGGTGTTGTTGACAGTCACCCAACACGCAGTGTAGGGAAATCCAATAAGGTTTGTGGAGCATGAGGGATCAGGGAGCCATCAAAGCCCCCCTAAGTCTCAGCACAGGCCGGCAGCTTGTTGCTGGTGGTGCTGCTGATCCTGAGGAAAGGTCTGAACACAACAGACCGGCAGTATGGCTGGGATCTTTTCGCTTTGATGTCATCGGTGTCACTTTTCTTTCCTGCTTCCGTGATTCACGTTCTCGACTAAAATATTTACGGTGCTGGAAGATGGTGGTTATCGTTGTTAGAAGGACGTCTGATGACATCTCTGCAGAGCAGGGTTGTTTCGAATTGAGGCGGCAGAGACTAGGAATCTGGGGAGAGGGGCCAATATTAATGCGAATTTTTGTGAAGGTGAATTTGACAAGTTAACAGCATTTTACACCTTGTCCTCCTGTAGAAAAAAAGCCATTGGCAAAAAAAAAGAAAAGAAAACCTAATGTTGTTGTTGTTGTAGTACACTGGCTAAAAGACTCCAGGGATCATCCAAACAGCCGAAGTATTTGAACACTGTGGTACAAATGCATCAGCTGGGGATGAGAACATTACGTGTGTGACCGTTTTTTATTACCCCGCCACGTGGGCAGCCACACTCCGATTTCGGGGGATTTCGGAGACTGACAATGTTATGCTAGGAGCTTGTCACAACTGAAGACAATCCCCGCCTAACTATGCAGAGCATAACAACATTTTGATGTAGCCTCGGTGTTCTAGCCTATGTCAACTGGTCTGACACGGTCTTAAGCCAAGGCGTAAAAAAAACGTGATGAGAAGGGAGAAGAAGTAGATAGGAAGGTGAGGGATAAGACACCGAGTACCAAAAAACAAATCAAGTATAAAGAAAACACAGTTGCAAAAATTAAAGGAATATAAATCAAAATACGTGAGAAGATCTCTCTCTCTCTCACACACACACACACACACACACACACACACACACACACACACACACACACACACATCATCATCATCATCATCATCATCATCACTACCACCACCACCACTACCGCCGGCGCCGCCGCCATCACCACACCACACTTCTTGCATCAGTGCGCATGAAAGCAGTTTTTGGCAAGAGCACATTTAAAGGTAAACACAGGTGTCAGTTATCCCAATATCCCGTGAAGGAGAGGAGAAGTGAGGACTGACAGCCAGGGACGGAATGGAGGATGCACACTGTAGTCTGCTGTATCACTGTCTTCTTTTCTGTCGGCACTTGGTAGCTTTGCTGCTACTTTGTCTGTGCAAAGACCGGACAGACAGTACTGAACATCACTGTATGATAAAGGGACATCACAGAGCGGGATATTCCCTGGCCAGTGACCTGTCAGAGATCTGACCTTGATTTCTCTTTGTTGACTGCGTGTGTTAGGACTGCAACAGAATGAAGCAAGGTGAGGTGAATGGGGCGAAAGGCTGAGACATGCGATCCAGTGCTCCCGTCGTCCGAGATCTGCCTTGCACTTTGTGTTGTCACAGCTCCTGGATGTCCTTCGTGTGGTCACATAGGTCTCTTTCTACTCTGCTGATTGTCTGCTCATGCCTCCTCCCCTCCACACCTTCTCTCAACCCCTCCCATTCACTTTGACATTCCAACTCTCACCCACGCCTTCTGTGTGTGTGTGTGTGTGTGTGTGTGTGTCCATGATTTGTCTTTTTGAAGGTTACACGAGACAAGCAAAGGAATGCTTAGTGTTTTATCTGGGTGTTTTCAGCCAAGTGTCGATTCCTATAATTGAAATATGTACAAATGTTAATCTCTGTCTGTCTGTCTGTCTGTCTCTCTCTCTCCTCCTCTCTCCTCTCTCTCATCTCTCTCTCTCTCTTCTTTCTTCTCTCTCTCTCTCTCTCTCTCTCTCTCTCTCTCTCTCTCTCTCTCACACACACACACACGGGCGCGCGCGCGCACCACACACACACACACACACACACACACACACACACACGCGCGCGCGCGCGCGCGCGCGAAAGAGAGAAGAGAGAGAAAGAGAGAGAGAGAGTGAGAGAGAGAGAGAGGTTTTGTCCCTAACCGTCACACAAATTTATGTCTGAATTGGCAAGAGGAATCCACTCTGATCTGTGACGGATAAAGACAGTCAAATGATTCAAACCTGGTGAAAATTCATCGTTTTAAATAAACATGGTAGTGTTAGTCGCCAAGGTAAAATTGTAACAAAGAGACAGAAAGAAGACAGCCATGCACACATGCTTGCGAAACACAGAAACGCCCATGTACATTCCTATGCTGACAGTCGCCTTCAGAGAGACTGTGCAGACAGCAGTCAGTGCTACTCACCTCCGTCAACGAATGCGTACAATGTGATGAGAAGCCGAAGCGACATTTGATTTCAGGTCTTTTTTCTTTTTTCAAACTGTGTTGTGAATGTTAACCAAAAGGTTTAAACATGTGCCGTAATTCTGAAAGTCAAGTTTCAATGTTCCTCATCATTACGATGGAACTTTCAGGATCTTTCCACAGCAGAATGTGAAGACTGTAAACCAAACTACTTTTTTTCCCTTTAAATTACAGTAGAATGTTAAGCATTTTCCACCGAATGTGATGACTGTAAACCAAACTATTTTCCCCCTATAAATTACAATAAAATTTTTAAGAACCTTTCCCCCGGATGTGAAGACCGTAAACCAAACTGTGCATCTTTAGCTTGTTAACAGCCATATCATGATCATATTCTGCACGAATGATCCCCTTCTTTTCATCCCCCCCCCACCCCCCCATCCCAACCCCCGCCTCTCATTTGTGGGCGAGCACCGAACAAACAGTAAAGAAGAAAAAAAAAAAGGCTGCCGGGAAGGGATACATTGGGGGGGGTAACATCACACCACCGAGCATATGTACTCCTTTAGGCAGGTTCCAAAAGGAAAACAACCCTTTTGACATTGGGGGGGTAACACACACCCCCAAGCAGGGGTGACCCCTTTTGGGGCAGTTCCCAAAAAGGTAAACAACCCCTGTGACTTTTGGGGGGGTTAACATCACAGCCACAGAGAAAGTGGGCTCCGTTAGGCGGGTTTCCCAAAAGGGTAAAAAACCCCGGAAAAAGGGAGGTTAACACACAGCCACGACATGGTAAAACCCGTTCCCATTTTCCAAAAGGTAAACAACCCCTGTGACAGGGGGGTTAACACAGCCCCAAAGCATGTGGTACCCTTGAGCGGGGGCCCAGAAGGGTGAAAAACCCCGCGTGACTTGCGCCCGAAACACTCACCCGAAAACTTAATCCCCCCCGGAGCCTCTTTAGCCCTCATACCCACCTGGGGTGGCAGCGCGGTCATGACTACCGTGTCCCTGCCATGCCTTCACCCCACTTCCCCTGGTACCTGGTGAAGTGGTGTGGTGGTGGGGGGGGGTCATACGGGCCCCCTTACAGGATTTTCCGTGCTCTGCTCATTCGATAAAGGGAAGCGGGCGGTGGCAGGGCTGCACGCCGGATGAAAAGGAAGGTTTGGTGTTTTCCGACACGGTCTTTTTGAGGTTCGCCGGTCGCCTTTTTCTCCCCCTTTTTTTTTTTCCCCCCCCCCCCCTCCCTCTTTTCTAGCTATCTCTACCCTCCTCATCCCTTTCCCTTTTCTCTCCCTTCCGTCCCGCACCCCTTTCCCCTTCTCTCCTTTTCCCCTGCATCACCCCCTACTCTTTCCTTTTCTCATTGATCTTCCTTCTTCCTCCTCTCATTGAGGTTTTTTAAACTAAGGCTGAGAAAAGAGAAGAGAAGAGAGCAGTTCCACATCGTTTTAAAAACCTTTTCTCCCATAGTTCCTCGCATTCTTTCATACGACATAACAACGGATAAGATTTTTAATGGGTAATTTGGGGATCCGCAAAACCCCAAAATTTTAAAGGGGACCCGTGACTTGCTAGGCTGTGGAACGAAGCATTACGGGGGGGGGAATAATGTTTTCTGCACCGCGGATCTGAAGTGAAAAACTTCCTGGGCTGGTGGGTCCGGTTCTGTTTATTGTAGCACTTGGCCTTTTACAAAAAACGGCAGCACCCATTTGTTGATCGTCTACAGCCAGAAAGCTAGGGGAAACGCATTTTCTTTTTGTTTGCGATGGACCAAACACGTAGAAAGTTTAAAGGCGAAAAAACACCCGGGAGCCTGGGGGACTTTGCGCATTTTTTTCGTGACGTGTACTTTCATTTTACTGCTTATAAAGCGGGGAAATGCTGAGTTCTAGCGGGAAAACAAAGGAATTTGGGAGGGGGGGGGGGGGGGGGGGGGCAGCAAAAATTTGAAGCAGTGCCCTACTTAAAGATTGCGTTTTTTGGGACATGTTGTTATTGCCCAAATAAAAACGAACCGGTCAAGCCCAAAAAGCTCTGCCCCCTTTTTCGGGATAAAACTATTGCTTGACAACTATTAAGAAAGTTTAACTCCGTGCGCATAAATACACACGCCTGCTTAAATGAAAAATTCAAAAAAAATGTCTTTAAAATTTTTGTTTGTCTTTAATTGTTTTGCCATGTTAACCGGCGGATTCCCTTAAATCCTTTAAAAGTACAAACACAAATTAAACAACGAGACTAAAAAAAAAGCCCCATTGGGGAACAACAGCCAGCATTTACTTTTCCAGTTTTAGGAGTGGGGGGTCACGCATCTGGTTCAATTGTTTCCGTTGAAGGCTGGGCACGGTGGTCATTTCTCACTCAGAGATTTTTTTTTTTTTTCTTTTTTTTTTTTTTTTTTCTGCTCTTTACCTAAAAAACCACTCTTTCACATATTTTTGAAATAAAAATCCCCAAACAGCTGGTTTAAAAACCCTCCCAGAAAAGACTCCCTCTTTTGGGGAAATTTTTTCCCCGGACATTTTGCTACAACCCCATGAAACCCTCCCCTAAGGGCTTTTTCCTAAACATTTCGTCCGGTCGTTGTAGGTTCAAAGACCAAAAAGCTGCCCCCATTTTCTCGAACGGTGTGTGTGTTGTGGTGTGTGTGTTGTGGGGGTGTGTTGTGTGTTGTTTTTTTGTTTTTGTTTTGTTTTTTTTTTTATTTTTCCCCGAAATTTTGTCCCTTAAAGATTTCACTTTTCTCAGAACATTTTACTCATTTTTTGGGGTGAAAATTGATTTTCCCGAAAACCCTTTAATTTCTTTTGTTGTTGTTGTGTTGTTTGTTGTTGCTTTTTTGCTTTTGTCAGTAAAGATTTTCCTTTATAAAGAATCACCCTTGGAACTTTTTTCTAAAACGTTTCCCGCTTTAAAACTTGACTTCTTTTCCGACAAACACTTTATCTTTAAAAAACTTTTAAAAAAAAAAAAAAAACTTTCCCTCTGTATGCATTGAAATTTTCACACACACAACACACACACACACACACACACCCACACACACACCACAAAAACACAACACACACAACACACACCACCACCCCGCCGCACGCACGCACCCCCCCCCCCCCACCCCCCCCCCCCCCCCCCCCCCCCCCCCCCCCCCCCCCACTACTCCCCCAGAGAAAACCCCCGCTTTTTAAAGGGCTTTTTAAACACGTTGTCTTTGTCAATATTTTTAAACAACCATAACGAGACCCCCCTTTTAAAAAATTTTTTTTTCCCAAAAAAACTTTTCCCGACAACATTGACTTCTTCCAGAAAGTTCCTCCGCTTTTTGGACCGTTTGTTTGGGGCCCTTTCGTTGCATTCCTAAACCCCCAGCAAATTTCCCCGCCTTAGAGACAGTGTTCTGGACCCGTTTTGTGCTTAACTTTCATCTGAAAATTCCCCTCCTTAAAACCTTTTTTTTTTAAAACCTTTCTTTGTGTTAACCTCCCAAAAAAGATTTTTTTCCCCTCAAAAACCGTTTTTTTCTGACTAATTTTTTAGCTTTTTTTTATCTTTCCCCATAACATTCCCCCCTCTTTTTTTTTATTTTTTTTTTTTTTTTTTTTTAGACCACTTTTCCTGTAAAAGGGGGGCCCCGTAAAATTCTTTTTCCCTTAAAACCTTTTTGGCTCGCTATTTCTTTGCTTTTTTGAACCCATCAGAAAATTTTCCCCCTCCGCCCCAACCATTCTTTTTCCCGCACTAAAAACCCATAAAGAGATTTCCCCTTTAAAGATCTGTTTTCCTTTTACTATTTTTTTTCTTATTTTGCCCCCCCTCCAATAACCCCTTCTCCCCCCCTTCAACCGCTTTTTTAACCGTTTTTTTAATAAAATAATAATAAGAAACTTATTTAAACGCCATTCCGGCTAAAGGGCCCAAACTCTAAGCCTTTTTCAATCAACACTCGTCTACACAACGGGCTGCCTACCTGGGTAGTGCCGACTGAAGAGCTGCCAGCTGGCGCTTCATTCAGTCGTTTCCCGTGTCATCCAGTCAGTATCGTTCAATATCGATCACTCATTTTCCTTACTTCCTTCATTCTTTCCATTTCTCGCGCAGGGTGCATGCTATGTGTAACGTGTCATCCATACCAACGGCCAAACTGGCCTACTCTTCCGAAAGTTGGTGATGGGATTTTACCTTTGCCTGTACTCAACGCCCAGTCAAGAGGGTTCCCTTCCCTTTCACGCCAGTTTTTTACTGGACCATTTCTTCGCCAGTGTCTCAGAAAACGATTCTCTTCCCTGCTTTTCTAGACCGTGTCTTTGCCTGTAGTCATGCCCCAGTACAGCGAGTTTCCTTACTAGACCGTGTCTTTGCCTGTAGTCATGCCCCAGTACAGAGAGTTCCTTACCCTTTAGGGCCTGGTCTTCGGGACCATTTCTTTGCCAGTATCTCAGTGACAATTCCCACTCCTTTGAGACCTGTTTGTTGGGGCCATTCCTTTGCCAATATTTCAGTAATAATTCCCACTCCTTAATTTAAAGACCTGTTTGTTAAGGCCATTTCTTTGCCTGTGTTAACCACCCAGTAAATAGTCCCTCCTCTGACAGACCTGTTTGTCTAGCTGTTGGTTTTGTTTGTTTGTTTGTTTGTTTGTTTTTTGTTGCCTGTATGAACAATATCCCCTCCCCTTAAAGACAAGTTGTTGTTTTTATGACCATTTCCTTGCCTAAAGTAACATCCTTGTGAAAACGGTGTTTTTTTTGTGTTTTTTTTTTTTTTTTTTGGGGGGGGGGGGGGTCTCCAGCCTCCAGTTTTGTCCTACTTTTTTTCTTTATTTTTTGTTTTGTTTTTGTTTTTTGTTCTTTCCTTTTTCTTTTCTTTTCTTTTGTAGTGGGGCCTCCATCTTCCTGTAGTGGGGCCTCCATCTTCCTGTAGTGGGGCCTCCATCTTCCTGTAGTGGGGCCTCCATCTTCCTGTAGTGGGGCCTCCATCTTCCTGTAGTGGGGCCTCCATCTTCCTGTAGTGGGGCCTCCATCTTCCTGTAGGGGCCTCCATCTTCCTGTAGTGGGGCCTCCATCTTCCTGTAGTGGGCCTCCATCTTCCTGTAGTGGGCCTCCATCTTCCTGTAGTGGGGCCTCCATCTTCCTGAGTGGGGGCCTCCATCTTCCTGTAGTGGGGCCTCCATCTTCCTGTAGTGGGGCCTCCATCTTCCTGTAGTGGGGCCTCCATCTTCCTGTAGTGGGGCCTCCATCTTCCTGTAGTGGGGCCTCCATCTTCCTGTAGTGGGGCCTCCATCTTCCTGTAGTGGGGCCTCCATCTTCCTGTAGTGGGGCCTCCATCTTCCTGTAGTGGGGCCTCCATCTTCCTATTTTTCTTCCACTTGTTCACGAAATCTAGTGACGATTTCCTGCTGTCTCAGAGTTTTTAGTGAGAGGGTCCCTTGCGCTCGTTCTACGACTACATGGAGCACGAGGCAGGACAGTCGCTCCGTGCCTGGCGGAGAAGGTCGTGGGTGTGTAGCTTCATGGGGTCACATCAGTGACACAGAGAGAGAGGCAGAAAGCGGCCAGCATTGTGGGGTCATGCCGATGCACTTGAGTAAGAGCTTACAGCTAGGGGGATCCAACACACACACACACACACACACACACACACACACACACACACACACACATGCGCGCGCACGCACACACACACACACATACACGCGCGCGCACGCACGCTCGCACGCACGCACACACACAGACGCTGTGTGCATAGTATATTTGTCAACGTGCGTGCACACGCGCCTGTGTGCGTGGACGTCTGTGTGTTAGTACAAGTGTATAAGTACATCCGGTGTGTGTGTGTGTGTGTGTGTGTGTGTGTGTGTGTGTGTGGTGTGTGTGTGTGTGCGCGCGCGCGCGCGCGTGTGTACACGTGTATGTGTGTGTGTTGGCGTGGGAGGTAATATGTGCAAGTATGTATTCACGCGCCAGTATGCAGAATGTTTGTGTAGGCGTGGGTGTTATGAACAGCTGAGACCTGTTTGAAGACGCCTTCAGCGACTCCCCCTCACGGAGTTACCCTCCTCCTTGAAACTTAGCGGGCCACGCATGAACGGCTGTGTGATGAAGCATGACGTGTCTCAAAAAGGAACCGTCAGGCACGCCAGGCATTCCAGCGTCGCCGCTCTCAGCTTCACGTTGAATTGAATGAACTAGTCATCCTGTGGAAAGGTGGCGAGAGTGTTGTTCTCCTGGTTGTTGGGACAGAAAGCAACTCTTCAGCGAACTGCGCCGTAGCTTTTGCTCCGACAGTGAACTCATGAACAAAGACAACAGCGTAAGTACCAGCGATCGTTTTATGTTTGTCTGTGCTGTGATTGACGATTCAGGGCCAGAAAGCTTTGTCTGTTCCTGGACAGATGTGATAACAGTTTGCCTTCTGTTGTCGCTGCTGTATGCACGTTAAGAGTTAAGACTGTTCTTCAACGGACTTTCAGACTGCAAACTGAAGTCGTGTAGTTAGGCGATCCATGCAGTCTCGCCAGTCCTTGTCTTTGTTCTTCATCGCAGCAATCTTTTATTCGCGATCCAAGATAGTTGAGCTGCGCGTATCTGGCTTACGCAAGAAGTGGGGAGGCAGAGAGGTGGGTAGCGTTGGAAGGAGAAAGGGAGAGAGTGTGTGAGATATTCAGAATGAAGAGGGTGGAAAGAGTCTGAGAAATTTTTAGTGTGACAGTGTGGTGGAAAGAGCAAGGGAGAAAGCATGAGAAATGTTAAAAAGGATCGCGTAACATCTTCTGGAAACTATTTGGGTTTCCGTCAAAGGGAAGTAACCATGTAAAATCTTTCCTTTAACGGAAATGATGTTTATGGCTGGTGGACCGACTCTCCTCTGGATGGAATCGTAAGTGAGGCAGCGGACAGTAAACAGCAAATAACACACAGGTAGGGTAACTCTTGCTTCCACGTTGAAACGATTACGGGCCCTTACCTCCAAACGAATGCTGCTTACGACACCAAATCGCCTGTCTCCTTGTTTGGTCTGTGCGCTGTGTGTCGTCATTTCCGCCACGCCATCTGGTGGTGGAAGCAGCGTTCGTTGGGAGTTATGGGCTTGTCATTAGTTCATCGTAGGAGCAAGAGTTCCCTACCTGTTTGTTATTCACTCTCCTGTGATGGAGATCAGTTGGCGGGGCCTAAAATTTGCATTCTGGATTCGTAAAGAAACGGCCCAACTCTCGGGATACTCGGGCCCTCTTCTGATCTGGATTTTTAAAGAAGTGACATTTCAGTCAAAGAGTTCGCTGAAATCTATTACCTAGCCTGTTCAACAGAATTCCAACTTCGGTGGGCTTAATGATCTATCTTAATCGAGTGCCAGCGAGCAGCATTTTGCAGGGTGTCATCTCGCCATTGAGAAAAGATCGTATTAATTTCAGTTTAGAATCAATCACTGCTTGCCCTAATTCAGCAATTTCTGTTTAGATAAATGGATGGCGGACTTCAGTTAAGCGAGAAATCAAGGTCTGCCTTTGGTACGGGGTCTACTTATGTGAACTGCTGGTTCGTCTAACGAAGAACGGCCTTTATATGGTAACTATACAGTCATACGTACAAGCTTAAAACATCGTTGTATGAAAGGGTAATGTACAAGCTTGAAATATTGTTTTATGGAAAGCTCTCCTTGTTTCTTTTGAGTGCCTCTTGTCCAAGTATTCTGGGTGAGAGGGCACAGCAAGTAGCACTGGACTGGAGTTATGTACCTGCAATTGTTTATTTATGGGACAAAACATAGCGCACAGTATTTGTCCTTCGATGTTTTACGGAACGATGTTGTCGATTGATTGTTTTGTTCGTTTATATTTTCACTTACTTTTTATCCAAGGGAAATGTAAAGCTTGCACAAGGTTCCTTTTTAACTTACCTCTCTGTAGAATAACATTTTTCTTCCCTTCGGAGTTCATCTCTCTCTCTCTCTCTCTCTCTCCTCTCTCTCTCTTCTCTCTCTCTCTCCTTCTCGTTTTTTTTTCCTTCTCCTTAAATAGCAGTTTGAGTAGACATTAGATTGTCGAAGGAGAACTCCCCCACACACCTTGTGAGTTATATCTGTGTACAGAATGCCATGGGTGGACAATGAGGTTATCTCTTTCACTGTTGACGAGACTTCACCAAGAGTGGACACTGCAGGCAGATCTAATACAGTAGCATCTTCTGTCCAAGTGAGAGGATTCCACAGACTATATTTCCCCATACCGAGTTGTCATCTTTTCCCTTTTTTTCTCTGCTATTATAGTTGGATGACAATCTAATCTGAAGGAAAAAAAGTCTATTTCTTTCCAGAAAGGTTGCTTTGGGATTGTCTTCCCCCTCAAAAGGGTTCACAGTGTAAAGTGCACAATGACGGACGGTTCGCAGTATTTCAGTCTTTCTTTTTTCTTTTTTTTTCTTAATTTTCCGACTGCACATGTTCATTTCCACCACATTAGTAATTCAAGGAAGGGCGTTGCCCATGAAAGCTTTGTTTTAGTCACGCTTGTGTGGGCAGACCTGCACTGTTGGATTTCCGCTCCAACGGAGGAGTTGTTTCCTGTCGATCCGATCTCCGTATATGTACACAGACACCACACGCACACGCACCGCGCGCACTACACACTCACACACACACACACACACACACACCCACACCACACACACACACACACACACACCTAACGCACTGCACGCGCGCGCGCACCCGCCACGCACCACACACACCAGACACACACACACACCTTTGACTAGAAACAAATAAATATCCAAACTCACTGAGGCGGATCGGGTTGTTTTCCTCACCCCAATAATTCCCTGTATCGGTTCGGAAGGCATTGTATTTGAAGTGTGACTCAGAAAGTTTCATATAACTAACAACTCCCGTGGGGGGATTGGGGAGGGGGAGGGAGAAGAGAGTTATCCTGTTCTCACGCCTTAGCGTGAATGAGCGGATGGCTATAGCACTCTGGAGGAAGTGGAGTGGGAAAGGGATGGGAGAGAACACATTTTAACCAATCTCCTGACTCCCTTGCTCCTCCACCGAGTTTTTGGGGCGAAAGCGGCCTAAAAGCCGCCTTTTCCTGTGGCCGGAAGAGAAGAGAGAGAGAATCACCGGCACCCCTACAAATCCCGTTCAGGTCAAGTTTTGCCCTCAGAACAGATCAGACAGAAGACAGACAAGAAGAGTAGAGACAGAAGAGACAGACAGACAGACAGAGAGGCGCCCATGGCACACACCACACACACAAACACACACAACACACAGACACACACACACCATACACGACACTCTTTCCTCTTTCTCTTTCTCTTTCTCTCTCTCTCATTTTAAAAGCCATAAAATCCGCACACTTCTTCTACTAATTTCCACCTACAAACTTTGTCCACAGACAGGCAGACACGGGGCTGAAACCTAATCACTAATTTACGGCTCCGGCCTCGTTTAACACAGCGGCCGGCAGGCCTCGGGGGTTCGTGCCGGGAACTGCTGCGAGACCACGCTGCGTCCGCACACCTGATCGAGACAGCTTGCCAGGTTGTGCCCAACGCATACACAGCCGCCGCCATTTTACATCGACCGTGGGCTGTAAAGACTTTCAGAGAGAACTTGTGTTTGTGTTAAAAACATGGGCGAGTGCAGGGAAGTGATGTTTCAAGTGCCTTCTGATCAGTGCTGGAAGGTGGACAGGATTCTAATATTACTCCAAGAAATGCTGAAGTTGTTTTTTGTTATCTTCGCAAAGAAAAACTTCCGCTCAACAGACCATCTAGTGAAAAAATACATTGTTTCTCATGAGGCCATGGCCAAGTTTTTTTTGACAAGAAATTGAGTGGCGAGCCTTGTTTCTCCTCCCTCAAACCAAAGGAAGCATTCGTTTTTGTTTCCTCAACAAAAAACGGAACTCTCAGTTGAAGAACTTACAATATGTGAAAACACCTTTGTGAGCTGCCTTCTGACCATTGGAGATGAAACTACAAAACCTTTGAAACTGTTCAAGAAAGGACCCCCATCTTACACGGGCTTGTTACTCAGTGAAAGATAGTGAAAAGAAATCTCTTTCATCAAGCTCTTTTTTTAGGCATTGGCTTCGAAAGCAAAGACAATTTGAAACAGTCAAAACAAAAAACTGGAGTCCTATCTGAAAGAAGATTTGCTGTAGCCAACTCGGGTAAGAAACTAATTGAAGTGTCAGTTTGTTTTCTATCTTATCAAAATTTCACAACTTGCGATTTCCTTTCAACGAGTTATACAGCAAAAACGAAAACTCATTCTGAAATACATAAAAATCAAAATATTAAATTTAATAACAATATATTTTATTAATAAATATTATTCCATTCCATCCCGCCCCAATTATATCCTTCCCATTTTAATAATTAATTTTTAATTTTCCCCCATAATTTAAGATTCCATTTTAAAAACTAATAAAAAAAATAAAAAAATAAATAACCAATTCTTTTTTTCCCCATATATTATTTTTTCAATATATTTCCTTTTAAATATTTTTTATATTTTAATTAATATAATTAGTTTCAATTTATGATAATAATATTTTTAAACTTTTAATATTTTCCTTATTCAAAATTTGTAATTATAATATTAGTTTATTTAGTGTGAATTATTCCAATTATTTTTTTTTCCAATTTATTTTTTTAATTCTTTTTTCCCATATTAATATATTTTTAATTTATTATTTCAAGTATATAATGACTTATTTGGATATTGATTGAAAGGTGAAATAAAAATACAATATTTTTTGTAATTGTTTTTTTTAAAATAATTATATTTTTTTTTTATCCCAATTTCCCTTATAGTATTTTTAATCTAAATTTGTATTTATTTTTTATGCCTTTTTTATATTAATTTATTTTTTTTTTTTCCATTTATTCCCAACCCCACACTTTAAAGCATCTGGCATGATACACATAACTTTAGAACCTGCATGGCAGGAGTAATTGACCGCTTCCCACAGCGTAGTTTACTAGCGCCCAACAAACTAGGACCAAGCGGCAGAACTTTTGCCGATTGACCTAATCCAAGCCCACCTCTACCCCGCCTACTGGAGCGTCGGTTTTGTTTAGAGGCAGGTGATGTGGCGTTTTAGCAACAGTGCGCGCGGCTGAAAGACCACCGCAGTCCTACCACTGAACGTAAGATCTATTTTTAGATACCGCTCATGCAGGAGCGGTCGGGTTTGGTTAGAGTTTGGCTGGCTTAGCAACATGCGCGCGACTGTACGACCACGCAGGCCTACCCACTTACGTAAGATCTGATTTTTTAGATACCCTCCATGCAGGAGCGGTCGGGTTTGTTTAGAGTTGAACTGCCATTGAATTTCAACAAGCATCTTCATGACTTTGTATTAATCTGTGATTACTGGCTTCACTGCTTCGCTTCAACGTCCTGCTCAACTTTTTTGGCTGCCTTCGGGGCGCCACAGATGTACTTTATTCAACTGTCTTGTTTATTACATCAACTTTTGATAAATGCACTTGGTGGCTGCATGAATAATCTTCAGTTGACAGAGAACCGACAGCCGCTTGAATTTACGCGCTTAAGCGCCAACCATAAAACCTTTCCCATTTCCTTTCCCTTGCAAAGCACTTCCCCTATTTTTTAAAATGTTTGTGCGGTGTGCTGTTATTGTTGTTGTTTTTGTTGTTATTACGGATAATAACTATAATTCTTTCTGAACTTTCGTTTCTATAAATAATCAAAGGTGCGCGCAAACTCACCGCACTGCACGTCCCCCCACCCCACCCCCCCCCGCGACGCACACCCCCCACCCCCACCCCACCACACGCACGTCTCCCCCCACCCCCCACCCCACCACGCACTCCCCCACCCCCCACCCCCGCGACGCACGACCTCCCACCCCACCCCCCAGTGTACACCACCACACTCCTACCCGCTAAGTCGCCCCAAGTCTAAGTACGTTTTTTAATTAAGTCACCACCCCAGTTCTTAATTAAGTTTTTAATTAGTTAACTTCATGTTCCTAATAAGGTTTCTGATTCAAGTAACTTCTAAGTTCTTGATCAATTTCTTGATAAGTTCTTGATTAAGTCATTCTCTAAGTACACCAAGTTCTTTATTTAAAGTTACTTATAAGTATCAAAAAAATACAATCTATGTTTTTTATCTTAAATAAGTAATGCCTAATAAGTACACCACACGACGCCTCAAAAAACGAGGGGGGGGGGGGGGGGGGGGGGGGGGGGGGGGGGGTGTGTCATCGTTGAGAAGTCTTGCTCAGCGTTCTCTACATAGATCTTAATGAAAATTCTTACATCCTAAGCAACCGCATTGATTACAATTTGGTCTAATGAAATGTCTTATATAGACTCCAATGTCTTTATTTATTGACTTATCATTTTTAATACGCCATGACTATTTTATTAAAAAAATTTAAAATTAAGTTCTTAAAAATTATTGCATTATAAAGGATTTCAAAATATCTTTTGTTGTTCCGGTTCGGGCGTGCTTTGGTTTGCTGTATTTATGTTCAATTTTTTTGAATTGCTTTAGTTTTGGATGCCATATTCTTTTATATATTTTAATAACAGTAAATAACTCGCCCCCCAGCAAGAGCAAGGCGCCAAAAATGCAACAGTTTTTTAAGTTCAATATCCATGAAGACTTGCGTCTGTAGTCTTGAATCACATAAGTTTTATAGCTGCATTGAAATCAAACTATTCTGGCGGTGGCGGTGTATTTTTCAATTATGAGTTATATTCTGTAACATTAATTTGTTTTTGTCTGTTCCTCTCTGCTAATTTTTTTATTTTTTCCCTTACCTGCTTCATCACTCCCAGGATTTTTAATGTCTCCACCTGATTTTTCAGCGTTTCTCTGATTTTTCTGGCTTGGTTACTTTCTCCACCTATTTAGTGTTTTCTCTGATTCCTGCTGATTATCTGGCTCGGTCATTTTGAAGGGAAATAAAACTATATATTAAAAGTTATTAAGCCCATATAAATGGCGAGAAAACAATGTTCCAAATCTATATATAAAACACACCCAAGAGAGCTCTAATAATGAATTTGTTAAAAGCTGGAATCTTTTGCGTTAAATCATACGTAAGATCTTGTTCAGAAATCAATGGGAGCAAATCTACTGACTCTTTTAGTGTACAACTAAGAACCTTTGCCCCACACTTTTCACCATTCTAGACCCCAGCTCGCTTCAATACCTGTTATGATACTTTAAAATGTCTTGCGGGCGACATCTGTTGAATCTGTTCAATGTGATTCAGTTCCGAGGAACTGTTTTGTTTTTCCAAACACCTGCCAAAGAATACAACCTCTCCTTTTGGGGCATAATAGCTGATCATCAACTTGTCATTCAATAAGTTCAGGGACGGTTTAGGCTTCCCTGTAGCGTATATATGCATCGCTGTTCATGTTTTTTATAATAATATAAAATTATTTTATTTTTTAAAAAATAGCACCGAAAAACTGTTGCCAACCTTGTATACCATTCGGCTGTTATTGGAGGGCTAAGTGTAGGATACTCAATGCTTGGTAAAAGCTTGTTAAAATAAAACCGGCAGATCTTGCACACGAACTTTGAGGATTCAGCAAAGCTGATTGCTATTAGCAGTCTCGTTTGCCACGAAGATTTTCTAGTCAAGCCCGGAAAATTCCAGACAGTATATAAATAATGTAAATAAAAAATACATTTATAAAAAATGGCTTCACTCATAATGATGATAGCGGCGCTGTGGGGTTAAAGCGCTCGCTTTTAGTGGAAGTAAATACGCATTTAGTAACTCGAGATGACGGCGAGAGAAAAAGACATATCAAAGCTGTGCGCAACTAGCTGCAGCACAAGATCGCAGAAAAGCAGAGAATTGAGCAGTTTTAGATTTATTAATGATACTCTGAAAAAACAGGGCATGCGAGCTTACACAATTACAGAATGTTGACCAGGCAATAAAAGAATATTTATCTTGTAACAGCAAACCAATCGAGACATGCCCCCACCAAAATTCAGTGACTTTTATCAGCGCTTCGGAAAACAAAAATGCAAGAAATCGTATATTGTCGTTGGTATGACTGTTTGTGTATTTTTGTTGCGCATAATATTGCTGAATAAAAAATGAACTAAAATCTATTATTCGCCCAAGGAATGGAAGGGCATCACAGCAATTAACAAAGCATAGCCAGGCAGCGGGAGTCAGTGAACAAACGCAAAAGAAATGGTTATCTAAACAAGCGATTTGGCAAATTTATTTACCTGCGCCCAAACGAATACAGAGAACCAAGAACACACTTTGTTAGATACAATACCGAACGACCACCCCATCAAATGATCTTCTATATTTACCCTCTGATACATTAGACGAAAAAGATTAACGTACGCACTCACCAGTCATTGACATAGCTTCAAGATACAAAGATGCGAAGCCATTAACACAAAAGAGGTGCTTCTGCTGTTGCTGTTGCCATAAACTGATATACCAACGAGGCCCGGCTCACTTCTTCCTCGCGGGTTCAAGTCGAGATGGAAAGAATTTCAAGTGCAAGTGAATCAATTTATTGTTAAAACATAGAGTTACCATTAAAAGAGCAATTCCGGAGTTCACAGATCACAGGCTTTAGTTTGAAAACTTTAACAAACAGTTAGAGCCCGAAAGACTTTTCTCCTACCAGTATCACAGAGCGCCTGATTGACCATTCTCGCAAACACAGAATGGTTAGAAGACTGTCTGCCCTCAGTTTTTTGCGCGCAATGAATAATGAAGAATTTAAAGGGTTACACCAGTACAAGATCAAAGAAAAACAATAAATTTGTTGAAGGAGAGACATCATCCGGCAAATAATACCGTTTGGATGAAAGTAAGGTACCTTTATTTACCGGGCGAAGCAGAAGGGACACTCGCATCAGGGCAACAGATTCCAGTTTGAGTGTTTGACCCGTACGAAATAACAAGAATTGTAAAATGAAGCCGCCCGTGTATTATTTACGAGAATCTGACACAACAAAACAACCAGCTCTCTCAAGATCTTTTGTGAAAGAAAGAACTGCAATAAATCCCACCAACCACTGGTTTCCGCTTTAATTAATTTACTAAATATATTTGATATAAAAGAAGCTTCAGAAGGAAGCGCAGAATGAAACAAGAATGGCAAAGGAAGAGACCTTAATGATACGGGAATCATTTTCATGCGTGTAATTCTAATTAAGGAAACATTTTCGAGGATTAATCAATGGCAAGCTAAATTCATCCAGATCGCCTAACTCAAACCCCCCAAGTGGGAAAAGAATATCTTGAACTATAGAAAAAATTCGAACGCGTCCAAGCAAACATGAGAAAAGATTTAAATGACTTGGATAAGCTCTGATTGATCTTATAACAAAAGTTGATGAAAAATATAAACCCCCCTGTTTATGCGGTGCGCCAGTGCCCCAATATTGCATATGAAAACTCTGGATTAACAAACACCCGTTTTGTGTTTGTTCTATCTAATGACTTCTTTGTTACAACACTGTTGTTTGATCCTCATTAGATTAGATCGCAGTTTTACGTTGTCATGATGGAAACAGTCTTTATTGGCCAAAACAATGCTTCTTTGTAGTTGTCATGGTGATATGTTTGACTGCACACAACGCTGCGAGATATTCCCGTTGCGTTCTTAATGATTATTCTCCTTCCCTGGGCTCGAATTAACTGTACATTTTTTGACCTTAACCCCACATACTCCCTTGATTACCTTCCAGATAATTCATATCCTTCATCTTCCTAAAACCTTCTTGTTAGTAATTGAATGTAAAGGTGAATCTTAGGATAATCAGATGTACTACCATCCAGCATGCCCGTTAGGCCACTTCCATTTCCATGTCTTTAAAGATGTCTTCATAGGGATATCTATAACACACTATCTGTATCTGTGTAAAGAAACTCTGGACTCAGGATACGAGGGCTTAAGTAGTCATAAAGAAATTCTAACAATCAAAAGCTTTGATAATTCTAAACAAGTAAACCCAATAAATACAGGTTTGTCCATTTGACTTTCTTTTTTCCATCATTATGCCACAAAGGTTATCATTGGAATCTTCTAAATTCTGATAATTAGGTTTTGAAGTCAGCTTAATTGCTTCGTCTCTTTGGTGATAATCTGACATCTTTAACGCTGTGCGGATTCTCCATATCTTTCCATAACAGCTGTTGTTCATCAGCTGAAAAAGTCTTTTCTGAACAGCAGTGGTTGAGTTCTAAGATCAGTGTTCTTCATGATGTATGGTTTCATTGAACTGTCTGAGCAAAAGCAATTATCGATGAACTGCTGTTCAACTTTCAACCCATGTCTTAAATAAAATTGCAGAAGTCTGTAATGACAGACATAATTTTTTTTTTGCCTCGAAGATTAGGCACAAGTTTAGGTGGTTCTCTTGGATCCATCTTTAGGCTTTCCTGGCAGCTAATTGGGTAGTCATTTATGCAAGTCATGAGTCATGAGATCTTCTAAGTCAACTTCTAGAATAAACCAAGCTGCTGATCAGCGTTAAACTGCCCAACCACTTTAAAATGCCTTTTGAATATTATTCGATCGCCGCCTGTGTTACATTTTAAGTTACCGTAATGGAAAGTGATAGCGCCATGCCATCCATACAGAGTGTTTGCATCTAAATACAAGAGATAGTTAGACCTTTTACTTGGATCATAGTCGTCCAAGTATTTTGTCGTTGCTTTACAGAAATGATGCGACGCCCATACTAAATCCTCCACCAATCCGTTTTCAATCATCTGAAGCATTGGTAAATATGACAATAAATCAATTTGTACCTCAGTAACACATTTAAGAAAGCGTCCCAGCTCATCCCGGCGCAGAAATGTAATGCGCGGATCAGGCTAAAAGGTTTCATGCAGCTATCTGTAAATTTTCAAAGACGGTCCGACACAAACAAGTATCAGCATCAAGTATGGAGTCATGATAGGCTCCCATCGTTTTTAAACACTCTAACTTTTGCCACGCATCTTGAGCATCGCTGTAATCAAATCACTGATGTCCTTCCTCTGAGACTAGAAAAGCACGCGCCTTTAGGAGAAGGTATCTCACAACCTTCCCAACTTGTTATGACTCAAAGGGTAAACGCCCTTTCAAACAACGTTTGGGTCAAAATATTCTTCCGTTATTGGCAGGGACTTTAAGGACATAGCCAGTGACTCTAATAACCCATATTGTTTTGCATAGAGTCGATAAAAAGACATGTTATTTTAGATTACAGCAATGTACTTTCTGATGACGTGTGCAAGCATGACACTCGGACAAGGCCTCGCCACTGGCTTTCATTATAAGATGAGAGTCGGAACTCGCAAGTTATGAAAGAATACAGGCAGCTTCCATGTCTTAGATCTAAACTTTAGTTTGAAGATTGCATTTGTTATGCGCCCTCCTCTGAACTTTCCGCTAATGTGATCATGTCTCATTAACTGTCCGATATCTCTGCGTCTGATGAAGACCTAAACCCGCCAAATCCAACAGTGAGTGGCTGAGGCATATACTGTTTTGTCTTCAGGCGCCATATGATTTCAGATAAATTCAGATTAATAGAACAATCATTACGCACATTGCTGCATGCGTTTTAAGAAGTATTCTGCAGCAATAGGCCCTCTATATATTCTAGCCTTGAATGAGCGCCATCTCGACCTAACAAGAATGACAGCAATGAAACAAATTTGATGATTACTCAAGTAAAACTGTTTTCCGCAGTTTTTGTGGCGCTGGCCCTTCATAAGGGAACAATGAGTGATGCAAAGTCTGCGTAAACAACATATGGTGAATTTGCATCGCTTCAGTTCTTAAAACTAACTTTAGAAGCCCAGGGTGGGGGCGATAATTAGTTCTGTATTACTGTCAACGGACCAATACAGTGATTTCTTATGTTCGCCTCGCGGCTTGAACAGATGGCATTCTGTTAAACATTTTCTACAGAATTCTTGTTTTTGTCCCTATCTTTTGACGTATGGCTGCATTAGTTTACTCATCTGGTCGTATTAATGTGTAATGCGGTAGCCCGCTGGTGAAAAACATCAGTAGTAGTCAACATGATTTTTGTCTGGATCGCCAATTTGTTGGCTGGTTCTAACACTTTAATCGGCAGTAGATTTGTTTCCTCCTCATCCATGTGTATACATTATCAGTTATTTGTTTGTTTTTGTTCTCAAACCGATCAATTTGGTCTACACTAACAGGAAAGGACACCCACTAAAGTTACGGATCATTGATGTCAGGACGATAGTTTAGACACTCTCTCCTCTGCGTTTTTGCGATATAATCAGCTCTTGCGAGAACACACGCACATATAACATTTGTTGTACTGAATTCTTTATGTTTTAGAACTGCTCTTTTTCGCTACCAACCTCTCGAGGCAGTGAATGTCAGACTTGGCCAACAATCGGTGCATACTTACCGTGTTTTCATCTAACTCTAAAACTTCGCCCCGACCAACCAGAGCCTCTCATATTGGCTTTCTTCAGCGTCATCGTCAAACTGTGCAGGCATTCTCTGCCCCAACCCGGGGTAAAGTCGTTTATGAACAGAATAGTCTGATATTTAGTTGAGAAACCCAGACTTCTAGATGTTCTCATTTATTGTTTATATAGTCATTAAAACAGCTAACATTACTATTAACGCGGTCTATTGTTTTAGTTTTACTTGGAACTTGAGAAATAGCAATGTCCAACGCTGCCCTCACGTTTGCTGGATCATACTCTAGAATCAATATCATTCAGTGCTCTTGATAAACGCTCTCTCTCAGCATCCTTCAAAACAATTTCGTCTGGCCTTCATAATCTTAGCCATGTTGAGCTTCTTTTCAAACTCCAAAATATTTATTTAAATTAAAAAAAAATGATAATTATCAAATCAAATATCGACGTCCTTTTTGTGCTTGGACTCATTAACTAAAGTATAAACACCTTTTGGTGTTTTTTAATGGTGAGCAGTTAGAACAGCAAGTTTAATGTCTCGATTACTTTTTTTAAGCATTCCTTTTTTTAATCTGCTCGGCGTCCTGGCTGTTGAGAAAAAGTTGCCTCGCCTTTCTTTGAAGATCAAAATTTGTCCTTTTTGTAGTCATCAAAATCGGCCTGTAAAACGATTAAATTCTTCAATCCGGATGTTTGAGTCAACACGCGTCTTTATTTTTTGGCAGTTTAAAAACGAACTAAGTTTAGCCGTTATTAGGTTGAAAGCAATAGCTGTGTGCTTTTTGGATTTAGTTTTAAATTTTTTGCCAATGCCGCACTTTACACTAATGAACACAGACCCGAGAGCTAAAGACAAACCTCCTAGAGTAAAGCTGCGGGGCGCCTATGCCTTTGCTAAGAGACCAACACTCGTATTCCTGCTGATAGAGCATCTTATAGTTCGATGCACCATATTAACATATGTAACTCATTAAAGGCAGCAGAATACCTTCGTTTGTGTTTAGCTGTATTTTCTGAAAGGTCATGCTCTAGTTTTTGTGTGCATTTGTGTAATGTTTGTTAATCTATAAGGTTTTATGTTAGGGGTTTTCTACTACTCTTCTTTTTGGCGGCGCTGTAGGCACATTTGGATAAACCTGACAACATGCTTTTTTTTTAAATAAAAATAATTTAGTAAGTACACTTTTCTAATCTGCTATTCTTTTTAATATTCAGCTGCACATCATATAATAAAAACAAATGTAACATTAAGCGGTTATCGGCATTCTTCTTCTTTATCAAATTTGAAATGTTTAATTACGTCTCTAATCAGCTCTCCCCGCTTCCATGCAACTGATTTCCTCTGTTGATCCTAGGTCAATCCATAAACCGTATTTCGTTGTTAAATAATCATCAAGCCTAACATTTGAAGATGTAAATCTTTAGACACAAGGTCAACTGTTGACTTCCTACACCCTCCCGCCCCCAAAACCATTTCTTATTTCATCAAAATGCTGATAAGTTTTAGCCCTCTAGCGTAGTTTGGTTAGGAACTACCCTCCAAATCGAACATTTGTACTTCGTTATTTTTGGATTAAAAAAACTTTCACTTCCTCTTTTGAACGGTTCTTCATCGTCGCACAGCAATAAAATGCTTAAGTGAATGTGCTGCAACACTCAATAACTAAAATTCCATATAGTGTCTGCCCTGCTTTTGGGATATGTTAATGATACGCACGTTTTCGTATATATACTAATTGTGACTCATATTTGTGCTCAACAGCTTTGCTAAAATTAGAGTTGCTAACAACGTCCAAACTCTAAACCGAGATTCAGAATGCTGTACTTTGCATCGGTGTCTGATGATACTGATAACACGTTTGTATCAATAAAAGTTAGGTCATATACATCTGTCTTTTTATGCCCCTTGAAAGTACGGCGCTGCGCAGTTAACAACTCAAAATCTAAGGGAATGGAAAAGCGATTTCCATACGCAAAATTTACAGCTGCATACTTTTACCGACTTTAGTATCTGCGTCCCTATTCTAATGTTTTAGTGCTTCTCATTTTCGATTCCTGAAACGCCAGATCAGCCCTTTCCATTCCCGGTTAGCCATAGATCAGAATAGGTTAAAAATATGTTGCAATTGTGGTAAAGAAAATATTTCTGCCCATCAGTTTTATAGAAATTTTCTTTAACGATGCCCGCCCCAGATCTGTACAACTGTCCCGGTTTGGGTCTGTTGTAGCGAGTTCAATTTTTGAAGTAAGACGCGCAGAGCCGGGCACAATCCCAATTCATCTGCTCCTAGTCTGGAAATTTGACTGTAAAGAATTTGATCTGCATCAATAAGTAGATGGATATTTGGAACAAATTAATATTCCTTTATTTCCCTTCACGCCAAGTGGGCTTTTTCTGTTTTCCTAATGCGGTCAAGAACCGAGCCATTCTTTTGTGGCATTTTATGAAGCAAAATAAAAAGTAAATTATTTACAAACATGGAGGCATATGAGGATGAAGATTATGATGTTTATAGATTCTGAGACGACATGAGTGAAATGACTCCTATTGGTACAACATCGCTCGGGGCTCTCTTTTGCGGCGTGAATTACCAGAAAGGTAAGGTCAGATCATTATACCAAAGTTTAGGCCCAGAACCTCCCGAATTTTATAGACCCTAATGATTTTGAAGTAAAAGATGACCATTTGTTTGTGAGAGCGACCAAGGACAACATGTTCACTTACAACACAAAAAAAGACCCATCAAAGTTTTTAGCCGTGGTTCAATTAGAAATAGACCTCCCCAGCGGAGCGGGTGAAAAAATCGCCTGGCCGTTGTTAGGGCCAAAAATTAAGGCGGAGGCAGTTTCTAACTCAAAACACACTGCAGAGAACTCCCGACCAGATAACCAATGCAAAACATGGAACTTCAGAAGTAAATCAATCAGCAGTTGAATTAATAAATGTAATAGAAGCAGAATCCAGTTTTTTCAGAAGAAACAGCGTTAAAGACTAACAAGACTGCGCTACCCATGCGAGAAACTAACGGCCCTTGATCATCTTTACGAACCATCAAAGGCGAATAACAACCATTTAGCAAAACTAGGTGAACTAGATGAGCAATCAAAAATAAGAAAAAGAAAAAACTCGTTGAGGCTGATGACGCCAACTTAGGGCCTATATTAAAGACTGAAATATCCCAAAGACTAAAAGATCTTGAACAAGAGAAGATCAGCCAGACTAGAAGTGACGCCTACTAACCGGGACCAAATTACGAACTCAAGCGAATAGAATACGAGAAACTATCCGAAAAATATTATATGAAGCACAACACGAGCAGAAAGATACGAACACCTGTTTAGAGAGCAAGGAGTCAAATTAACACGTATAACGGCCTTAGGATTTGCAATAAGTCCACGGGTGATGCTATAACGGGCGGCGGTGGCCAACGTTTCATTACCCTTCCCGCCGCCACCCACCTCGCCATCGCCCTCCACCTGATAAATCTGGGTAAAAAAAAGCAGCTTGATCATCTGCAAGTTTATTAAAAAAATTAGCTGGTAAAAGCCGTGTAACGCTTAACCCAGGAATATTGGGGAGTATTTCATCTGGCTTTTGTCTACTGCAAGCAAAGTAGTTGGCTTTATGGCCGAGCACTTTATTGGGCATTAGTTCTTGTTAATAGTTTGGGTTACTATTTTAGTAAGATAAAGAACAAGTAACCTATGCCAGTTATATCCAAAACAAGCGCTGTCATTTCATAATCTGTCACGCGAACGAAGTCCGCGAGCTTTGCTGAGTCTTCAATGCCTTTGGGCTTTGTCTTCGGGAATTAGAATGACTTATTCGTGGGGTCATCTATGTTTTTTTACTGCTTGCAAAATTACTACTGGCTCAGAATTTATGTCGTTTTTGTCCGACCTTCTGTTCATTTCCTGAGCAACGAAATTTCATTGTTGTAGTTTATTATTGTTCCTACCTGGAGTCTGAGTCCAGAAGGTACATGTATAAACCAGTGCCAACAGCACAGTCTACTTTTGATCTTGCGTATTTAAAACAGATTGTAACCTTTTAATCCTGAAGCAAATTCAACAGGAGAATTAATGGCGTCCTCTAAATTTGCTATGTATGTTTTTGTGCATCAAAAGCCAGTAAGAAGTATCATAGCTCATCTTGCCTGTGCTTGGAACCTAGCAAACACCAAACGTCAGTACGTATAGAGTCTTTATTCGTTCATTCCGTCCTAGTTAGGCCCTTAGAAGTGTCTAAGATAAATGATGTACCATGCCTGTTTTATGCTCTTGCTCTATGGACCCGAGGTGAACAGTTTGGCCTGAAGAGAAAGATGTGTAAGGAGGATTCCAGTCTACTTATACTTTCTCTGGGCACGCCCCAATAATAAGGGGTGCCTAAGCCATAATGATTAAGATCAGACTTTTGTCTAAAGTCAGTCTTGATGTTAATATTGAATTCGTTTAGCGATTCGTTCAAAAGCCTTCATGTCTATTCTGTTGCTGAAGGGATTAAGGTTTGTCTATTTGGTAATGGCGTCTTGCCGTTCATCAAAATACGACTGAAGAGTGTAAGAAAATGAAATCTGTACACTGACCTAACCAAAGGATAGGATGATTTAAAGTGTCAGCATACACACTCCACACCCATGGATGCACAAAACACAGCAAAGTTTAACTGGTACTGATAAAACTGCATCGGAGGACTAAACCACACTTTGGGATGCGTCGTTTTTAATTAAGGAGGTTAAGATATCTGCTTATTGGAGTACTTACCTTATTATGAAAGGAGTCAGTCTGGGTCACAGAAATGTCGAGGTGTCAGTTGTTATATTTTTAAGATTGTAGTGCGGCCCGAAACAAATATTTTGCATCAGTATAATTGAATGCAACTCATTTTTAATTTGTTTTCAAAAATGTTTGTAACAATAACAAACACAGACCGCCCTTTTCGTTTTTAGAACATGCTATTAATACGCATGCGGAACCATAACGGTCGCGCTCCATGAAATATTCTACAAAGTTCGAATGGTTTTAATATAAAGTGAATCACAGAAGAATAAGAAGATTCAGAAAATTTGATAATGCAGGAACATTAGTTAGAGCCAGTTAAACAATATAGCTTGATGGTTATTACGGGTTGTGCTCACTAAAAGAAGCAATGAGTAACTCGAACATTGCTCTCAACTTAACAAGGACGAATCTGAAACAATGTTTGACCTTCAAACCTGAAGAAGGAAAGGAAGTAGGTACTATTTGATAAACACTAGCAAAAAAATGTTAGGCTTACAACGGCCAATCGGGCCGTTCATAGTTTTAGAGTTACGTCAAACAAAAAACTTATGAAGGAGAAAATCCCGCTCGTCTGCATTACAATCATTACTCTATGTTCATTTGGATGAGCATAAGCACTGATAAAACTTATATGATGGAAGGCCTCAACTGTTTTTAAGAGCTCTCCGTCAGGAAAGCTGCATATTGCGATTATGAAATTATAAAAATACAATTCCCTAAATTTACTAGTTTAAAAGATTAGTTTGTGGAGGGTTGGATCATTTAATATAAAAATCAAAGACAAAGCGGGAAAGTTTTGAAATGTATAACCTTGCCATTGTTTTGGAAATAAAATAAAACGTTACTAAAAAATAATGTCGCGTGGGCCAGAAGAATCAGGATTTAAGGGAGCATTAGCGCCTGTAAGTGTTAACCTTAGAAATTAAAAGATCTTGCAGACGTTGCGACTTTGAACAAAATGGTGAATAGGCGCTTTGTATGGTTTTGAGCTACACGAAAGACTGTGATTATAAACGTCAAAGAGGTTGGCGACAGCAAAAAGTTTCCTAAACTAGAACAACTGCGCAGATCTAGAGGCAAATTAATGTTGGCCCATAATGAATATAAAATAGTTCGAAAACCTGACCCTCAAATGGCACTTAGAACCATATTTAGAATGGGAAAGAAAATGTTAATTCATAAGCCCATTTACATATTTTAGCCGTCAAAAAAGTTTCAGCAAAGCATTCAACTCCTGGTCTGCCCCTTTACATGTAAGTCTTATGCCGGACGACATAGTCGGAAAGAAATTGAAATAACGCCGTATGGGAAAAAACATAACATCCTCCACAGAAAAGAAACAGTTGTAAAAAAACTTCTACAAAATTACAGTTCTTCCACAAGCAGAAAATTAGGAGACACGTTCACAATGATATTTGAAATTTCCTGTACTTTAAAGATGTGGCAGGGATGGGTTGTGGCGTAGTGGATGACCCCTTTATAAAAGGAGATTAATATTATTGGCAAAACTTAGAACGTTAAACGTCATAACGGTAACATCCTCGTCTTCACAATGGTCGGATATTAAGATCATAACAACAAGCAACGAAATCAATG
>CM031604.1:70413508-70416008 GCA_018398815.1 Conus ventricosus
CCCCCCCCCCCCCCCCCCCCCCCCCAATAAACCTCGGGCCTGTTGGACGTAGACGAACAGAAGTATGGAGAGGGACGTGGACGTCATGCCTTGCGTGCCAGCCCGTCGACTGGGAGGGGAGTTTGGGGTGGGTGGGGGTGGGGCGGTAGTGTGTGTGTGTGTGGGGGGGGGGGGGGGCACAGAGAGGACAGGAGACAGCTCCTGCTTTATGGTACTGTGGTGACGGGGTCATTTTTCACACTTAGTCTGGGAGGGGGGGGGAGGAGAGGAGGCGGGGGGAGGTTCAGTTGGGTGGGGGGGGGGGGCAGTGTAGGCTGTCCTGATTTTTATTCCCTGTACCGCGTGACCGCCATGTATCATCTTTCATCAGCCATCCTCATCGCTCTCCCACCTGGAAATCTGACCCCCCCCCCCCCCCACCCCCTTTTCACCCCCACCCCCTATCTTCTCTTCATTCCCCTCCTCACTCCCACCTCCCGTCACCCCCACCCTCCACCGTCATCTCGCTTCACTCCTCCCATCTCCGTTACAGCCTACACTGTCCACACTGTCGCGTCCCTTTCCTAGTATAGTGGCTTCTGCTGCGTCTGTTCCCCGTGGACTTCAGTTTCCGTGTTCCTTTCCTGGTTTGTCTCTTTGTCATGGTGTTTAGGCGTTATGCCTCTCTCTCTCTCTCTCTCTCTCTCTCTCTCTCTCTCTCTCTTCCTCTCCTCCTCTCTCTCTCTCTCCTCTCTCTCCCCTCTGTCCCTCTCTCTCTCTCTCTGTCTCTGTCAATCTCTCTCTCCCTCCCTCTCTCTGTCTCTGTCAATCTCTCTCTCCCTCCCTCTCTCTGTCTCTGTCTCTCTCTCTCTCTCTCTCTCTCTCTCTCTCTCTCTCTCTCTCTCCCATCCTTCTCCATACCTCGTTTTTTTTCTCTTTACGCTGAGTTTCTTTCTTTTTTCTTTCTTCTTAGTCTCTTTTCTTTTTTTTCTTCTTTTTTTTTTTCGCACCGTTTCTTACATGTGTCTGGCCGAGGGCCAGGTTTTTTTTTTTTTTTTTTTTTCAAATGAAGGCAAAACGGACAGAGCATTCACCCTACCCTTCAGGACTGACATCACCGCATTACGGCAAGGAACGCGCGTTTCAGTTGCCACCCCCCCCCCCCCCCCTCCTAATCCTCCACCCCCACCCCTTCCCCTCCTCCACCCACCCATCCCCCACTTCCAGCATCGGGCAGAAAGGAGTTGAGGACGGACCCTGAGCAAGGTGTGTTCCTCGCAGCACACGCCGTGTTTGTCTTACGGAATGGGCTCAGGGGTGAACCCCTTGCTATGCGGCTGTCTCTGCTGCTGCTACACCGCGGTGGGCTTTTCCCCACCGGACCTGTTAGTAGTACAGCATCCCGCTGTTGCTTGTGGAAGGCCAATTGCTGTCTATGGCCTGTCCGGGTGTTGATGGCCCTAAGGTGGGGGGCTGTAAGGGGGTAGACCTGCTGCTGATCTTCTGGCGGATTGTCTTCCAAGGTGAGGGTAGTCCTGGAGGGAGGTCTGGTTGACTGTCAGGGAAGGTCGGAAGGAAGAGGGTCCGAAACCTGCAGGGAGGCAGGGGAAGAGGTTCTCATTGCTGTGAACGTAATATGTCCCACACCACAATGAGTACGGTCGGTGGGAAGTGTTGTTGAGGTTTCCGTTCGTGTGTACGTTAGTGTACGGTACAGCGATAAGTTGTGTGTGTGTGTGTGTGTGTGTGTGTGTGTGTGTGTGTGTGTGTGTGTGTGTGTGTTTGTGTGTGTGTACGTGCGTGCGCATGTGTGTATGTGGTGTGTGTGTGTGCGCGCGCGCGTGTGTGTGTGGGTGTGAGTGTTTGTGTGCGCGTGTGTGTGTTGTTGTTTTGACCGGGACTGTTAAAATTCTTACATTATAGCTTGTTACTACGTAACAAAAATTGCAATTTTTGTGAAGACAACGACGATGTTGAAAGAGGTAGAGATGGGGGTCGCTTCCCCCATCTCCCACCCACCTTCACCCTCTCCCCCGCTCCCCATCGCACCCGCCCACTCTCTTAAAAGCGGTGGAAATGGGTTTGGCTGAGAAAGGATTATCTCCTTATCGATTATCTTCTTATCGATGCTTTCATATTGGTCCTGTCTATAGCTTCTTCCTTAAAGAAAAGATGTCCGGCAGTTTTTAGCTATGAACCCTTTGCTTCAATCCATTTCTGTGGTGTTCAGCGACTAATGCCGAGTTCTACGCAGCCCTATACAGTGTGAGGCAGCCATTGTGAAGGTGTGGTGGGTTGGTTGGTTGGCCGGCTTGTAGACCTGAAAAGAATGTCCACCTCCTCCCCCCACCCCACGCTTAGCGCCGACACCTCCTCCTCGCCTTTCTGTACCTCCACCAAATTCTGTGGTAATGGTCGAACCCAGATTCCCCAGCTTCAAAGCGTAAACAAACCGCATGGACCACCGCCGCGTGAGGTGACAACAGACAGCCCCCCGCCTTCCTGTCGCATGCTGTCCTAC
>CM031604.1:70423508-70428508 GCA_018398815.1 Conus ventricosus
TCGCCAGTTCAGAGGGAGAGACCGAGTCAGCCATTTGCGCCATTAGATCGTTTTCTTGTTACTAGTGGAAGGATGTTGGAGCGGCGAATGTTTGTTAGACATGCAAGCAGCAACACTTTTTTTGCCCCCCCCCCCCCCCCCCCCCCCCCCCCCTTCCCACACACACACCTCCCTTGGCTCTTTCGATATTTGTTGTGAGTAAGTAACGTGTTTCCTTTTCTTGCGTGTGTTTACTTTGCACATGCCTCTATTTGACAGTGCCAACGAAACGCGACGAACAGCAACAAACATCGCTTATATATGTAGACTTTTTTTTCCGTTTTGTTTTGCTTTCGTTTCGGGAGAGAGACAGACAGACAGACAGACAGAGAGAGAGAGACAGAGGGAGAGAGAAAGAGATATAAGAGAGAGAGAGGGGGGGGGAGAGAGAGAGTTTCGTTGTTTGTTTCTTTTGTTCGTTTCTTTCTTCTTCGTTCACTGATCACAAGGTTTGTTTTGCGCCGCGAAGACTGCACGCTTTCTTGAAAAGCTCTAAGGGTGGAGAAAGGCAACCCCCTATGGTGACATTCAGACGACTTTGGCCAAGTATGTGAAACACACTGGCGCCAAAGAAGAACAGAAGGAAGACATCTCTCCCAACAGCAGCAGCATTGTTGTTGTTTTTTTTTTTTTTTTAACTGTATGGTGTGCAGTGCGCAGGGTTAACTGCATGGTATGGTGTGCAGTGCGCAGGGTTAACTGCATGGTATGGTGTGCAGTGCACAGGGTTAACTGCATGGTATGGTGTGCATTGCACAGGGTTAACTGCATGGTATGGTGTGCAGTGCACAGGGTTAACTGCATGGTATGGTGTGCAGTGCACAGGGTTAACTGCATGGTATGGTGTGCAGTGCACAGGGTTAACTGCATGGTATGGTGTGCAGTGCACAGGGTTAACTGCATGGTATGGTGTGCAGCGCACAGGGTTAACTGCATGGTATGGTGTGCAGCGCGCAGGGTTAACTGCATGGTATGGTGTGCAGCGCACAGGGTTAACTGCATGGTATGGTGTGCAGTGCACAGGGGCGTACGTGCAAGCAGCCGGGTCCAAGACACCGACCGTCACGAACGAAGCGAGCGATCCGGCCGGCAGGTTGCCTCCCCTGGCAAGGGGCCTAATAACTCTGGCCGTGAAATGTAAGCACAAGGTCTGGGCTGTGTGTACGGGGCCGGCATGGAAGCACAAGGTCTGGGCTGTGTGTACGGGCCGGCATGGAAGCACAAGGTCTGGGCTGTGTGTACGGGGCCGCATGGAAGCACAAGGTCTGGGCTGTGTGTACGGGGCCGGCATGGAAGCACAAGGTCTGGGCTGTGTGTACGGGGCCGGCATGGAAGCACAAGGTCTGGGCTGTGTGTACGGGGCCGGCATGGAAGCACAAGGTCTGGCTGTGTGTACGGGGCCGCATGGAAGCACAAGGTCTGGGCTGTGTGTACGGGGCCGGCATGGAAGCACAAGGTCTGGGCTGTGTGTACGGGGCCGGCATGGAAGCACAAGGTCTGGGCTGTGTGTACGGGGCCGGCATGGAAGCACAAGGTCTGGGCTGTGTGTACGGGGCCGGCATGGAAGCACAAGGTCTGGGCTGTGTGTACGGGGCCGGCATGGAAGCACAAGGTCTGGGCTGTGTGTACGGGGCCGGCATGGAAGCACAAGGTCTGGGCTGTGTGTACGGGGCCGGCATGGAAGCACAAGGTCTGGGCTGTGTGTACGGGGCCGGCATGGAAGCACAAGGTCTGGGCTGTGTGTACGGGGCCGGCATGGAAGCACAAGGTCTGGGCTGTGTGTACGGGGCCGGCATGGAAGCACAAGGTCTGGGCTGTGTGTACGGGGCCGGCATGGAAGCACAAGGTCTGGGCTGTGTGTGCGGGGCCGGCATGGAAGCACAAGGTCTGGGCTGTGTGTACGGGGCCGGCATGGAAGCACAAGGTCTGGGCTGTGTGTACGGGGCCGGCATGGAAGCACAAGGTCTGGGCTGTGTGTACGGGGCCGGCATGGAAGCACAAGGTCTGGGCTGTGTGTACGGGGCCGGCATGGAAGCACAAGGTCTGGGCTGTGTGTACGGGCCGGCATGGAAGCACAAGGTCTGGGCTGTGTGTACGGGCCGGCATGGAAGCACAAGGTCTGGGCTGTGTGTACGGGGCCGGCATGGAAGCACAAGGTCTGGGCTGTGTGTACGGGGCCGGCATGGAAGCACAAGGTCTGGGCTGTGTGTACGGGCCGGCATGGAAGCACAAGGTCTGGGCTGTGTGTGCGGGGCCGGCATGGAAGCACAAGGTCTGGGCTGTGTGTACGGGCCGGCATGGAAGCACAAGGTCTGGGCTGTGTGTACGGGGCCGGCATGGAAGCACAAGGTCTGGGCTGTGTGTACGGGGCCGGCATGGAAGCACAAGGTCTGGGCTGTGTGTACGGGCCGGCATGGAAGCACAAGGTCTGGGCTGTGTGTACGGGGCCGGCATGGAAGCACAAGGTCTGGGCTGTGTGTACGGGGCCGGCATGGAAGCACAAGGTCTGGGCTGTGTGTACGGGGCCGGCATGGAAGCACAAGGTCTGGGCTGTGTGTACGGGGCCGGCATGGAAGCACAAGGTCTGGGCTGTGTGTACGGGGCCGGCATGGAAGCACAAGGTCTGGGCTGTGTGTACGGGGCCGGCATGGAAGCACAAGGTCTGGCTGTGTGTACGGGGCCGGCATGGAAGCACAAGGTCTGGCTGTGTGTACGGGCCGGCATGGAAGCACAAGGTCTGGGCTGTGTGTACGGGGCCGGCATGGAAGCACAAGGTCTGGGCTGTGTGTACGGGCCGGCCTGGAAGCACAAGGTCTGGGCTGTGTGTACGGGGCCGGCATGGAAGCACAAGGTCTGGGCTGTGTGTACGGGGCCGGCATGGAAGCACAAGGTCTGGGCTGTGTGTACGGGGCCGGCATGGAAGCACAAGGTCTGGGCTGTGTGTACGGGGCCGGCATGGAAGCACAAGGTCTGGGCTGTGTGTACGGGGCCGGCATGGAAGCACAAGGTCTGGGCTGTGTGTGCGGGGCCGGCATGGAAGCACAAGGTCTGGGCTGTGTGTACGGGGCCGGCATGGAAGCACAAGGTCTGGCTGTGTGTACGGGGCCGGCATGGAAGCACAAGGTCTGGGCTGTGTGTACGGGGCCGGCATGGAAGCACAAGGTCTGGGCTGTGTGTACGGGCCGGCATGGAAGCACAAGGTCTGGGCTGTGTGTACGGGGCCGGCATGGAAGCACAAGGTCTGGGCTGTGTGTACGGGGCCGGCATGGAAGCACAAGGTCTGGGCTGTGTGTACGGGGCCGGCATGGAAGCACAAGGTCTGGGCTGTGTGTACGGGGCCGGCATGGAAGCACAAGGTCTGGGCTGTGTGTACGGGGCCGGCATGGAAGCACAAGGTCTGGGCTGTGTGTACGGGGCCGGCATGGAAGCACAAGGTCTGGGCTGTGTGTACGGGGCCGGCATGGAAGCACAAGGTCTGGGCTGTGTGTACGGGGCCGGCATGGAAGCACAAGGTCTGGGCTGTGTGTACGGGGCCGGCATGGAAGCACAAGGTCTGGGCTGTGTGTACGGGGCCGGCATGGAAGCACAAGGTCTGGGCTGTGTGTACGGGGCCGGCATGGAAGCACAAGGTCTGGGCTGTGTGTACGGGGCCGGCATGGAAGCACAAGGTCTGGGCTGTGTGTACGGGGCCGGCATGGAAGCACAAGGTCTGGGCTGTGTGTACGGGGCCGGCCTCCTTGGCTTGGTTCCCCGCTGCCCTGCCTCAGCAACCTGTTTTTCTTGGCCGGCGAGTCTTGTCTGGCCGTGTAGGCACACAGCAGAGAGAAAGAGAGAGAGGTGGGGGGGGGGGGGGAGAGAGAGAGAGAGAGAGAGGGGGGGGGGGAGATCAAACAGGTAAAAAACGGGGGGCAAAGGAAAAGTGAAATCATATCGGTGCCGTACGGCCTGAGTCAGACTCGTCTGTCTGTGGTGACGTAGGCCAAGGCTGCTTCTGAAGGAATGACATTGTTTTCCCAACGAAGGTCAAGAGATGTTTGTTGTGTCTGGATTCGGTGGGTAGCTCTTGATCAGTGAATAAATTGATAATTGAGTGACATGAGGAAGGCATTGTTTTCCGAAGAACGAAAGATCTTTACCACTCAGAATCAATGGTCTGCTTTAATAGATGCATTGATTAATTATTGATATAGGATGTCATTGTTCTCCAAAGATCAAGAGGACTTTCTACCACTCGGAATCAATGCATAGGTCTGCTTACGTGAATACATTGATTTATTAATGACATTAAGAAGGCATTGTTTTCCTGAAGATCAAGAGATCCTTCTTTCTTCCACATTCACTGGGTAGGGCCGCATCAGCAAATGAATTCATTGGTGTCGTTATTATCAATGACATTCTTTTTCGACGGTTTAGAGTTGTTTTTATTTTATCCAGATTCAGTGGGTGGGCCTTGCACAACCAGTTCAGACCGTTGGTGACTCAGAGAGGGCGTTCGGGGTGGGGTGGAGGGGGTGTGGTGTGGGTCATTTTCTGCTGGCATCCAGGACTTCCGTTGCTTTCAGCCAACTGCTGCGTGGCATTGCTTCACGTTACGTTTCAGGCTCCATTTCCGCTAAATCTGGTGGGAATGGAATCTGACTGGGTGTCTGTGCTGTACAGAATGGAATCTGACTGGGTGTCTGTGCTGTACAGAATGGAATCTGACTAGGCGTCTGTGCTGTACAGAATGGAATCTGACTAGGCCTCTGTGCTGTACAGAATGGAATCTGACTAGGCGTCTGTGCTGTACAGAATGGAATCTGACTAGGCGTCTGTGCTGTACAGAATGGAATCTGACTAGGCGTCTGTGCTGTACAGAATGGAATCTGACTTGGCGTCTGTGCTGTACAGAATGGAATCTGACTAGATGTCTGTGCTGTACAGAATGGAATCTGAATAGGCGTCTGTGCTGTACAGAATGG
>CM031604.1:70446008-70447945 GCA_018398815.1 Conus ventricosus
TGTGCGGCACGTCCCGTGTTGCTGGCATCACGATCCACTTTTGCACGCATACTGGTTTTGGTTCACCCTGACGGACAAGGAAAGGACCCGTCACTAGCGTGGATGATCCAATGTCCACAGGACAAGGCCTGATCAGGGCCACTGGAGGTGAGGGAGGCGGTGAAAGACGTGGAGCTCATTATCGGGGATAAGTGGTGGGGGGTGGGGGGGGGGGGGGGGGGGGGGAGGGGGAGCTAGAGGGTTGAAACGGCCAAACAACCCTCTCGGGTGCTGGCGATGACGTCATTGGCACGTGAGCCCAGTTGTTGGAACAGCGCTGTATCGGGGTGGTCAGCTAATAACGCAGTCAACAAGTTGCCGTGCAGGAGCCGTAGTTCATTGAGAGGTTTGGGGCCTGCTGGTTCTTATCTGCGGAAGAGCTTCTCTCTCTCTCTCTCTCTCTCTCTCTCTCTCTCTCTCTCTCTCTCTCTCTCTCTCTCATCAGCAACGTACACAGGACATTGCAGAAGAAAACATGTCTACCTGCGATGATGATGGCACGCCGCATATTCCGGATTCTCATCTGTCTTTGTGTAACCCATCAGTTGGAGTGCAACATCTGCGATTCAGAAATCCAGCAGCCGGACGTCGACATAACTGTTGAACAATCCATCGACAAAATAGTTGCCTGTTTGACACTGGAGTGGTAAAGCATTATGTTGCTCTTAAGGCGGGCGAAGACAGTGCTTCTCTGGGTCCTCCCCAGCACCTTCGGGTGTTTCTTTTTCTTTTCTTATGTTGCTACCTGACTGACCGACAAGTGCAGAGACGGTTGCGTGATCCTCATAGAAATAAAGAGTTCCGGAAGGTTGTGCTTCATCGAACGGACAATAAGGGTGTGCTGCTGTGTGAATCTGATGACATTGTTTTGGAGTGTTCCTGCGATCCGCACTCGGAGGACGATTGCTTGTTCTGGTTCGTGAAGCAGGAAGAAAGAAACCTGTCATCCGAGGAATGTGTCAAACTGGCCAATCTTCGGAAAGGAAGACGTTTGTCAGACGTTCCCGCTACACAGAACACGCAGAGACCCAGGCACGTGCTTTGCGGCGGCTGCACGCTCTCCACGGGTTGATCCAGTTTTACCTGGGGTGACCGTCATCTACAGAACTGACAGTGAATACATACCAGTGACATTTTCTCCTTCGCGTTTTTTTGTCATGTAAAGAGAAAGAAAAAAGGCATGGCTGTGGTTTCCATGTCAATGGAATCGAGTCGCGTTTTGTCATTGTACATCGCGCCGATCTGCTAAATGGCTTGATTTAACAGCTTATTAGCATTAAACTTTGTTCGTTCGTTCGTTCTCTCTCCTCTCTCTCTTCTCTCTCTCTCTCTCTCTCTCTCTCTTCTCTCTTCTCTTCTCTCTCTCTCTCTCTTCCATCACTTTCTCTCCAGTCGCGAGCGCTATCTTCATCCATCCACTCCCAGCAAGAAAGGATGTTTAAACAACCACTTCTCGTTATCACGGATCCGAAGGAGCCGGTGAATAGTTCTAAATTTTTGGCGATAGTCAGGACAGAGGTCGAGGGATGGTGGCGGTGGTGGTGGTGGGGGGGGGGGGGGCTGATGAAAGATGGGTGGGGGCGGAAGGGGTGTAGATTGGAAAGGTGAGGGCCCGGTGGTGGGGAGTTGGGGGGGGGGAGGGGGTCGCTATCGGTCAGAGGCTGACGGAGGAGGGGTAGCGGCCAGCCCGCTCCCGCGGGTAGTGGTGTGACATCACTGGCACGTGCGTGCCGATAATGGCTGCGTGTTGCGTTGTGGGAGTGAGTTTACATTGGCAGGGTGTGTGTCATGGGATGGAGTGAGGGACTGGTGCTTGCGCTGTTCCTTTTCTTGATCAGTAACAATTAACGAATTGCTGGTCTGTACTACTGTCTTCTCCTTCTCTCTCTCTCTTACAA
>CM031604.1:70448045-70450545 GCA_018398815.1 Conus ventricosus
GAACCGCGTTCTAAGTTGAGATGGATAATGGTCTTTCTCGCGCACAAACCCTAATGAGGAGTCTTGCGACAAAGGGTGACAAACCCGAGGCTCGGAAAATGGTGGAACACGACCGGCGAGAAAAGAAAGATGGCTGCCGACGACCGGCGAGGAAGTGGCAGTAGAACAAAGGACGACCGGCGAGCAAATCGCGAGATAACAGGAGCGTGTAGTCCGATAAAGAAGTAGGGATGCGACAGTAGGATGCGACCGTAAAACCCGAGACGGGGTAGGGTGCGATCCGAAAAAATTTTGATAGAAGTGAACCACGTGGCGATGATAAAACACGCACAAGTGTAGCAACGATCGAACAACCCGACGATCGTGAACGCTAAGTCGCGAGAGTATGGGAAAGTGGTAAATGTAGCAATTGCGCTCCCACCAAGAGCCTCACGCGGCAAGAATACTCAGGGTTTAGCGCAAGGCACAACTGAATCAAGTATAGAAACAAAGACACCAGCAATCTTAACACAAAGGCAAGTATAGGCGAGACAGAGCACAAGACTTATCTTGCTTTGACGGCAGGCCGAAGGTGAATGAGGTAGAAGAAGTTGACACCGGCTTCTTCCGGAGGCGGAAGTGGGGTGACGTCACGTGACTGTCTTATGACTGCATTGGCCACGGATAAAATTCGGCCTGACAGAGCTGGCTAACTGCCGTTGAATGCTATGGTCTGACATGGTACAGTATATGACGCCAAATATAAGTGTGCAAACAGAATAGTGGAATATTGTCTTTCCTGGCTAAGTAAAGAATAACTGAAGAACAGGGGATGCGATTTATGAAATTGTCTGTATGCTGTTTACATTGTTGTATGATACAGATAGTTGTGTTGTGTAGTGACGGGTGGGGACTCGGAGTCAAGTTGAATAAAAGTTGATTATTTTCTATGAAATGTTATTGGTTTCCCGTCACCTTTGTGCGGGCCCGATGTGAGTGACAGAGTGCGTGTGCCTATGCGAGAGCGCATTTTTGGTTGTGGAAGCGTAAATACTTCTGTCTATAACCCCCTGCATCCCTGAATATGAAAATCATATTTTAATAACGAGGGGGAGCGTCGGAGACCCGTCACATTGTATAAAGCTTTTAAGTTCAGAGAAATTATGACCTCGTAATCGTGTATTTCAAATGTCCTATTTCATGAACAAGTTCATTGTTGATGTCTTGTGTTTACTCACCCCCTTCATAAGGGGCTATGGCCTAATATGAATAAACCATTCGCATTGGCATTGGCATTCTCTCTCTCTCTCTCTCTCGCTCTCTCCTCTCTCTCTCTCTCTCTCTCTCCTCTCTCTCTCACTCACTCACTTTCTCTCTCTCTCTCTCTGTCTCTCTCTCCCTACCTACCACCTCCCTCACTCTCTCACTCTCTTTCTCCCCCCCCCCCCACCACAAAAAAAAGATGGCACACACTTGCTGTGCAGTCCTCCTCACCCATCTTTGCTTATCCGCATTGGGGGACACCTAAGGTCGTCAGTGCTCAGGTTTCCACATTCTTCTCCTCCCCCCATATAATTATGTCGTTGTCCCCCAGCACCCCCTCCCCCCTCTCCCGCCACATCCCTCCATCCTCCTCCCCCACCTCCCCCATCCAGCCCCCCCCCCCCCCCCCCCCCCCCCCCCCCACACCACACCCCACACACACACACACAACCTAAGGGGGGCATACAATGCCGAACAGGTTGGGAATTCCGCACAGAACCGTGTCGGTTTTCCACGTGACCTTGACCATGATCTTGCGCTGTACGGGGTTACCATTTTCTTTTCTGTCACAACTCATCTGTCACTTTCACGCTGTAGGGGTGAATAAGAGGGGGGGGGGGGGGGGGGGAAGAGGGGGGGGGGGGGGGAAAAGGGGGCGGGGGCGCTCGCTGACATTCCCCTTTGTGGACATACTTGAACTGAACAACGGCGGTCTCTTCTACCAGTCCGCGAGAATGGTGACACACATCACGCCGCCCGACATATATCTTGATATTATGGAATTGAAAGAGAGAGAGAGAGACGGGGATGACAAGTTGAAGTTTGAAACGATCTGAGCTTTAAAGTTGTCATTCAGCTTCTTCCCCTGTGAAATCCACCCCGTGTTTTCCATGTGAAGAAGATGAATGTGACCTTGAACGGTTAGGCGTCAAAGAGGGAAATCTTGTACAATTGATGTTCAGCCATCTCAAGTTTTTACTCTTTTATTTATTTATTCATTTTTGTCCCCATAAACCAAAACACACACACACACACACACACACACACACACACACACCCCACACAACACATACACACGCACACACACAAACACACATACACACACACACACACACACACACACACACACACACACACACACAACACACAACACAACACACACACACACAAAAAACAACAAGAGACAGACGACAGATAGATAGATGGAGCTTAAACAAAAGAGGGGGGGGGGAGAAAAGAAAAGTAAACTCGGGGGGGG
>CM031604.1:70453045-70455545 GCA_018398815.1 Conus ventricosus
TCTCTGTCTTTCTCTTTTTCTGTATCTGTCTGTCCTGACTGACTGACTGACTGAGTGACTGTCTGTCTGTCTGTTCTGTCTGTCTGTCTGTCTCTCCTCTCTCTCTACTCTCTCTTCTCTCTCTCTCTCTCTCTCTATCTATCTATCTATCTATCTAGCGCGCGCGCTTGCATGTGCGCAAAAAAAATACATATTGGTGTAATCGCCGTTCAGATTTCATCCGGTCACTGTCAGGGGACTGCCATTACACTCTTAGTCCACTGGAAATGACCCGCCAGCTATTTTCAGACAAACCACGTAACGGTGCTTACTGCAGGAGGGCTTAGGGCGTGGGGGGACTGACATTTTCGCGGTGAACGCTGTGTGTGTGTTTTTTTCACATGTGTTGTGTGGGTCGACTACCCCCCCCCCCCCCCCCCCCCCCCCCATCCTCCCCAATGCCATGCGCGCTAGAAGTTGATGGGGTCTGAAAGTTTCATGGTCGTATGGTTCTGCCACTTTGGGATGGTGTGTGCGGTCGCAGACGAGGCGACAGCTGTCCAGTCTGTGAACAATAGTTGATGCATTCAGCACGTGAACTCGTCCTGGAGATTTCCTTTCATGCTCCCCACCTCTCTCCGTTGGCGAACAGAAGTTTTTTTCGGCTGCAGAAAATTACTAAAATATACTGAAAAAGAGAGAAGATACACATTCCATTTCAAGAAATCCGCTTCAATATTTCACGAGAGCAGTTGTCTAGGAAGGGAGCAACGAAAGTAAATGTTTCACCTCTGTCTCTCTTTCTCTGTCTTCTCTTGTCTCTCTCTCTCTCTCTGTCTCTCTCTCTCTCTTCTCTCTCTCTCTCACACACACACACACGCACCACCACCACACACCACCACCACCACCACCACCACCACACCAACAACAACAAACAACAAACAACAACAACAACAAACAACAAAAACAACAACAACAACAACAACAACAAACCTTTGTTTGAAAGTGAGGTGACTGCAGGCGGGAATGGAAATTAATGTAAGTAAATCCACCAGTTAACAGGGACAAATAAATTTCAAGACAAAACACGACGCGCTTCGATAGGTTGAAACGCGTCGTGTTTTGTCTTGTGATTTGTTTGTCTCTGTTAACTGGCGGATTTGCTTTAAGGAAATGTACCAACAAACGTTGTTTTCCGTCTGTAGATTTATATCTAGTAGAGTAGGCGTCGCATCGATCGAACCAGAATGAGAGGTAAGGTAAGGTAATGTTGCTTATAGCCCAGCCGACCGTAAAGGGCCACATCAGGGCTGTCACCACGTTAAAATCAATTAACACACAAATCATTCAACCACACAACTCTTTAAAATACATCTTCTGAAAACCTACCCGAAATTTTGATACAAAATCATACCACTATGAAATCTCAGATCCGATGAAAAATGTTAATCCCTTTCAAGAATTCAAAGATTGCATCATGTGGAACATTTCTCAACAAGGTTTTCATGGAATCTGCTGTAAAATGTTTGTGTCTCACGTCATGCAAGTCCCAACACTCTAAAAGAACATGTTTCATTGTGAGTGGCACATGACATGGAATGCACCACGGAGCTTCTTCACTCTTTAAAAGGTATGAATGAGTGAAATACGAATGGCCGGTGTGCAGCCGGCACAGAACCGTTTCTTCTTTGCGACCACCTGAGGTGGTTGAGAGGAACTCTTTCAGGTTTGGACGGATCAGCAAGAGATTGTTATCCGTCTGTGTATTCCAATCCTCTTGCCAGAGGTCTCCGACATAACTGAGAGTACCTGCATGAGGACAAAGTGACATGAACAGACGCTGAAGTTTGCCACACCAGTTCTTGGTGCTGACAGCAGCAGTTTCATTTCTGCCGTGTGCGGACGCGGCAACGCTGTGGCCAGTGGAATCAGACCGGTGTGGACACAGGCATCAGAATCAGATAGGTCACTTCATGACTACAGCCCTCCCTGCCCAGGGGCCAAAGTCCTCCTGCCTGGTCAGCCGGGTTTATCACCAGGGTGATCTTGGCTGACAGGGGTCCGTCTGAAAACCCGACCGAGAGAGACTGGCCGATGGTGCTGATGGCAGCAGACTGCAGGGGCAGGGTGGGTGGGGATTGAACTCGCTACCATCAGATCTGCAGGACCTGCCGGGTCTTATCGGGACGGCACCCCTGACATGTCAGCTTTGTCAGGAAACGTCGGCGACTGACTAAACCTGGCGTTTCAACCCAAATGACCGGCCCCTCGCCATCACGACCCGTTCAAAGCAGCCCCCTTATTTCCTGCCCCCCTCCCCCGCCCCCCCCCCCCCCCCCCCCCCCTCCCCCGCTTCCACCACTTACGGCAGCGCCGTGGGGGCCAGATGAAAAGGGGAAGCGGAGAATGGGCGTCACCGCGCAGACAGACAAACCCCTCCCGCTCATCATATCATCATCACCACCGCCACCACCACCACCACCACCCTCCTGCACGCGCCAACGTCCTCCCGCCCGAGCCT
>CM031604.1:70460545-70470545 GCA_018398815.1 Conus ventricosus
AAACATTTCCATTCGTACCCTCCTCTCCCCATACAAACGCGATTTCCCATCATTTGACGAAAGCCTTTTTGTGTGCTGAATGTGAGAACAGTAGTAGCATGACTAGAAAATTCGCGGTGACTGTAGATTTCAACAAACCAGCTTCCACATTTTGACGGGGGGGGGGGGGGGGGGGGGGGGGGGGGGGGGGGGGGGGGGGGGGGGCCATATACCAGATGGGACTTACGAAAGGAAACCTCAGATTTTCTCCAACTCCCACCACCTAGGATAGTTGAAGCCTTATGAATACACACTTTGCTTGATGAGTTGAGGCAGAGAGTGTGGACAACATTTACAAACTGAACCCAGGGAGTGTGTTTGGGAGGAGGTGCACGCGCGTAGGTGGTTTGGGAGAGGACGCACGCATCTGGGACGAATAGCAAAGTTGACGAAGATGCAGTTGCGATAGTGTTAGTCATGAGTTGCAGGTGCATGCTGTCTCTGCTTCCCCTACCCTCTGTCATCCCTCCCAATGCACGCCACATGAACAGCCACCTCTCTTTTCTCTCTCCTCCTCTCTCTCTCTCTCTCCTCCTCTCTCCTCCCTCTCTCCTCTCTCCTTCTCCTCTTCTCTTCTCTCTCTCTCTCTCTCTCTCTCTTCTCTCATCTCTCCTCCTCTCTCTCCTTCCTCTCTCTCCTCCCCTCTCCTCTCTCTCTCCATCCTCCTCCCTCTCTCTCTCTCTGCACTCAACATGCACATCCACCTCTCCCTCTCTCTCTCTCTCTCCCTCCCTCTCCCTCTCACTCTTTTCTCTTCTCTTCCATCCCTCCCTCTCCCCTCCCTCCCTCCCCACTCTCACTGTCTGCTTCTCTCTCTCTCCCCCTCTTCCTCTCTCTCTCTCTTCGTCTCTCTCTCTCTTCTCTCCTCTCCTCTCCTTCCCTCTCTCTCTCCTCTCTCTCTCCTCTCTCCTGTGCACACAACATGCACATCCACCTCTCTCCTCTGTCTCTCCCTCCCACCCTCTCACTCTCTTTCTCTCTCCCTCCCTCCCTCCTCCACTCTCTCACTGTCTTCCTCTCTCTCTCTCTCTCCTCTCTCTCCTCTCTCTCTCTCTCTCTCTCCTTCATTCTCTCCTCTCTCTCCCGCACGACATCGCATCCACCTTCCTCCTCACCCCCTTCCTCCTCCTCTCTTTCCTCCTCTCTCTCCTCTCTCTCTCTCTCTCGCATCCACCTCTCTCTCTCTCTTCTTCCCTCTCTCTCTGTCTCTTCTCTCTTCTCTCTTCTCTCTCTTTTCTGAGCTCCGATTATTCACGCTGCACTACATCATCCCACTATTGTGACAGAGTCGGTGTCAAAACCAAATGTCAACCTTGACGGGAGAAAGTTACACGCACTTGTTATGTATCATTCTTTTGTGTGTGTGTTTTTCGCATTGTGTTATTGTTGGTGACGGTATTTTTGAAATACTGCAGTTGGGAGCATGCCAGTGTGAAATGGGCTGACGCAGAGATATGGAGCAGCTAGCTGGGAGGGAGGAGGAGGAGGAGGTTCGGGGGAGAAAGGGAGGGGGGGGGGGGGGTCGGGGACTGAACTTGGAGAAAAGGGTGTGGAAGCCAAACTGAGAACAGCAGAGCTCATCCCTTTGTTCTTTGGAAAAGTATTGATTGGCTGGCCTCTCTCTCTCTCTCTCTCTCTCTCTCTCTCTCTCTCTCTCTGTCTATGTGTGTGTGTCTCTCTGTCTCTCTGTCTCTCTCTCTCTCTCTCTCTCTCTCTCTCTCTCTCTCTCTCAGTCTATGTCTCTCTCTCTCTCTCTCTCTCTCTCTCTCTCTCTCTCTCTCTCTCTCTCTCTGTGTGTGTGTGTATGTGTCGCTGTCTGTCTGTCTGTCTGTCTCTCTCTCTCTGTCTCTCTCTCTCTCTCTGTCTCTCTCTCTCTCTCTCTCTCTCTTTCTCTCTCTCTCTCTCTCTCTCTCTCTCTCTCTTTCTATCTCTCTCCCTCGATCTCTCTCCCTCGTCTCTCTTTCTCTGTCTCTCCCTCTTCCTTTCTCTCTCTCTCTCTCTCTCTCTCTCTCTCTCTCTCTCTCTCTCATTACTTGTTCTGTTCCTGGAATGACGTCTTCCGAGTAATGTTTTTTGTTTGTTTGTTGTTTTTCAAGTTTCACGACTTGGCCTTCAGTGATCCACTGGATGATGTTATCTTCCCCTGTTTGCCGTCTCCACTGCTGTTGGTACTGCGGCCAGAATAATGACCTCGCTAGGTTTTAACACCGTGGGCGGAGATTTTTTTTTTTTTAAGTCGGTTTCAGTTTCCCTTTGTGTTCCGCTTTGCCGGCAGGGGAGAAAAAAAGAAAAAGAAAAAAACGTGTCCGCGGAAAGCTATTCCATGAGCTGGGCCTCACGGAACGCAGGGCAGGACCGAAATTAGTTTAAAAACTCGGAAAAATGAAACCGACAGCGGCTGCTTCTGCAAACGAAGCAACATAGAAAAGAAACAAAACTGGCTGTGACGAAAAGCAGATGTAAGATACAGTGGAAAGACAAAGGGAGTGACATTTCCATGCCCGTGTCTTCTTCAGACTTTCAAATAAACACAACAGACATAAACGATGCAATAAAACAAAACAAAACAAAAGCAAAACAAACAACAACAAAAACAAAACAAAAACGATACACCCACCACCACCACATTAAGTCGGCAGGATTCTCTCTCTGGCTGTTGTCGTGGGAGTGTTGTTTTGTACTTTTTATATAAAAAAAAAAAATTGGAAATGAAATGAGGCAGGGAACAGTAAACAATAAACAAGTGGGGTAACGTTTGCTCCCATAAGAAAACCTAACACAGAGTAACTTTTATTCAAGACTGGCTGACTTTATTCAAGTTTAAAAGGCTGTGTCAGTCTTGAATAAAAGTTACTCTGTGTTGGGTTTTCTTATGGGAGCAAACGTTACCCCACTTGTTTATTTTTTTTAAAAAAATGTTTATTGGTGTCAGTTGTTTCTGACGTTTGGAGAAGAGATGCGTATCGAACATTCACTTACTGTTGTTTATCAGTCCCGCCTTATTTGACCACCCAACCCTCTGTGCTGTCGTTTGTGTGGGGCTTTAGTGTGAATGTTGTTGTTTGTTTTGGGCTTTAGTATGAATTGTCGTTTTGTGCGTTATTAGTATGAATGTTGTATGTTTTGGGCTTTAGTATGAATGTTGTTTGTTTTGGACTTTAGTATGAATGTTGTTTGTTTTGGGCTTTAGTATGAATGTTTGTTTTGGGCTTTAGTATGAATGTTGTTTGTTTTGAACTTTAGTATGAATGTTTGTTTTGGGCTTTAGTATGAATGTTTGTTTTGGGCTTTAGTATGAATGTTTTTGTTTTGGACTTTAGTATGAGTGTTGTTTGTTTCGTGCTTTAGTATGAATGTTTGTTTTGGGCTTTAGTATGAATGTTGTTTGTTTCGTGCTTTAGTATGAATGTTGTCGCTTGTTTCGTGCTTTAGTATGAATGTTGTCGTTTGTTTCGTGCTTTAGTATGAATGTTGTCGTTTGTTTCGTGCTTTAGTATGAATGTTGTCGTTTTATGCGTTGGTATGAATGTTGTTTGTTTTGGGCTTTAGTATGATTGTTGTCGCTTGTTTCGTGCTTTAGTATGAATGGTGTTTGTTTTGTGCTTAGGTATGAATGTCGTTTTGTGCGTTAGTATGAATGCTGTCGCTTGTTTTGTGCGTTAGTATGAATGCTGTGGAACGCAGATCATTGCAGTGTCCGGTCATTCTGGCATTAGAATGTCTTGGCTGACCAACCGTCCAGTGTTCGGTCATCCTGGCATTAGAATGTCTTGGCTGACCAACCGTCCAGTGTCCGGTCATTCTGGCATTAGAATGACTTCGCTGACCAACCGCCAGTGTTCGGTCATCCTGGCATTAGAATGTCTTGGCTGACCAACCGTCCAGTGGAAGATCACGAAACCAAGGCTGTGGTGCAGTGGTTAGCGGGTGGGAACTGGGAGTGGGTTCAAGTCCCACCAATGGCTTTCATTTGTGGTTTTGGGTATTGTTCGGCCCCGGGCAGCTCCGCCCTGGTGTGGCTGTGGGCCCAGTAGGGGACCGAAACAACACAGTGAGGTTCCATCCTCTTCGTAGATGCATCGCTGAGAGTTATGCTGAGATTCACTGACCAACTCTGCAGGTGCCTGTATCTCTCGGACCTGGCTGACACCGGATCTGTTAAAGAAAGAAACCTAGAAAACAGCCCTATGTTAAAGAACGAAGACTAGAAAGCGGCCCTATGTTAAAGAACGAAGCCAAGAAAACAGCCCTATGTTAAAGAAAGAAACCTAGAAAACGGCCCAATGTTGAAGAACGAAGCCTAGAAAACAGCCCAATGTTAAAGAAAGAAGCCTAGAAAACGGCCCTATGTTAAAGAAAGAAGCCTAGAAAACGGCCCTATGTTAAAGAAAGAAGCCTAGAAAACGGCCCAATGTTAAAGAAAGAAGCCTAGAAAACGGCCCTATGTTAAAGAAAGAAGCCTAAAAAACGGCCCTATGTTAAAGAAAGAAGCCTAGAAAACAGCCCTATGTTAAAGAAAGAAGCCTAGAAAACAGCCCAATGTTAAAGAAAGAAGCCTAGAAAACAGCCCTATGTTAAAGAAAGAAGCCTAGAAAACAGCCCTATGTTAAAGAAAGAAGCCTAGAAAACGGCCCTATGTTAAAGAAAGAAGCCTAGAAAACGGCCCTATGTTAAAGAACGAAGACTAGAAAACGGCCCTATGTTAAAAAAAGAAGCCAAGAAAACAGCCCTATGTTAAAGAAAGAAACCTAGAAAACAGCCCAATGTTGAAGAACGAAGCCTAGAAAACAGCCCTATGTTAAAGAAAGAAGCCTAGAAAACAGCCCAATGTTAAAGAAAGAAGCCTAGAAAACAGCCCTATGTTAAAGAAAGAAGCCTAGAAAACAGCCCAATGTTAAAGAAAGAAGCCTAGAAAACAGCCCTATGTTAAAGAAAGAAGCCTAGAAAACAGCCCTATGTTAAAGAAAGAAGCCTAGAAAACGGCCCTATGTTAAAGAAAGAAGCCTAGAAAACGGCCCTATGTTAAAGAACGAAGACTAGAAAACGGCCCTATGTTAAAAAAAGAAGCCAAGAAAACAGCCCTATGTTAAAGAAAGAAACCTAGAAAACGGCCCAATGTTGAAGAACGAAGCCTAGAAAACAGCCCTATGTTAAAGAAAGAAGCCTAGAAAACAGCCCAATGTTAAAGAAAGAAGCCTAGAAAACGGCCCTATGTTAAAGAAAGAAGCCTAGAAAACAGCCCTATGTTACAGAAAGAAGCCTAGAAAACAGCCCAATGTTAAAGAAAGAAGCCTAGAAAAACAACCCTATGTTGAAGAAAGAAGCCTAGAAAACAGCCCAATGTTAAAGAAAGAAGCCTAGAAAACGGCCCTATGTTAAAGAAAGAAGCCTAAAAACAGCCCTATGTTGAAGAAAGAAGCCTAGAAAACAGCCCTATGTTAAAGAAAGAAGCCTAGAAAACAGCCCTATGTTAAAGAAAGAAGCCTAGAAAACGGCCCTATGTTAAAGAAAGAAGCCTAGAAAACAGCCCTATGTTGAAGAAAGAAGCCTAGAAAACAGCCCAATGTTAAAGAAAGAAGCCTAGAAAACAGCCCTATGTTAAAGAAAGAAGCCTAGAAAACGGCCCTATGTTAAAGAAAGAAGCCTAGAAAACAGCCCTATGTTGAAGAAAGAAGCCTAGAAAACAACCCAATGTTAAAGAAAGAAGCCTAGAAAGCGGCCCTATGTTAAAGAAAGAAGCCTAGAAAACAGCCCAATGTTAAAGAAAGAAGCCTAGAAAACAGCCCTATGTTAAAGAAAGAAGCCTAGAAAACAGCCCAATGTTAAAGAAAGAAGCCTAGAAACGGCCCTATGTTAAAGAAAGAAGACTAGAAAACGGCCCAATGTTAAAGAAAGAAGCCTAGAAAACGGCCCTATGTTAAAGAAAGAAGCCTAGAAAACAGCCCAATGTTAAAGAAAGAAGCCTAGAAAACGGCCCAATGTTGAAGAACGAAGCCTACGAAACAGCCGGCCATTTGTTAAAGAAAGAAGCCTAGAAAACGGCCCAATGTTAAAGAAAGAAGCCTAGAAAACGGCCCAATGTTAAAGAAAGAAGCCTAGAAAACGGCCCAATGTAAGAAAAAAAGCCTAGAAAACGGCCATATGTTAAAGAAAGAAGCCTAAGCCTAGAAAACGGCCCAATGTTAAAGGAAAAAAGCCTAGAAAACGGCCCTGTGATAAAGAAAGAAGCCTAGAAAACGGCCCTGTGTTGAAGAAAGAAGCCTAGAAAACGGCCCTATGTTAAAGAAAGAAGCCTAGAAAACGGCCCTATGTTAAAGAAAGAAGCCTAGAAAACGGCCCAATGTTAAAAGAAAAAAAGCCTAGAAAACGGCCCTATGTTAAAGAAAGAAGCCTAGAAAACGGCCCTATGTTAAAGAAAGAAGCCTAGAAAACGGCCCAATGTTAAAAGAAAAAAAGCCTAGAAAACGGCCCTATGTTAAAGAAAGAAGCCTAGAAAACGGCCCTATGTTAAAGAAAGAAGCCTAGAAAACGGCCCTATGTTAAAGAAAGAAGCCTAGAAAACGGCCCTATGTTAAAGAAAGAAGCCTAGAAAACGGCCCTATGTTAAAGAAAGAAGCCTAGAAAACGGCCCTGTGATAAAGAAAGAAGCCTAGAAAACGGCCCTATGTTAAAGAAAGAAGCCTAGAAAACGGCCCTATGTTAAAGAAAGAAGCCTAGAAAACGGCCCTGTGATAAAGAAAGAAGCCTAGAAAACGGCCCTATGTTAAAGAAAGAAGCCTAGAAAACGGCCCTATGTTAAAGAAAGAAGCCTAGAAAACGGCCCTGTGATAAAGAAAGAAGCCTAGAAAAGCGGCCCTATGTTAAAGAAAGAAGCCTAGAAAACGGCCCTATGTTAAAGAAAGAAGCCTAGAAAACGGCCCTATCTGAAGTGTCAGACCATAGTGGAACACAGTGATATCATCATCATCATCATTTCTTTTTTAGTTGATTATAAAACCAGACAGAGAAGACCAAGGAATGCCATCGTTTCAGGATTTAAAACCAGAAGCTAGTCATGCATTAAAAGCGTATGGACTTTTCACATCGTTGAATGATCTAGAGCTCGAAACGTCAGCGGTTTCCCTTTCCCTGGGATCAATGTCCGTTCCAGCCTTTTTTGTTGTATTGGTATTGTTAGGTTCTTCAGATTAGTGTCGAATATCCTGACAACCATTCAGCTGTTTTTGTTCACAAGACACCATGATGATAGTGAATAGGCGGCGGGCTTGGTACACCATGTCAGCCCACTCCTTCACCGTGTGGTCCATTGTTCAACTGCGAAGGCCGAAGTGGCCCCGTGCTGCATGCTAACTTTAGGATAACCTTTTAGAAACCCGGTGGTTCGGTGTGTGTGTGTGTTTGTGTGTGCATTTGGGACAAACCACTTAACACTCCCCTTGATGAAAGCGCCTTCACGTGATACCACCCGAAACTGTCGACAACAAAAGCAACAAACTTTAGGCCGACTGCGACAGATACGTGGATAGGGGAGGGGGGGGGGGGGGGGGGGAACGGTGACAATAGCTAAGAATGCCCATGCTGCCCAGCACGTTGAGTCTTGCGATTAGGAAACTAAAACAGTGGGCAGTTGCCTTTAGAATACCACCCTGACTATGCCGGAGAATTATGATGTACTATGATATGGTGGTAATGATGATGATAATGACGATGACGACGACGACGACGATGATGATGATAATGATGACGACGATGATGATGCTGCTAATGACGACGACGACGACGATGATGATGATGGCAGATTCTTCTGACCCGGAGATCATAGGGAAGGAAGCTGACGGTGCGCGACATGGCTTCTGGTGGCCGTGTGGTCCTATGATTGATCGTCAGCTATTTCCACAGTAACAGATCAGCTCCAACACATCACGAAGGGGGGTTTCAGTTGTGTCTAGGTATCTTTCATAGAAAAACTCATGGTCCGTTGTTCCGAAGAATACGGTGGTTGCCGGCTGGATGAGATAGCGACGAGAAGGGGGAACCCCCCCCCCCCCCCCCCCCCCCCCCCCCCCGTTGTTCTGGGGCGGGTCACGTCTTCGGACCTAAAAGGTCGCACGGTGGCAGTCATCCTCAGAAGGAAACCAGAGAAGGGAGAAGGCGACAGCGTTGAGGCAGTGCACTCTAGGAGCCGTGGGCGACCTGATACTGCTCGTGTTGCCTCGGCTGGTGCGGACTGAAGGGCAAAGACAGCGCTCTGTTCCCAGTTCTTCACCCCAAGTCCATGACACTTGACCTTTCTTTCTCCTCGTCGTCTGTCTTGTTCTTCGCTGTTCTCCCTTCATCTCGTACGCCTGTTCTCGTCCTCTGTCTGTCATCTTGATACTGATTTTTATACTACCAATAGATTTGTATTCCATCATATTGCATATCAAGACGCGTTTTTTCCCCCAAACAATTGCAGATATTTCCTATATCTGTTTCTTCCCTTTGATTCGTTCCTCTTATGTCTACTACTTCTCCTCCCCTCCCACTCTTTTCTTCTTTTCTTCTTCCTTGTAGAGGGTGGGTGAACGCGGACCCGTCACTTCCAAGGCAGTGGTTCTAGACTTCCAGGCAGAGAAGCTTTTTTTTCTTTTTCAATAAACGTCTGTTGGTGGGTTGTTGTTTTTTTTTCACTCTACCACCGGAAGCCTGCACTGCAAGATGGATGTCACCATATCGGTTTTTCCATTAACTCGGGCAATTTTCAGTCGACGCAAGAACTTGGTTGAACTGGAGTTAAGTTGCAAGCATTGTGGAATTGAATTGAATCCAGAAAAAGAGTGGGCTGCATGTTGTTAACCTTGTTGGGGACAGGCGGGAAAGGGAGCCGGAGGGTTGGAAACTGGTTGGGTGATGCGGACCCACGGGTTTAGCGGCCGTCTGAACTGGTTTTTTGTAAAAAAAAAAAAGAGAGAGAGTGGGTGTGCGTGTGTGTGTGTGTGTGTGTGTGGTGCGTATGTGTGTTCAGGGGTGGGTTGGGTTGGGTGTGTGTGATGGGATGGGGGATGGGGAGGGGGGAACTAGTTGTGATGTGGTGTTTGACGCATTCCGTGTGATTAAAAAAAAAAAAAAGCCGAAAACCGACGAAATTTCACTGCGCGCTAACAACCATTCACGCTCAATGGAAAGGAGCAACACTGGCGCCCAACAACCTTCCTGGTCAATGGGAACGGACGCAATTCACTGCGCCTAAACAACCATTCCTGCGTCAAGGGGAACAGGACGCAATCCCTTCGCGCTCAAAAACCATTCACGCGTCAAGGGGAACAGGCCCAAATTCACTGCCGTCAACAACCTTTCATGCCAAGGGGAACAACGCAATTCACTGCGCCTCAACAACCATTCATGCGTAAATGGAAACAGGACGCAATTCCTGCGCCTCAACAACCATTCACTGCCAAGGGACATCGAAATTTCACTGCGCGCTCAACAACCATTCACTGCGTCTGGGAACAGGACCAATTCAGGGCGCGCTCAACAACCATTCACTGCGCAAGGGGAACGGACCAATTACGCCCCAACAACCTTTTCACGCGCAAGGGGAACAGGACCAATTCACTGCGCGCTAAAACAACCATTCACTGCTCAAGGGGAAAGGACCAATTCACGCGCGCTAAACAACCTTTCCCTGCTCAATGTACGGCAATGGGAACATGGAGCTACCGCTTTTTTGTTCCCCTCCAATTATTACTGGTTTCGGTCATTTTCATTCAACGGATTTCCACGCCTTTGTCATGTGGCTTATGTTTTTCCTTTGGGGGGAAGGGAAGTGTACAATATAAACTTTGTTAAACACTCGTTATTTTTTTCCCGACGTGTCACTTTTGCAACAAAAAGGTCTGACGAAAATCGTTTGCCAAGGGGGTTTTTTTCCCCCTTTCATTTTCAGGGAAATTTTTGGGATTTTTTTAAACAAAAAAGAAAA
>CM031604.1:70475545-70493045 GCA_018398815.1 Conus ventricosus
TCTCGCATTTCTTTGGACTGGCAGACCACAGCATCCCTGGCTCTCATTTCTTTGATGGCTGAGGCATCAATATTATATCGTAACCACTAAGCAGCATTAATGTTATCGAGCAGACATGTGCAGGTGCGTTTTTGTACACAGGTGCATCGTGGTGTGTGTGTGTGTGTGTGTGTGTGTGTGTGTGTGTGTGTGTGTGTTTTGTAATACTTGTGGTGCGGGAGCTTCTCTTTCCTCCCCCCCCCCCCCTCTCTCTCTCTCTCTCTCTATCTCTTTCACTCTCTGTCTCTGTATGCCTCTCCCGCTCGCTCTCTCTCTCTCTCTCTCTCTCTCTCTCTCTCTCTGTCATCAACCATGTACAGAGGCAGAGGGCAGCCAGCATGCCACAATAAATCGTAATGTGACAGACGGGGGCGGATGCGCTGTTCTGACGCTGCTCCATCGACCCCGTAAAGCAAGCACACCCACAACATCGGGGCACCAATGAACACCAGTTTACTTGGAGCGAGAGTTGCTGTAGTAATATCGCGTGTGTGTAACAGGCGACGTGTGTGTACGCAGGTGTGTGTCCATTCATTGGAAATCCAAATATGTGAACATGTGCATGCTCGTAGCTCTCCGCCGAGTTGATTAAAGAGCAGTGGATGAATTATGTATTAGAGGATCCGAGTGGACAGAACCCCCAGTCCTGGCGTTAATCGGAGGCCGGGCAAAGCGAGTGCTGATAAACCAGTGCTGATGAACCAGTGCTGATGAACTAGTGCTGATAAACCAGTGCTGATAAACCAGTGCTGATAAACTTGAGCGAGCTTCACCCGGGCCAACAGAGGAGACCTAATGGACAAAGCCCACCTTCTGTGCAAACGATGTTTGTTGTATGGATGTCAGTTTAAGAACGTATTTTGTTTTGAAAACTAGACCGTCGGGGATGTTTTGAATCGATGAGAAGAGTGTGATGAACTAACTCACTGTAAGTGTGTCGGAAAGGATGGGCGTGTATGTGTCTTGTCCTCGGGGGACAAAATCAGTCGATCATCCTTCATACCAGAATTTTCATCTAAAGCAAAGAAAAAACAAACAGCGAAAAACAAACCGATGATTGGAGTGATCTTTGTGGTCAGGTCAGACGTCTGTTGTTTCCCCTCTCCCCCACAATAACCTTCATGTCATCGTTCTTCACCGAGTGTCGTTGTCCTTGTAGTCCGCCCTGGTAGAGCCCTTTGCAATCGGCTGGGCTGTAAGCAACATTACCTTACCATACCTCCTTTTAGTCCGTTTCTTTTTAAGTTAGGAAACGTTAACCTCGCTACCTTTGCTTTTAGTAGGAGAGGGTGGTGGTGGTGTGGTGGAGGGAGTGGTAGACTGGAGAGAGAGAGGGGGGGTGAGAGAGGTGGCAGGGGGGTGTGACTGATGATAGCGGTGACGTGTGGAGGTGTAAAAGTGTTTATTTCCAAAGCAGACGTTGGCCGGCTCGTGGTCCGTGGTGAAGGCCGTAGACAGGGAGACCTGCCAAGTGCCCCTCACCCAGGCACTCCAACTATTCCAACCAGCCCCGCGTTACGTCGCTCACCTCCTGTTTCTTCATTTCTTTTTGCAGGGCCCTGAAACCGTTCACGCCATCGACAGGCACCGACAGCGGCAGCAACCCCTTCGCAGACGGCGCAACGTGAAAGGAGAGGCAGCGGCAACGGTCCCTGCCTGTTCACCGCTTTAGTTCATTCCTCCCCACCCACCTCCTCCGCTGTTTCTCTCTCTCCATCTCTGGCTGCCAGCAACTACAAGAGAGAGGAGAAGAGACGCAGCCGACGGCAGGCGAGGTGCCGGGCACACAGAGAGGGGGGGAACAAGGCAGCAGCAGAAACTATTGTGATGCAGATGGGGTGCGCCGTGTGATTTGCCGGATGCACTGCTCCCTTCGTGTGCCACGCTCTCTGTCCGTCAGCGAAGAGGAAGAGACGGGGGTTGTGCTTGCTCCATTCAAGGCAAAGGAGTGAGAACACTGGAGGGGCTCTGTGTGTGAGAGAGTTGTTGAGCGTTTGCCCAAAGAGTGCCCGGTGAAGCTTTCTCCTCGTCTGTGATTGTTGCGGCTTCTTCTCGTCGGTTAGCAACTGTTTCTGGACCGGCGTTTCTTCTCCATCGTGGTGGAATCTGGACAACTGAACGACTGTCGGCTGTGAATGATTTGATCAGTTTTATTTCTACGGAATTATCTGAGAACGAAAGTTAAAGGGGGAAACCAAGCCACCCGTAAAACTACCGGAAGAATTTTTTTTCCCCTTGATCTTTAATTCTGGTATGACCACGTTGCTTTTTCTTTTTTCTTGATTTTTTTTTTTTTGCCTGTAGTTCCGCCGGAGCTGTGAAATCTGCAGCAAGAGGTTCACCACGACTTCTGTAACTTGGGAATACAACAAATAGAAACTTCGCTCTTCCAACGATGGCTGGCGAGCGTCTAGGAGTGTTAGGTAGGACTTCGGCTGTGTCTGTGGTGGTGGTGATGATGGTGATGGTGACGGCGGGATACGTGAGCAGCATGAACGTGGTGGAGGTGCTGAAGGACAGGGAGAAGGTGGAGGGGCCCGGGACGGCGGAGGAGCAGGGGGAGGAGGGTGTGGCGCTGAGGTGGGGGATTGCTGACACCACCGCTTCCGTGGGTCGACTGTTCCGTTACCACATCCCCGGCGACGCCTTCACTGGGCCCGTGCATTCCTACCAGGTCAGTCACTGGGCGGCACGTGCCTTCTCTCCTTCTTGTCTTGTCTGTGTTTGTCTGTCTCTCATTCTCTCCTCCCTTTCTCTCTCTCTCTCTCTCTCTCTCTCTCTCTCTCTCTCTCCTCTCTCTCTCTCTCTCTCTCTCTCTCTCTCTCTATCTATCTCTCTCTGTCTCGTCGTCTCTCTCTCCCTCTATCTTTCTGTCTCTGTCTCTCTCTATCTCTCTCTCACTCTCTCTTTCTCTTTCTCTCTCTCTCTCTCTCTCTGTCTCGTCGTCTCTCTCTCCCTCTGTCTTTCTGTCTCTCTCTCTCTCTATCTCTCTCTATCTCTCTCTCTCTCTCTCTCTCTCTCTCTCTCTCTCTCTCACTGTCTCGTCTCTCTCTCCCTCTATCTTTCAGGTCTCTGTCTCTCTCTCTCTCTCTCTCTCTCTCTCTCTCTCTCTCTCTCTCTCTCTCTCTCTCTCTGCGCGCTGGCGCCAAAATGTGTGTCCAGGTCCTGCAGTTTACTTTTGATCACCCTTTTAAAAAAACCTGGCACGCCTATAGTTGGGGTGGGAATGTAAGGTAGTCAGCCCAAAGTGATGAAACGAGTGCAAGAAAACTGCTGTTACTGAGGGGGTTAGCTTCCGTCCGCATATCGTTGTTTTCCTTCCCCACACTGTACCCATTGCAATATCAATCGTCGCTTCTTTTTTTAACTCCCCGTTTACAGTACGCTGCCGTAGTTTTCTGACGAATGTTGATATAGAATGGGTTTACAGAGAGTGTTGCTAGTTTTCAGAGGTGGGTTTTGTTTCTTCTCTTGATCCGAGTCAAAACCAAGTTGGGTTTTCAAAATGTAAGTGCCAAACTTAATCAGGGAGCCTTTTGGAAGGGGTTGTTATATTCAGAGTCCATCGGTGTGTGTGTGTGTGTGCGCGCGCGCCTGGATCTCTATAATCGAATGGAATGTTCATGAGCCGGGGGACAAAGCAGCCCATAGTTAGCGAAAGGTTCTCCGCTCAGTCTGAGCCCGAAGACCGGTTCATCATCGTGTTAAAAGTGTGCTGGCGCAGGATTGGCTGAATGGTTTTTCGTTTGTTTGTTTTTTCCCACAAACTTCCATGTTGATGCCAAAGCGACGAGTGTCGCTGGTCTGTGGCTCAGTGCAGTGAGGATGGAAGAGGCACCGTGCAACGTAGGGTTGTTAGGAACAGCGGTTGAAACACACAGGTGCAGGTTGGAAGATAGGTCTGAACTGAGCCGCAGTAAGGGTAGGGTGTGTGTGTGAACTTGGCCACAGTAAAGGTAGGTGGGTGTGTGAACTTGGCCACAGTAAAGGTAGGGTGGGTGTGTGAACTTGGCCAGAGTAAAGGTAGGGTGGGTGAGTCAACTTGGCCACAGTAAAGGTAGGGTGGGTGTGGAACTTGGCCACAGTAAAGGTAGGGTGGGTGTGTGAACTTGGCCAGAGTAAAAGTAGGTGGGTGTGTGAACTTGGCCACAGTAAAGGTAGGGTGGGTGTGTGAACTTGGCCACAGTAAAGGTAGGGTGGGTGTGTGAACTTGGCCAGAGTAAAGGTAGGGTGGGTGTGTGAATTTGGCCAGAGTAAAGGTAGGGTGGGTGTGTGAACTTGGCCACAGTAAGGGTAGGGTGGGTGTGTGAACTTGGCCACAGTAAAGGTAGGGTGGGTGTGTGAACTTGGCCAGAGCAAAGGTAGGGTGGGTGTGTGAACTTGGCCAGAGTAAAGGTAGGTGGGTGTGTGAACTTGGCCAGATGAAAGGTAGGGTGTGTGTGTGAACTTGGCCAGATGAAAGGTAGGGTGGGTGTGTGAACTTGGCCAGATGAAAGGTAGGGTGGGTGGGTGAACTTGGCCAGATGAAAGGTAGGGTGGGTGTGTGAACTTGGCCAGAGTAAAGGTAGGTGGGTGTGTGAACTTGGCCAGAGTAAAGGTAGGGTGTGTGAACTTGGCCAGAGTAAAGGTAGGGTGTGTGAACTTGGCCAGAGTAAAGGTAGGGTGTGTGAACTTGGCCAGAGTAAAGGTAGGGTGGGTGTGGTAACCTCCTTCCCTCATCGCCGCCTTCTCATTTCCTGTGTCTCCTCGCTCCACTCCCCCTGTTCTCCGTTTCCTTCCTTGTGTGCATGGAGTGCACACCTTGACTGTTCTCAGACTGAACTCGGCACAGATAGTCCCCAGATGTCTTCTGTAAACTATATAGTCTGTGTGTGGGGGGCGGACCCTCTCGTCTCTTGTCTGTCTGTCTGCCTGTCTTTGTCTCTCTCTCTCTCTCTCTCTCTCTCTCTCTCTCTCTCTCTCTCTCTCTCTCTCTCTCTGTTCCCCCTCTTTCTCTCTGCCTCTCTCTGTATCTGTCTCTTTCTGTCTCTCTCTTTGTGATAGCCCTTCATGAAAGCACAACCGAAAATTAAAAAAAACAAGATACACCCAAAGGTGGCGGGTGGGACCCAGAGAAGTACTGTCAACCCAGTTTGTATCGTCCGCCCACAGCCCTTTCGTCCGCTGATTGGGACTCATCAGTGGGACACGGTTTTGCGTGGGTCTGTGTGTGCGTGTCTGTGTGTGAGCGGTCCTTCCTTGGCATCAAAAGGAAGTATACCACCAGAAGTTCTGTGGCATTCTCACCACCAACGATTCAGAAACACAATTCATGTTTATTTTTCATGTGCATCCAATCTCTTGTCGTCCTCATCATTCTCTGTCTGTGTGTCTGTCTGTCCGTCCGTCCGTCTCTCTCTCTCTCTCTCTCTCTCTCTCTCTCTCTCTCTCTCTCTCTCTCTCTCTCTCCCCCCCTCCCTCTCTCTCTGCGCCACCATCCCCACACACATCTCCCCCGCTGTGCGAGTTCGTCAAGGGAGACCAGGAAGACTGGTGATGAACAAGCGAAAGTAGGGAAGCTGCGGTATATTTTGGGCTCGGTGCATCCGGTCGGTGCCATGGTCCTGATGTTTCCCGCCAGACTGATGCCAAACGTCTGGAGCTGCCAGCATCCAGACTGATATGACACTGACGACAAACAAAGAGAACATCTGTATGTGTGTGTGTGTGTGTGTGTGTGTGTGTGTGTGTGTGTGTGTGTGTATTTCTGTACATCGCATACATAGACACAAACAACGGTGCGCCACAGACATCCGGCGACCCGGTAACCCAGTTATGAGTGCAAGATTCTTGTTGTTGTTGTTCTTTCTTTTCTTCTCCTTTTTCTTCATCATCATCTTCTGCTTCTTCTTCTTTATTCCTTTGTTGTCCTTCCTCCTCCTCCTCCTCCTCTTCTTCTTCTTCTGCTTCTTTTTTCTCCGTCTTTTTTTTTTCTCCTTCTTGTTCCTCCTCCTCCTCCTCCTCCCTCCTCCCTCCTCCTCCTCCTCTGCTCCTCCTTTTCTTCTTCCCTCCCTTCCCTCTTCCCCACTAGTCCCTCGTCAGAAAATAGTAATTTCTGGTGTGTGTGTGTGTGTGTGTGTGTGTGTGTGTGTGTGTGTGTGTGTGTGTGTGTGTGCGCGCGCGCTCGCGTGCGCGTGTCGTGTGATGCGTTCTCGTGTCGATCGATCAGAGAGCGCGGTTCTGTGCCAAACTGTCAACACAACAAATGCTGAAAACCAGGACGCGTCCGTCCCCAGCGTGAAACGCACAGACGGACATGATTGTGGTAGGGGTACGCCTTCGCCCGCAAACTCGTACTCGTTTGCGTCGACGCATTGACGCCCGGTGCTACGCACTACTCCAGTACGCGTGCGCTTACTGGGTCGCAGACCACACCGTAGTATGGATTTCTGGCACTGCTTCCTGTTGTTGTTCCTGGCGTGTTGGGGGCACAGTTGTAGCATGCTTTGATCAGTGTTGGCGATTCCAGCCTGTTGCCCCTGTCTGTTGATGAAACGATGATTGGAGCGGTCGAACACACACACACACACACACACACACACACACACACACACACACACACACACACACACAAGCGCGCGCACACACACACGCACACACACAAGCGCGCGCGCGCGCACAAAACACACACACACACACACACACACACACACACACACACACACACACACACACACAACACACACACAAACACACACACACAAACACACACACACGGCGCATGCGCGTGAGCACACACACACACCGATACACACCACACACACACACACACACACACACACACACACACACACACACACACACACACACTCACGCTCTCTCCCTCCCTCCCTTTAGGTCTTAGAACCTACATTCTTATCTTGCACCGTTAACTGGAACAGCTGCCGAAAAGCCCCTGTATTAAATGATGGAGATTCAGAAGAAAAAACAAACCAAAAAAACAGTTGGAGGGAGGAGGGTGCGGGGGGGGGGGGGGGGGGGGAGTGACGGGAAGGAATTGGAAGCAAGAGGTGTTGGTGTTCATGTGTCTTCAAATGAATGCCATCACATCAGCACAGCACGGGTTAGACAGGGCCAAGGAATGTCGGCGGCACTGTGCAAAGTACATGCTGCCGGCTTCTACCCCCCCCCCCCCTCCCCTCCAACACCCCCACCTCATTTAATAAAAACCCCTTCTCGGTGTGTGCGCGGAATGCATCAAGGCTGATAACTCTCCGTCTGTCAGCAGTCTGGGGCGATAAGGTCGGTAACTCTTACGCCGTGCGCTCATCATCTTTCAAGGAATGAGTCACAAAGAATCTAAACGTGATTTTTCCTCGGAGGCAAGGATGCGCGGATATACGCGCGCTCGCACGCATTCACACACGCTTACACGCGCGCACACATGAGATACAGATACACGCACACACGCACACACACACGCGCGCACACACACACACACACACACACACACACACACACACAGAGAGGGGAAGAGAGAGAGAGAGAGAGAGAGAGAGAGAGAGAGAGAGAGAGAGAGAGAGAGAGTACATTTTAAGCATTGTTTCTTTTGGGATCTTTTGGGATCTGCATAAGACGGGGGGTCCCTTACATGAACTCGCCGACAACTGAAACCCTTACACGAGTCGCACTTTACCTGTGCTAACGTGTTGGCAGAATAAAAGAAAAAAGACGATGCTCTAAGAAGTCTGTCATTACAGTGAAACTGTACACAAAGGTCGCCAACACTGTCTTTCCGTTTGTATGTTCAGTACGCCATGCGCAGTCAGCAAGCTGTGTTGGCTGTTAATCTGTGACACACTTCACACCTGCTGTTAGCTGGTGCATCACACTGGCCACAAATGGGCTACATGAAGCCATAAACGTATGCTGAATTTAATAACTGGATGCTTCAATTTGTGGAAGTTTTAATTAAACTGACCCGGTGCTCGTGTGCCAGCTGGTGGGTAGGTACCAGTACTAAGTAAAATAAAAAATAAAAAAAGCATCGCTCTTCTAAATAACGTAACCTTCGTGTTACTTCAAGTTAGAGGTAGGGTTGGTCCTACACAAAAACCTGGCCTATGTACCAGGCAGGTTTGTAGATGTTTTCTTTTTTTCCCCCTTCAGTTGTTGCATTCAAAAACGTAGTATGCACATGGATTACTGTGTGTGTGTGTGTGTGTGTGTGTGTGTGTGTGTGTGTGTGTGTGTGTGTGTGTGTGTGCGTGCGTGCGTGTGTGTGCGCATAGTATCCATTACTGTGTGTGCATAGCATCCATTACTGTGTGTGTGTGTGTGTGTGTGTGTGTGTGTGTGTGTGTGTGGATGAGGGAGGGATGTGGGTGTTTGTATGTGTACGTGGCTATCGGATGGGGACCCCCCTGTAGAACACCTGTAGAGACCTTTGCTTGTAGAGGTGAAGTCGCCCAGCAATGCCGGCAATGGGTGTATCTGACAAGCATCTGTAGGAAATATTGCCTGGAGTGGTAGACTCATCATGGATGAGTCACGTCTACGTCGGTTCACTGTGCGGTGTACCTGCTTTGACCTCTCTCTCTCTCTCTCTCTCTGTCTCTGTCTCTGTCTGTCTCTCTCTCTCTCTCTCTCCTCTCTCTCTCTCTCTCTCTCTCTCTGTCTCTTCTGTCTCTCTCTCTCTCTCTCTCTCTCTCTCTCTCTCCCCTCTCTCTCTCTCCTCTCTCTCCGTTATGTCTCTGTGTTCTCTCTCTCTCTTTCTCTCTCTCTCTCTCTCTTTCTCTCTCTCTTTTCTCTCTCTCTCTCTCTCTCTCTCTCTCTCTTCTCTCTCTCTCCGTTATGTCTCTGTGTTCTCTCTCTCTCTCTCTCTCTCTTCTCTCTCTCTCTCTCTCTCTCTCTCTCTCTCTCTCTCTTTCTTGGTGTAAACAGACGTACGCCGAATGATGTGATATACGGAGAAACTAATCGCTAACCAATATTTGTTTTATTTGCTGTTAATTGCATTCGATATTGGCTTAAGTTTTTGCAAATGTGTAACGATAGAATTCCAAGAAAAGCCTACAATATGCTTCTTGATATGGACTCTAAAGGTAAAAATAACTGGGCCTCCAAAGTTCGTATTTGTTTGACAGAATATGGATTTGGATGCGTCTGGTTAAATCAGGGAGTGGGAAATATCAAAGCATTTATAAGTATTTTCAGACAACGATTAATAGATTGTACATGGCAAAAATGGTCTGACCATATTCACAATAGTGATAGATTTAGTTTCTACATACCAATTTTTTGCAGTGTGCATGATTTGAAACCATATTTGACCGCTGATATTGATAGACATTTACAGTATGTTACAACACGGTTTCGATTAGGAATATCAGAATTTTTTTTTTTTTTTTTTTTTTTGCTGTCCCAACCTCTGCGTCACCTCAGAGGCAGTGCAACCACGCCGCTCATTCCAACACCCCGTCCACAGCCATAGCCCGGCCGGCCCCGCCGCAGCCCCGGCACCGGCAATCCACAGGGAGCAGTCAATGTCAAGTCGTCAAGAGGCAACCCACCGGAGGAGACACTGCACTGCTGCCGAGTCACTTCGGTGGTGTTCAGTGGCGCCTGTTCTGATCTAACATACGCAGGACACCCCCTACTAAGCCCCCTACTGACGACAATAATTGCTTAGTCGCGGAGCCGGCGTGAGTGAGCTCTCCCTCCGGAGGGCGCCACCACGTCCGTCCAACGACATCCCCCATGGACTCGCCGATACCGGTGACCCCGACGGAAGCAAACCAAGGCCACAGACGTGGAGAGGACATCGAAATTGAGGTCACCATGAGAGCAGGGCATGAAGGGCCACAGAATTTGAGACTTTTTTTTTTTTTTTTTTTTAATGCTGATCAATGGGAATGAGGATGATTAAGATGATGCTACGGATTTCCATTTCGGTCTGAGACTACATGACAGGGCTGTACTCTACGCTTCCTTTCATAATATATCCTGGCGTCAACCAGGCCCGAGAGATACAGGCACCTGCAGTGTTGGTCAGGAAATTTGAGCAACACTCTCAGAAACGCATCCATTAAGTGGATGAAACTCGACTGTGTGGTCCCAGTCTTCCCAACTGAGTCCGCAGCAAACTCAACTCTGGGTAGGAGCCGGTCGGGCAGAAAAAACCCACATGCCTCTGATGGGATTCGAACCCACGACCTCCCAGCCGGGAGTCCGCGACGCTAACCACTTCGCCACGGCGGCTGGTGGGAATATCAGAATTAAAAGTGCACCTTTCTAGATACAGAATGGCTAACAACGAGGATCTGATTTGTCCATTATGTAAAGTAGCAGAAGAAGATGAAATACATTTTGTTCTTTGCTGTCCAGTTCTTAATGGTATTCGTGAAAAGTTCATCAAACCTAAGTATTATAGTCAACCGTGTTTATTTAAAATGTGTTTATTAATGTCTTCTCGATCAGTTGAAGTTGTTAGAGGTCTTTCAATGTTTCTTTCAAAAGCATACAAGTTCAGAGAAACTGCCACATCTTAAGAATGTTTGTTCGTATCACCATTGCTATGTCTTTGTTAAGTCAAACTACGCTGCTTCAAGCTCTTTTGTTTACTTCCCCTCATAAGGGCCCTTGGCCGATAAAAATTAAAGGGGATTCTAAATTTCCGAATTCTCTCTCTCTCTTCTCTCCTCTCTCCCCTCTTCTCTCCCTCGGGGGGGGGCGTTTGAAGTGCGGAAAGTTGGAGGTGGTGTTACATTTCTCTACGTTTTTAGGGAAAATTTCTCTGGATTGTAAATGTGTATTGGCCGAAACTTGAAAGCTTTTGCTGGGGATCAGCCTTTCCCCCCGTTTTTTTTTTTTAGACAACATGGGGTCTTTTTTGTCAATATTTCAGTGTTTATGTGTAAAAGATGCATTTTAAAGCACGATGCGCACTCCATGTTACAGTTCGTTCATGGGAACCCGGTGTTCTTTCCCGGGACTAACCCTCATTCTTCTTTTTGGGGGGGGACAATTGGTTTAAACGTCTGTGTGGTGTACTTTTCCTGCGCGTGGTGATGCAAACGAACCCCGGCCCCCCCTGATAAAAAGTCTCGGCCCTTTTCTGGTCCGGACGACAGCCCCCGTTTTTTCGTCGTACCAACCCACACCGGGGAAAGGAACCTTCAATGGCTGCCTGATGTCAAATTTAAAGTGATGTAAAGCTCTGTTAAGGGCAACTGGAAAAAGTAAAGGGGAATTTCTCTTTAGGGGCCGGACGGGTGCCTCCGTGATTTTGTGAGTGGACTGAGGGACATTGGATGATTTCGACTGAAAATGACTTCTGCCAAAAGAACAGTGATCTGATTTCTAAGGGATGCCCTTGAAAAAAAATGTGACGTTTAGAGGGCAGGTCTAGAAGAAAAAACCTGATTTTTTAGGGTATGGAGAAAAAAAAAAAGGGGAAACAAGTGAAGAGGTGAGGGCTTATCCAAAAATTTGATCACAGAATTTGAAATTACGATTCAATCGAATTTGATCGTGTACTCGATGGGCCCCAGTCCATTCCCCAAAAATGCTCGATGTTCCTTTTAAAAGAAAAAAATGAAAATAAAAAAGCGAAGAAAAAACAAAAAGGAACGAAGTGTTTGTCGGGGAGGATTTCTCTCGGGGCGTACTAATACGTAAGTTGGGGCCCCCACCTAAAAAAAAGTAAGGCTGGGGGCAAACGGGCCCGCATGGTGTACATCATCTTTTTATTAAGGGTAAAAAGTTTTAGCTGATGTGCAGATTCATTTAAAAAATAAAAATAGAAAACGGCCGGGCCCCGAATTAAAAATTTTTCTGGGATAAATTTTGGACGGGTACAAATAAAAGCCCCTACCCGGAATGCCCCAAAGCTCGCACTACCCCCGTCGACGACCACACTGTGGCACGTAGGTTTGGAACTTGTTGGGTTGGGTTGAAACCGACAGTGTCCCTTGTTTTCAGTGACAATCCTAGCATTCGAATAATTGGGGGGGGAGAAATGGAAATCTATCTTTTGGGTAATATAAAAGACAATATCCCCACTTCTGTAAAATAAATCTTTGCGTTTTGGCTGAAAAAAATCGTCTTCTCTTAAGTTTTGTAGGAAGTAAAGGGTTTGCGCTCAAAATTTTTTCATGATTTCTTTCATACATTCATCTTTTGTTTTGTTGTCTTTTGAATTTTTAAAGTACCTGTGACCCTGATTTATTCCGGTTTCAGGTTATTATAAACCTGCGTAAAGTTTCACCAAAAAAGGGGAGGAATCATGGATTTTATTTTTAAGGGATAAATTTTGCCCCTTTGTGTGTTTTTTAAGATATCAAATAAAAAATAAGTGCGTTTGTCTTTGAAAAAGGGTTTTTTGGATGTTGAAATGTACGTATGTATGTGATATTTCCACCGAGGGTCTCCTTTCTATTCACACTGAATTACGAAAGGGGAATAATCATGTTTTGAAGGTCTTGACAATTGTTATACAATGGAAGATGCTTATACATTTTATGGGGTATCTAACAGCAAATCTCGAATATTCCCCTTTTTTGGTTTATGACTGAAAATGTTCTTTTTTAAAAGTAATTCGGTTTTTTGTGCCCGCATTTAAAGATAATTGTTAACAGCTACGTAAATTTTTTTAAATTGTGCACTGCTTAGATCTGATTATATAAACGTTTTTGTAATGGCGCCAGCAAGGTTGTTGCACATATATTTGGGAGAACGGGCAGTGAAAATGTTATTTGTTATGTCCGTAATTTTACGATTATTATTTGAGGGTTCGGAATTGTTTGTTGCAAAACATTCGAATCTGATTTTTTCCCCTTGAATAGGCATGCTTTTTGCCATATAATTTAAATAAAAAGAAGTACGAGGGTGTGCAGTGATTAAAAAATTTGTAGGGTGTGACAAAACAGTAGTTATTTTACGGAATTTGCGAGAAAGAAGTCCACGATAAATTAAAAAGTGCCCTTAAATTTATTGACGTGAACATAAAGATCATGGATATTTTTAATAGATGTATTCAAGAGTTGCTGCATGTATGAAGAAAAACTGTGAAGTAGTTTTTGGACAGTCGAAAGCGGGTTTGGTTTATGAGGACGCAAAAACAATAGAAAAAAATGCGCAATTACAAAGAACTTTCAAAATCATAAAAGCTTATGATTTTTTGTCGGAAACGAGTCAGGGGAAAAAAACTTAAAGAACAGTAAAAATAACAAAGGCTAAAGAGAATAAAAAAAGTTTTTGAAATGAAAAAAAACAATTTAATAGGAAACATAGCAAACTATTGGGTTTTAATTAATAACCCCAAAAGAATTTTTACGGGATGTCCAATTTTCGTTGAAAAAAAAACAAACCCCCAAAAAACAACCTTTTTATAAGTGGTTTCACACTTTAAAGTTTTGTTGGATAAAGGTTTATCATTAGTGTAGTGATACTTCCGGAAGTTTAAAAATGAATTAAATCCCCAAATTTTTTCGTGAAGAAGTTTTTGTTAGCGTTAGAAAGTTAAAAAAAAAAGTGCTGACCGTGGAATAATCGGGAGTTTTGAAAATCCTTGAAAAAGTTTTGATTTTTTGTGAAAATTTTTAATGTTATTTTAAAGGGGGACTTTTCCTGAAAAATTTGGGGTGAGTCTGGACCCTTCCCCTTTATAAGAAAGGGGAATGTAAAAAAAAACAAAAATTAAGAGGTGTCCTCTGTCAGATTAAGTATAAAGTATTCGCGCCATCATCAAAACAAAACTACAAGGTTGTGGGGAAAAAAAATTAACTGGTGAATTCAAGCGTTTTTAAAAAGTGGTATTCAAATATTGATCTGCGTTTACTTCCCTGGGTCTAATACAGAAACATTTTTTTCCCCAATCGCAAATTGTGTAGCATTTATTGACTTTGAAAAAGGGGTTTATTCAATCAACAGAGATTTTTTGTGGGCCTGTCCTATTAAAAAGGGATTACAGGAAGACTCTTTAAATGTGTTGAAGCATTATAATGTTTCAAAAAAAGAATTCGATGTGGGGCAAAAACCCCAGATTAATAAATTGTACTAAGTGTAAAAAAGGTGACGTCTCGCCTATTTTGTTCTCTTTTTTTATAAACGAGTAGCTTGAAGTAACAAATAACGGAAGACATGGGCGAGGTTTTCGTAGATTATTGGAAAATGTTTTTTCTTTTTGTTTGCTGACGATTATCCCCACTAAAATGAAACGGTTATTTGGTTTGCAAAAAAGCTAAATAGTTTTAAGATTTATGACCGCTGCAATTGAAGGGAAACATGGAAAAAGTAAGTAATTTTTAGAAAGGGGGTCACTTTCAGGCAGGGGGAAAAGGGGATACAATAATTGCCCTGCCAGTAGTTAAGTTTACAAGATCTTGGAAACTTTTTCTCAACTCGTTTAAACTTTTTACCGCTTGCAGAGATCTTTCTGGAAGAGCAAAAAATCGTTTGTTATATATTTTGAGAAAGTAATCTTTTTAAAAACCCTTTTGAACTTTTTTTTTAAGATTTTTTGTATTTTAAATTTAACCCATTGCCTTAGGGTCAGAGCTTGGGGGTACTCGATTAGACGAAAAATCAGAATGCATTGCGAGTCAGTCCACTTTTTGGCTTAAAAAAATTTTTGGGTACTTAAAAAACTCCCCAAATGATTTATGTTGGAAAACAAACAGGTACCCACTGTACAAAACGCGGCAATTTGGTGCATCCGTTTTTGGTTCAAATTATTAAAAAAGAGCATTTATCGACTACCAAGGGAAAATTTACCCATGTTTTTACCTGGATTTAAAAGGAAAAACAAAGGGTTCAAATTTGATTATTTTTTTAGAAATTTGGGTTTTTGGTAGTGTGGGGGTGCCCAAAGGTTTGGTCAAGAAAATTTATTTGTGCAATTCTTCCCAGAATTAATTGATGCAGATGGAGGAATGGGGAAAACTATAAAAAAAGTGAAAGATTTAAAATGTATAGAAGTTAAAACCTCTGGCATCTGGGGAAACATATCTTTCATTTGATTTGGATATATATTTGCGGTTTCTTTTAACAAATTTGATTTGGCATATTAAATTAATGCCCCTGTGATCCTTTTCCCCTTATGGGAAAGACTGGTGTGTCCTTTGTGTAAGGAGTCTAACGAGGGCGACTTCATTTTGTTCTAACAGTTTTGTTTTGATGATCTTAGAGTGAAGTATATTCCACAAAAAATTTTTATGAATCCGTTTTTTCGATTTTTTCTACTTTTGGCACGAAAAATAAAGAAAAAGTACGTAAAAAAGCATTGTATAAAGCCCTTTTAGTAAGGGAAATTCTTTTTTTTCTGATTTGTGGGGGATAAAATCTTTTACTAGATATGATTCTGCCAATTCATATGAAAAAATTGTAAAAATTGTTACCGCCCCCGTTCATATGGGGGTTTGGCCTTATTGAATAAATTCGAATCGAATCTCTCTCTCCTCGCCCCCCCCCCCCCCCTTCATTGGCCTTCTCCCCCCCCTTTCCTCTTTATTCCCCGTCTGCCCCGTGGGGTCCCTTTTGAAGGCGGCAATAACATCGTGGGTTTTGGCTCCTCCGTGCCGCCCTTCTGTCGCCCCCTTTGTGCGTGAGCACGCGCGCCCCTCCAGTCCACTCGGGGGAAGTCTTTCCCCCACCACTCCCCGTGCCTGTTGAAGTCGAACTCACCCCCCCCCCCCCCCTCTTCTCTCCCCCTCCTCTCTTCCTCTCCTCCCCCCTCCCCCCCCTCTCTTCCTCTCTTCTCCCCTCTCTCTCTCTCCCTTTTTCCCTTTTCCCCTTTTCTCTCTCTTCCTCTCTTCTCATTCTTCCAGCTTAGGGTGCTCTTCCTCCATCCTCTCATTCTTCCACCTTGGTTGCTTTCCTCCTTTTCTCTCTCTCTCTCTCTTTCCCCCCCCCCCCCCCTCTCTCTCTCTCATTCTTCCCCCAAGGGTTTCCTTCCCCCTTTCCCCTCTCTCTCTCTCTCTTCCTCTCTCTTCTCTCTCTCATTTTTTTGATCTTCCTTTTTGCGTTTCCCCCCACCCCCTTTTTACTTCCTCTGCGCCCCCCCCCCCCCCCCCCCCCCCCCCCTCCCCCTCCAATCCTTATCCCACCCCCCCTAACCCCATCCGATTCCCCCCCACCCCCCCTCCCACCCCCCCTTTAGCACTCCTCAACTCTCTTCCATTGATTCCCCCATTTAAATTTTTTAAAAAACCCCCCTTTCCTCATCTCAACCCCCCCCCCCCCCCCCCCTCCCCCCCCCCCAATCCCCCTCCACACCAAACCCCCCGGGCCCCTTTGCTCCGCACGCGTAACCATTACCCCCCCCCCCCCCCCCACCACCACCCCCTCCCCCCCCCCCCCCCCCCCACCCATTCCCCTGTTTTTTATGAAGCCTACAACTCGCGTCGAGATTCAATATCATTTTTGTCGGTGCACGGCTGCAGAAAAAAGGGGACTTACTCCCCCACAGTGTGCCTGGGCGTTGCCGGAGGGGGGGGGGGGGGGGGGGGGGGGAGGGGGGAAAAGGTTACTGGGGGGGGCGTTATAGAATTATGATTTTTTGTAGGATAACCTGTAAGAGCTGCGGGGGGGGGGGGGGGGGGGGGGGGGGGGGGGGGGGGGGGGAAAAAGAACGAAAAAGAAAAACAATAATAGAAAGAAAAACATGCTTGTAATAAAAAGTTTCAAGTAAAGTGTGAGTCGGCGGTGTTGGCCGCGCGATTTGGAACAGAGCACACTACAGGCACGTGTGTGTGAAGGCGAAAGGCGCGCTAACACGGGGGAAAGGGCGCTTTGTTGTTGTTTATATCTCGGTGTGTGTGTGTGTGTGTACGAATGTGTTTGTGTGTATGTGTGTGCGAGCGTGTGTGTGTGTGTGTGTGTGTGTGTGTGTGTGTGTGTGTGTGTAGGGGGGTGGTTCTCCCGCCCAGTTTCCCCCACCCCCTCTTTTTTCTGATTTCAGCCATAATTTTCTCTCTCTCTCTCTCTCTCTCTCTCTCTCTGTTCTCTTCTGTTCTCTTCTCCCCCTCTCTCTTTTCTTTTCTCTTCTCCGCCCCCCCCCCCTCTCCTCTCTCTCTCTCTCTCTCTCTCTCTCTCTCTTCATTCTCTGTCTCTCTCTCTCTCTGTCTCTCTTCTTTGTGTGTGTGTGTGCTCTCTGTCTCTGTATCTTTCACTCACACTCTCCCTCCCTCCCTCCCTCTCTCTCTCTCTCTCTCTCTCTCTCTCTCTCTCTCTCTCTCTCTCTCTTCCCGCCCCGCCCCCGCCCTCCCCCCATCCCCAACGCACAGCCCACACACGTACTACGTTTACAATACAGCTGAACGATCGTTTTTATGAATAGCGGGAGCTTCACATGGCGTGACGGTTGTCATGGTGACCGAGTCGGTTCCAACCGTTTTATGGGGAGAAGCGGCAACACACACACACACACCGCATGTGCTGACTGATATGTTGGCTCCTTTAGCGCTTCGCTCCACGGAGAGAA
>CM031604.1:70498045-70500545 GCA_018398815.1 Conus ventricosus
GCAGGGGGGGTAGGGAGGCTAAAAAAGTGGCAGGGAATTGGAATTTTCAGGGGGAAATTAAAAGTGAAAATCATAGGAAAGAACATTTTTTCTGGGGGTAAAGAATTTGGGGAAGTGGGAGGGAATTGGCAATTCCCAGGGGAAAATCAGAAGTGAAAATCATGGGAAAGTACATGTTTTCAGGGGGTAGAGACTCGGAGGCTAAAAAGTGCCAGGGAATTGGCCATTTTCAGGGGAAAACTGAAAATGAAAATCAGGGGAAAGTATATATTTTCAGGGGGTAAAGGATTGGGGACTAAAAAGCGACAGTCGCAGAGACTGATGAGGGATGTTGAAACCAGTGGTCCTGATGGGGGTTAGTGGACGACACAGCGATCAGCTGGTGTTGCGGCGAGCAGGAGGAGGAAGGTGGGGAGACGTTGTGTTCATTGTAGTTTGTCATGTGTTGAAGTAGGCTTGCGCTGTGCACCGGATTGCACCATTTTTAATGGAAATTAAAGGAAAACAATTCCTGGAGTGGTTGGGGGTTGTGGGGGTGGGCGTGCCCTTACTCTAGACCCTCAAAAAACTTCAGGGATTTTTGCTTTCACTCTGTTTAACGTAGAAAAATGTATCTGTAAATGTGTTAAATCGCACACACACGCGCACACACGTACACACACACACACACACACACACACACACACACACACACACACACACACACACACACACGCACGCACGCACGCACGCGCGCGCGCGCGCGCGCGCACACACACTTCCTATTATTCATTTTGGTAAAAAATATTCTCCCATCTTCCTATTATTCATTTTGGTCCAAAACATTTTCGCATCTTCCTCTTATTAATTTTCTGACCAAACGTCGACCTGTTAAACTTGGCTGTGCGCGCCGGTTGGGAGGAGACCAGCGACTTTAATAAAACGAATGTCTGAGGAGGAGACCATCGACTTTAAAAACGAATGTCTGAGGAGGAGACCATCGACTTTTAAACGCATGTCTGTGGAGGAGACCATCGACTTTAATTAAACGTATATCTGTGGAGGAGACCATCGACTTTTTAAACGCATGTCTGTGGAGGAGACCATCGACTTGAATTAAAACGTATATCTGTGGAGGAGACCATCGACTTTAATTAAACGTATATCTGTGGAGGAGACCATCGACTTTAATTAAAACGTATATCTGTGGAGGAGACCATCGACTTTAAAACGTATATCTGTGGAGGAGACCATCGACTTTTAAACGTATATCTGTGGAGGAAAAGCAAACAGCGAGCGTGTGGCAAAATAGCACGTGCGTACAGACACCCCCCACACGGGCAGACAGGTAGGACCCAGACTTTGGGACCGGGAGGGAAGTAAAAACAGATTCCCGCACAAGGGGGCTGTTATTCATCCCGGCCGGCCGGCAGACGAAATAAATGTGAAATTCATGAACAGGTCTTCTCTGTGTGTGTGTGTGCCTCAACACCCGCCATCCCCGGCAAGATCCACCGCCTTAGAACTCGGCAGTAGTCGTGTGTCGGTACGGGTGGAAAAGTTCGTTGAAAATAAAACCACCATCTTCATTGAAAGACCCCGCTGCTGTCTCGTTTCGTTTCTGATTTCTTCTTATCAGCATTGGCGAATGTCTGCGTGTTCGTCTTGTTCAGGAATCGGATTGATACGTTTTCTTTAAAGCTAAACACAACCAGTACCACCACCACCACCACCACCACCACCACCACCACCAACAACAACACCAGCACGAGTGAGTCTTCCTCTCAGACTCCACCACCACCACCACCACCACCAGCACGAGTGAGTCTTCCTCTCAGACTCGATGGACAGCCGACGTATACGACCCAAGAGTGGCATGTATGTACATAGTGAGTGATACACGGCTGTTTGAGACTGTTTTGGTTTGCTAAAAAAAATCATGCGCATACATTGACCCTGGAGCTGGGGACACATGGACGGACAGTGCTGGTCATTTCGCTTCATCGGTCCTCGCACAGAAAGATGGAAAGGGAGAGAGAGGTTTGGGGGGGGGGGGGGGGTTTGGAGGAGGAGGATGCTCCGTGGCCGGGTCAAGGTGGCGGCAGGGAACACCAGCGTCATTCTTCGGCATAAAAAGGATGATGGTGCGTGCGGGAAACTATCTAGGGGGAGATAAACATGTCGGTTGGGAAACATGGGGATTCTGGAACACACGAACTCAATTAGCGTGAAAAGACCCGGCATTGTTCCAGCCCGCATCAGGCTGAGGCCCTGCAGGTCAAGGTGTGTGTGTGTGTATGTGTACGGTGTGTGTATGGGGGGGGGGGAAGGGGGGGGAGGGTGTGTGTGTGTGTGTGTGTGATGCAGTATCTAACGGTGCAGGTTGGGCATGCGAGGGTGGAGGTGGGTGGGGGGAGGGGAGGGGGGAGACAAGCGAGGAAGAGACAACGTCCCACTATGATGCTTCCGGTGGGGTGATGGGTGGGTGGGGGTTGGGAACGGCAATGGCAGCTGTGTGGCT
>CM031604.1:70503045-70510545 GCA_018398815.1 Conus ventricosus
TCCAAGATAACTCTTGGAGTTTAATGTCCAAGATAACTGTTTGGGAGGTGTGAGTGTGTGGGGGGGGGGGGGGGGGGGGGGTCGTTTCTGGCCAACGGTTGGAGTGGGGAAGGACTGCACCGTTCATGCTCCACTCGCACAGCCATCGCCGTCACCAGCTTGGAGTGAACGCTGCGGAAATCCTACTACAACAACCGTTTTCTGTTGTGATCTTATGTCTCAAGAGAAAAAAAAACAACAAAAACCAAATGTTCATTATCTCCGTTTTCTTGTGAGATCAGAAATCATGACTGATATTTGCTACTCACCCGTTGTCTTACGTTTCAGTCTGATAACGACTGTCACACATGATCACCATGAAAACAGTAATTGTCGCTCACAAAAACAGGTAACCGGGACTCACGGGAGGGCTCTCTGGTGTCGTTGGTAACATCGCGCGCGCGCACAGGCTCCCAGGACTGCTGGGCACAGAGTGCCGGGAATAACGGAAATGATGTAAGTGTCCGGTGCTCACGACCTGCTACAATAGCAAGGCTGTTTTGTTGTCTTTTATTATTATTATTATATATTTCTGAACAGCATCAAACTTGTTGCGTCTTAAGAGCAGTTGCAGATTAGAAGTACTGAGAAAAACGGTTATTATCGGTGTTTTATTGCTGATATTTGTTTAAATCGTGAAAAGAGGAATTATGGCCAAGACGATTGTTTAACTCGTGAAAACAGGAATCATGGCCAAGACAATTGTTTAAATCGTGAAAAGAGCAATTATGGGCAAGGTGATTGTTTGAAATTGAAAAGAGCAATTATGACCAAGATGATTGTTTGAAATTGGAAAGAGCAGTTATGGCCAAGATGATTGTTTGAAATTGAAAAGAGCTATTATGGCCAAGATGATTGTGTTTAAAACGTGAAGAGAGCAATTACGGCCAAGCCAGTAAGGTAGGTGTCCAGTGGAACACTCGTGACCTTTGAAACAGATTCCAACAAAATAGCCCCCCTTGACAGACGACCCCTCCCCCGAACCCCACCCGCCATCAAACAGCAGCCCCGCCGACCCGCCCTCTCCGACCTCCAAGACCACAGGTCACGGTGATCACTTCACATTGTGCAGAGTTATCGACCTTGGCGGCTCAGTCCTGACCTGCGTGATGCAAAACAGTTACTGTGCAAACAAACAAACAAAAAAAAGCTCCTTGACTGTTGGAGGAGCTGGAGCAGGAGGACGCGGCGGGATGGGGTCCCGGGGAATCTTGGCACTGGCTCAAAGCCTGCGATTCACCGTGTACGCTTTTTTCTTTTTCTTTTTTCTTGTTTGTTTGTTTGTTTCTGATGTTCATGCACAGTGAGCGCCGTGTACCCTGGTTGTTTGTTTGTTTCTGATGTTCATGCACAGTGAGCGCCGTGTACCCTGGTTTAATTTCATGGGTACTCGGGGCACAGTAAGCGCCATGTATTGGTGGTTTTACGACCAATAACTGCAGTGTATCCTGATGTATATTTCACGGGTGTTCGGACACAATAGCCACAGTGTATCCTGATGTGTATTTCATTGGTGTTCGGACACAATAGCCACAGTGTGTATCCTGTTGTATATTTCACGGGTGTTCGGACACAGTAGCCACAGTGTGTATCCTGTTGTATATTTCACGGGTGTTCGGACACAGTAGCCACAGTGTATCCTGTTGTATATTTCACGGGTGTTCGGACACAACAACTGAAGTGTATCCTGATTTATATTTCACGGGTGTTCGAGCACCATAGAGTTGTGTCCTGATGTATAGTTCACAGATGTTCGGGTACAATAACCGCAGTTTATCTTGGTGTTTATTTCTCGGATAAAATGACGGCAGTGTATCCTGGTGTGTATTTCACGGGTGTTTGGGCTCGATAGCCGCAGTGTATCCAGGTATATAATTCTCGGGTGTGTGTGTGTGTGTGTGTGTGTGTGTGTGAACCGTAAATGCGCTGTATATTTCACGGGTGTTCAGACACGATACCTGCGAATTTTCCTGGTGCACATTTCACGGGTGGCACTCGTTTTTGTACCTTCACCGTGTTGCAGCGCTGCAGTATATCTTTGTACCTCTCACCGTGTTGCAGCGCTGCAGTATATCTTTGTACCTTCACCGTGTTGCAGCGCTGCAGTATATCTTTGTACCTTCACCGTGTTGCAGCGCTGCAGTATATCTTTGTACCTTCACCGTGTTGTAGCGCTGCAGTATATCTTTGTACCTTCACCGTGTTGCAGCGCTGCAGTATATCTTTGTACCTTCACCGTGTTGCAGCGCTGCAGTATATCTTTGTACCTTCACGTGTTTCAGCGCTGCAGTATATCTTTGTACCTTCACTGTGTTTGCAGCGCTGCAGTATATCTTTGTACCTTCACTGTGTTGCAGCGCTGCAGTATATCTTTGTACCTTCACTGTGTTGCAGCGCTGCAGTATATCTTTGTACCTTCACTGTGTTGCAGCGCTGCGTATATATTTTTACCTTCACCGTGTTGCAGCGCTGCGTATATCTTTGTACCTTCACTGTGTTGCAGCGCTGCAGTATTTCTTTGTACTTCACCGTGTTGCAGCGCTGCAGTATATCTTTGTACCTTCACCGTGTTGCAGCGCTGCAGTATTATCTTTGTACCTTCACTGTACCTTCACTGTGTTGCAGCGCTGCAGTATATCTTTGTACCTTCACTGTGTTGCAGCGCTGCAGTATATCTTTGTACCTTTACTGTGTTGTATCACTGCAGTGTATTCTGGAAGTTTCACGCGTTGTAGCAATGCAATGTATCAGAACAGTGTTGTAGCACTGACACGTATCTCGGTAGTTTCACATTGTCTTACCACTACAGTGTATCTTGGAAACTTCACAGTGTTGCAACACTGCAGTGTATCGTTGTGGATTTCGTAGTGTGTTCAGCACAGGTCAGTGTCTGGGGTAATCGCTGGATGTTTGGTATAGTGTTGTAGCACAGGTCAATGACTGGGGTAATTGCTGGATGTTTGTTAGTGTTGTAGCACAGGTCAGTGACTGGGGTAGATCCTGGATGTTTGGTAGTATTGTATCACAAGTCAATGATCTGGTGTAGGTCCTGGATGTTTGGTAGTGTTGTAGCACAGGTCAGTGACTGGGGTAGATCCTGGATGTTTGGTAGTGTTGTATCACAAGTCAATGACTGGTAAATCCTAGATGTTTGATAGTGTTGTAACACAGGTCAATGACTGGTGTAAGTCCTGGATGTTTGATAGTGTTGTAACACAGGTCAGTGACTGGGGTAGATCCTGGATGTTTGGTTAGTGTTGTAGCACAGGTCAATGACTGGGGTAGATCCTGGATGTTTGGTAGTGTTGTAGCACCAGGTCAGTGACTGAGGTAGATCCTGGATGTTTGGTAGTGTTGTAGCACAGGTCAGTGACTGCTAAACTAGCGGCGGGACTCCCTTCTTCCCTGAAGCAGAAAATGAACAGCAGTTATGGGGACCTTATCGGCCGGCGTTGGCTTCCCCTTTAGCTCCATAAATCCGCGGGGAAGGGCTCTTAGGGGGGGGGGGGGGGGGGGGGGGGGGGGGGGGGAATCTGTGTAGAGCAATGGAAGATGGGATTTTGGATGTGTTCCATCGATTTCGTTGGTTGCCGGGAAGATTGGTACAGGGGGAGGGTGGGTACAGGGTGAGGTGGAATGGGGACAAGAGGGGGAAGCTGTTAAAAAGAAAAAAAGGGTCTTTCCCTCGACGGGGGAATTTTTCCGTGGGGGTTGTTGCAGCCTTCTCCAAGATGCCTACTACGCTAATGTTCTGATCACGTTGAGGTCGTGCGATTCTCTCTCTCTCCTTCTCTCCCTCTCTTCTGGTTCTCTCTTTTCTCGCTATCTCTCTCTCTCTCTCTCGCGCGCGGCGCGGCGAGTACGGGGACAGGACACACACACACGTTAACACACCTCGAAACACACACCACCCACACACACTCACACACATCTACACCACGCAATGCGCGCTCGGTTGTTTGCATGCCACACGCCGCGTGCGCGCGCGCGCGCTCGCACGCACGCACGCCGCACGCGGACGCACGCAACGCACGACCACACACACACCACACACACACACACACACACAAACGCGCTCGGTTGTTTGCATGCACGCGCGCACGCGCGCGCACGCGCACACACACACACACGCGCGCACACGCACACACACACACGCACACACACACACTCGCACCACACACACACACTCGCACTCACATTGTAGCGTTCTTTTCCGCTGTTCGTCGCCGTACAGACGAGAGCCGCTGTACCTCCCCACCTGTGCAAGTGCTTCACGCCGCGCAAATGTACGTTTCTCTTATTGTCGTCTCTGCTGCCTCGCCCATCTTGGCATCACTTGCTACACAGAAGAAAAGGTGACGACTTTGGTTCAGCACCAGTGATGATCTGCAACAGGGGCAATCAGGAGGAGTGGGCCGAGTCCGAGGTTGTCTGGGAGAGGTAATGTACGCTGACGTGTACTGTTTTACCTGTACTGGCGAATCATCGGTGCTTCTCGTCTTGGCGCGTAGTTTCCCCCTCTGTGCTCATGGCTGAGGACTGGACTTGTTGGTGACGCATCGATACTGTGTGAAAGCTTCAGCTGCAGCTCTCTCTCTCTCTCTCTTTCTCTCTCTCTCTCTCTCTCTCTCTCTCGCTCTTACCCCCCCCCCCCCCCCTCCGTTTTTATATGCGGTAGCGCGCATGTGTGCTTCTGTTCCTCGATCGATCTTTCTGACCTTGTGGGAAATATTACAACCACACATGTCGCACAAACTTGCTGCTATACACACAACACAACGTCGTGTACACCCTATTTTAAAACGTCAACTAGCTAACCTTTCAGTGTGGGGACTTCTTCATAAGAGCGCATCTTCACGTTTGGAGAAGTTCATTTTTTTGTCTGAATTAATGTGTAATTTGATGATGTGTGGACTGTTGCAGCTCTTTTCCCATCAGTCGTGCCTCATTCCTGAAAATAAACATAGACTGAGAAGTGCTGATCTGTCAAAAAGGAACACACACACACGCGCACGCGCACACACACACACACACACACACACACACACACACACACACACACACACACACGCGCGCGCGCGCGCGAGATAGAGGAGGGAAGAGAGAAGAGGGGAGAGAAAGAGATAAATGTGAGAGGGAAAAAAAAGACTGCCAAGCTGATGTAAATGATTGATGGCCTTTGCCGAGGCCAAAGCCGAGAGCAGCCTTCAGGAAGTAAAGCGTCCATCTTCACCCCCCCCCCCCCCCCCCACACCACACACACACACACAATTTAACCCCCAAGCCCCTTCTCTGCCCCCTAGCCCCCTTTCCTTCTTGCCCCTCCATCGATCAGGCGACCGAACGGCTCTAAGCGTATTGATCGGCAGCAATTAAAGCAACCTGCTGGGAAGAGGACTCTGCTGGCGTGTTTTCTTTTTTCCCCTTTCTTCAACAACCTCTCGCTCTCTGCTTCAGAGGGAAACTGGGAACGAGGAGCGATGCGCGCGTGCCTATGCGTGTAACAGAGCATATGGATAGGCTGGGTTGTATATTTTCAGGATTATAATAACTGTCAAGTATTTTCGCGTCATGGACGAATGAGTGTTCCGGTAAACTTCAAACGTTCACATTCCTGTGAAATGATTTGCTGACGTGAGCAGAAACTCCAGTGTTCATTCGGACCAGCGAGCTGTAACGCACGCTTATGGGCGTGTTTGCCCTCTCCTTTAGGTAACTGTAATCCGTTTTCGGGTGCAGTGCATTCAGGAATTGGCACTACAGCAGGCGGGTACAGTAATGGCAATGAAGATGATCGCCAGCCTGTTAGCCACCAAGCGTACTACCAAGCCAGAAGTGTTATTCGTGGATGAATACCAGAAGCAACCGTGGACAGTCGCCTAAGAAATATTTCCAACTGTGAGATGAGGTGTGTGGTGGTGGGGGGGGGGGGGGGGGGGGGTGTTAGAAACTACAGAAAAAGCGTTAGCTGTTGTTCATGTGAGCACAGTCAAAACGATGCAGAGGTATACCTACAGCACAGAGACAACGCAGCGTGAGTGCGATGGTTTTGTTAGGCTCGAGAGATTGACCTGGTGTAGGTGTTGTGGAGAGATTGAATGAGAGATTGACCTGGTGTAGGTGTTGTAGAGAGATTGAGTGAGAGATTGACCTGGTGTAGGTGTTGTAGAGAGATTGAGTGAGAGATTGACCTGGTGTAGGTGTTGTAGAGAGATTGAGTGAGAGATTGACCTGGTGTAGGTGTTGTAGAGAGATTGAGTGAGAGATTGACCTGGTGTAGGTGTTGTAGAGAGATTGAGTGAGAGATTGACCTGGTGTAGGTATTGTAGAGATTCAGTGAAAAATTGGCCTGGTGTAGGTTTTATAGAGGAGATTCAGTAAGAGATTGAACTGGTACAGTTTTTGTAGAGATTCAGTGAAAGATTGAACTGGTGTAGTTTTTGTAGAGAGATTCAGTGAGAGATTGAACTGGTATAGGTTTGGTAGAGAGATTCAGTGAGAGATTGAACTGGTATAGGTTTTGTAGAGAGATTCAGTGAGAGATTGAACTGGTGTAGGTTTTGTAGAGAGATTCAGTGAGAGATTGAACTGGTATAGGTTTTGTAGAGAGATTCAGTGAGATTGAATGGTATAGGTTTTGTAGAGAGATTCAGTGAGAGACTGACCTAGTGTAGCCTTTGTAGATGTTCAGTGAGATCTCGTTGAGGCTTTGCAGAGGCTCAGTCAGAGACTGACGTGGTTTAGGCTTTCTGGGGATTGTGAGAGACTGACCTGGTGTAGGGTCTGTAGCGCTTGAGCTGGAGACTGGCTTGGTTGAGGTTTTGTAGAGATTCAGTGAGAGCCTGGCCTGCTTTAGGCATTGTGGAGGTCCAGTGAAATTTGACTGGTTTAGGCTTAGCAGGGATTCAGAGAATCAGCTGGTTTAAGTTTTGTGGAGGTTCAGTAACAGGTTGACTTGGTTGTGGCTTTGAAAGGTACAGTGAGAGATTGATCTTGTTTGTTTAGTCTTTGTTGAAGTTCAGAAAGGTCAGCAGGAGATTGACCCTGTTTAGTCTTTGTTGAAGTTCAGAAAGGTCAGCAGGAGATTGACCTTGTTTAGGCTTTGTGAGAGGTTCAACAAGAATTAAGCATCGCATTTTAACATTTGTCATGTAATACCTCACTCCCTTAAAAGAGATGATGGTTGATCGAGTTTGCAAAAAATCGAACTTTTGTTCAGACGATCGTTTGGCTTGCATAGAGGAGGATTCAAATTATTTTGTCATTCACTTCGCTCCACACAGGCCAGCAGTAATCACGCGCTGTTGCAGAAAACCATGTTTGGACAGCAGTCCTGTCTCTTCCCGTCCTCCTTTCGGGGAAATAGCGTTGTGAACAGGTGGCCTGACCCTCTCTGACGGCCATCTTGCTGCTTTTACATTAAATTACATTTTTGAGGGGGCTGGGAGGAGGGGAGGGTGG
>CM031604.1:70515545-70570545 GCA_018398815.1 Conus ventricosus
CGCTTTGGTATAAACAAATGTATTTCCAGTTTCCAGTCAGAGACAACTTTACAGTGTACGTCAAAATGTGAACAGCAACAGTCTAGAGCTTTTGGTGTGTTCAAAAGTTTGTAGTTGTTGCATATGTGGCATTGGCAGGAAACTATCAAAGTTGCAAATCCCTATAGAAGATCGAGGTACACACACACACACACACACACACACGGCTACGCGATCGGCCTACCGCTGTGAACTTAATCGTGTTTTTAGGAACTCGGCTACGTGTTAAAGATCAAGAGAAAATGCCAGCTAGTCATCATCCTTCCTCCACTCCCACCTCTCTTCCCTTCTTACACACGTTCAGTATGACACAGCTGAGAGAATGCACGACTCTTCAGCACAGTGTGAAATGTACGGTCGAATGATGTTCACCGAAGAATGTGAGCGGGCCTGACCAGGAAAGTCAGAACTGACGGCTGCCTCGAGTTTCACGGAGAGGAAGCCTGATGCTGAGCTGTTATGTACACCCCACAGTTCAGATGTCGTTCCGCCTGGAGAGGTCACGAGCTCGGCAAAGCACCCTGGCTTGTCGAAAGAGCGGCACCGCAGGAAGCGTTCCAGTATTGTTTCCCCGGGATGGGAATTTTCCGAAGATAAAAATAAACGGTGATTCGTCGTTCAGTGATGCAGCTTTCGTGGGCGGACACTGATGTTGATGCCGGTGTGTTTTACGGGCCACGCCTACATCCTCTGGGTGTGCCGCCGATTCAGCAGCTGCCTGTACTTGTAGTCGTGTGGTGCTGCAGTCATCCGCCTTGTTGGCAGTTCGGGAAGAGGCTCAAAACGTTCAGATGAATTTTTTATTTAAATAGGGAAGGGAGGTGCGAACGACACAGCGTGTTTAGCTTTTCGTTGAGCTTTGTTGGTGGCGACCGTATGTGTATGGGCTTGTGTTACCGGTATTTCTGACCCCAGTGTCTCTGAACTTGGCATGTCTTCACTTAAGATTTCGAGGACAGACCCTCACATTTCTGTGATAGATTGTATTCATTTGTGTGTGTGTGTGTGTGTGTGGGGGGGGGGGGTGGGTATATATATTATCGTGCATTTTTGTGATTTTTTTTTTCTTTTTTTGTAGTTGCTGAATTGTGCAGTTTTCTGGCATTAGCTAGTCACAGGATGGGTCTGATCAGCACGGCTGAAACATGTATGACGATGGCATAAGTCCAGGGGGGGGGGGGGGGGGGGGGGGGGCTTGTATTTCAGTTTAAACCAGTTGTGCGTACATTCGTGGGTCACCTCTGGATGGGTGTTAGTAGTTACATTTGTATGAAAAGACATTTTTTCTCCCCAGTATATTGCATTCAGCTCCGTCATGATCATGTTCAGTGACTTGTACATCTACATGATCATCTTTCTGTTGAGCTCTTGACTTCTGGGTATCTGTTTTAGGAATGATCATATTCCTTAGAGGGTCTCAGAGATGATTATCCTTGATTGGTTGATCAGAAGCCGAGTCATCGATGTGAAGCGTTCACAGTTGAGCAAACCACACGAGTGGTAGTGGCGGTACATCATCTCGTACTGTAGGCCAAGTGCACACGCGCCACAGCCCGGTCGCAACGCACGCACTCGCGCTCTCTCTCTCTCTCTCTCTGCATAGCTCCACATGCGCATTCAGACTCTCTCTGTGTCTCTAACTCACATACACCCTCTTTCTCTCTAGCTGCGTAGCACCACATGCACATTCAGACTCTCTCTCTGTCTCTCACTCACATACCCCTCTTTCTCTCTAGCTGCGTAGCACCACATGCACATTCAGACACTCTCTTTTCTTTCTTTCTTTCTCTCCGTCACGCACGCACGCACGCACGCACACGCACGCACACGCACACACACGCACACACACACAGATGCGCTGCATCATTCAAAGTGTTTTCAACTAACTGTCTGAGGGGGTGAGCGGGCAAGCGCATACCTAGATGCGATAAATCCGAGCTGTCGGAAATGAATCATGGCATTGGCGAACTGCGCCGTAAGACGTGGGCAAAGGAGCGTGTTTACGATTCCGACCCATTCAGCGCCCAGATTTGATGGTGGGTGGATCATCTGGCACCGTGGTTTTTTGTTTTTTTTTTGTCCTCTCCCAGCTGCAAAATAAAGGTTAGGCTGTGCGAGGGTGTATTGTGTAATGTGCTTACCGTTAACGACGGCTGGGAGACAAAGCGGTGAATGAAATGGTGCAGGAGCCGGCTAATGATCGTGGGCGGCAGATCCAGCAAATCGCCTACGTTGCGACATTCCTACATTCAGAACCATTTCTGAGAAACGAGGGTGGCGTCGCTGAAGACTCCCGTTGTAGTAAACGCCACGATCATGGACATTCGGTGTGGAGTGGTTTATGAGGACACAAGAGGTGCAGCGAAGTTTTTACTGCTTGGGGGAAAATAACCTCGATGGGAATACTTTTTTGTTGTTGTTTTAAACTTGTGTCCTCCCATTACATCACGCACAGCATTCAGGCCTACCTGTGAACAAAACAACTTTTTTTTTCAACGGCTTAATTTCAGTTGTTTTTTTTATTTTAACTCGGTTTGAAAGTCTTCCTGGTAGGCGGAGGCACAGTGTTTGCAGGAATTGTACGGCGAAAGCTGTTTTTGTTGATGCATTCTGAAAGGAAAGTTTCGACATTCCGCTTGCGTTTTTCGTATTGATCGCCTTGTTTTTGAGTCTTGTCTATGTGTGTGTGTGTGTGGGGGGGGGGGGGGGGGGGCAAAAACACCGGGGAGATTTACGTACGCTCTCGCGTACGGTGTTTTTTTTTTTTTATTTAATTTTTTTTTTTTAGCAAGTTCCGTTTCGGTCCATCCCGTTTCGCATTCTCCATGTTATTTTCGGAGGATGGGGAGAATACGAGATCAACAAAGAGGGCCAAACGGGAAAGGCCGAAACGCGACGTCACTGCGTTTTTCCAACCCGTCTCCTGTGTGGTAGTCAACTCCCGTCACTGATGTATTTAGCCACGCTCATGAACGCCAACTGCAGTAACCTGCGCACACACGAAAACGTATCAACTGTTGGACCAACTCGGGCCGTTAAAATGGTTCCCCGGGGAATGGTTGCCCCACATTTCAGTCCGCTTCGTTCAGTCCAGCCACTCATTATGGTACCGCGCTGTACTCTCGAGGCCTGACCAGCGCATTGGGCTAATGCGTAGGTCGGACATCTAAGTCGTAGCCACGAGATCCTCTTCCTCGATTCTCTCATCCGTCGGCTTAAAATCGTGCGCAGTATGGTCTCGAAACTCAGCGGATGTGATGTAGCGTATATGTCCTTGAAACTGAAGGGGCTTTATTGTTGTCGGGTTGAAATGCGTGTACCTTCCCACTGCTTTTAATCTTCATAATCCTACCCTATCCTGATCTGTTGAAGGATTCCTACCAACCCCCCTCCCTGGCGAAAGCTGCTTTTGTTTTGATGCCGTAACAATATTTTGGAAGACAGGAGGTCATCCAATACAGGATGTTATGTTAGGTAGCACGGACACTGGATTGAATTGCTGTGTAATCCATGTTTTGTGGGCAACGCTGTGCACGAGTCGTTTCGCCAATGCATGTATAGATGTATTAGACATGATTTTGTGTGTAAACGTAATTTTTACACAATGATCGTTCCGAGATACACGTTTGCCCTGGAGGCCTCGATTGTTGATTCGGTTAGTGATGTCGATGTATATTTTTGTGTTTGCAGGTTTCAGCCGTCCATGCATTTAGTGAACATACTGATGGATCCGAATGCCTTGGAACCTAGCATATCCAACCTGTACTGTAAAATTCGCTCTGAATCTCCAACTTGGAGATTTTTTCTACTGCTTTTACCATGGAATAGAACCTCTGAATATCAAAAAAAATGTAATTGTTGCATGCATACGCGTTTGTTCCATACAAACGCAAATAACACCGATTTTTTTGATTTTTTTTATAAATCAAATGTACGCTTTCTAGCACATGCTCGTACTAGTGTGAAGTACGTTTTGTGTCTCAGGTGTTGGAGGCTGGCAAGGACACTCTGCCCTCCTGGCTGCAGTTCGACAACGAGCAGAACGTGCTTCAGGGCATCCCCGATCATGCCGACGCCGGTCAGCACTACCTGCAGGTCACCGCCCGCAGTCTCCACGGCGGCACCACGGCCACCGACGTCTTCTCCATCACCGTCAGTGCCGACACGCCGTCCATGTCTTCCAGCCAGCCGTCAAGTTCAAGACCTCCGGGCCCGAGGCGGTCCGCTGCACGCGCGAGGAGCCCGAAAACGGTGGCCACCCTCATCCTGGACGCGGACCTGCTCGCCATGCCGGTGAAGCAACGCCTCCAGTTGCTCTCCGCGTTCATGGCGCACATGGGTCTGGGCGACGAGATGGTGAAGATGGTCACCGCCTCGGGGCAACCCCTGCACGACGACTCCGCCCTGGTGACGGGCACGGGAGACGCCAAGGGGGAGGCGCAGCACGTGGGCGTGTTGGTGTCGTGGTTGGTGGGCTGCGGCAAGGTGGAGACCGGCCACTTCCGGTGCTGCACAAGCTGGACGACGACTCCAGCAGCGGCGTGATGGGCCGGACCCTGGGCGTGCCGGTGCTCAGCTGGAGGGTGACCAACACGCGGCTCCAGCATCAGCACGCGCTGAAGCGGCGCCGGCGTCAGGTGCGCCCCACTCGCACTCCGGTCGTGACCATGGCCCCACCCACGACGCCGACACCATGACCGGCCTGTAAGTGCACACAGAAACGAGCGTTTTGACAAAATGCCTTACTGTGCAGATCATGCGCGTGTTCTATTAGCAATTGTGGCATTTCGAATGTATCATTAACCACCCCAGTTGAAAGTATACCTCTCCGCTCCCCTCCCAGTAGTAAATCCAACATGACTACCTTTCTTGTCCTGTCCACCCCAGCTGACTCTGTCCTGTCTTACACCCCCCCCCCCCCCCCCCCCCCCCCCCCCGACTGTCCTGTCCACCCCAGCTGACACCGACTGTCCTGTCCACCCCAGCTGACACCGACTGTCCTGTCCACCCCAGCCGACTCTACCTGTCCACCCCAGCCGACTGCCTGTCCTGTCCACTCTACCTGTCCACCCCAGCCGACTGCCTGTCCTGTCCACCCAGCTGACTGCCTGTCCTGTCAACCCACCCGACTCTGTCCTGTCCACTCCAGCCGACTCTCTACCTGTCCTGTCCACCCAGCCGACTCTCTACCTGTCCTGTCCCCCAGCCGACTCTCTACCTGTCCTGTCCACTCCAGCTGACTCTGCCTGTCCTGTCCACCCAGCTGATTCTGCCTGTCCTGTCCACCCAGCTGATTCTGCCTGTCCTGTCCACCCAGCCGATTCTGCCTGTCCTGTCCACCCCAGCTGACTCTACCTGTCCACCCCAGCTGACTCTGCCTGTCCTGTCCACCCCAGCTGACTCTGCCTGTCCTGTCCACCCCAGCTGACTCTGCCCGTCCTGTCCACCCCAGCTGACTCTGCCTGTCCTGTCCACCCCAGCTGACTCTCTGCCTGTCCTGTCCACCCCAGCTGACTCTCTGCCTGTCCTGTCCACCCCAGCTGACTCTGGCTGTCCTGTCCACCCCAGCTGACTCTCTGTCCTGTCCTGTCCACCCCAGCTGACTGCCTGTCCTGTCCACCCAGCTGACTCTGCCTGTCCTGTCCACCCCAGCTGACTCTCTGCCTGTCCTGTCCACCCCAGCTGACTCTCTGCCTGTCCTGTCCACCCCAGCTGACTCTCTGCCTGTCCTGTCCACCCCAGCTGACTCTCTGCCTGTCCTGTCCACCCCAGCTGACTCTCTGCCTGTCCTGTCCTGTCCACCCCAGCTGACTCTACCTGTCCTGTCCTGTCCACCCAGCTGACTCTACCTGTCCTGTCCTGTCCACCCCAGCTGACTCTACCTGTCCTGTCCTGTCCACCCAGCTGACTCTACCTGTCCTGTCCTGTCCACCCCAGCTGACTACCTGTCCTGTCCACCCCAGCTGACTCTACCTGTCCTGTCCTGTCCACCCCAGCTGACTCTCTGCCTGTCCTGTCCACTCCAGCTGACTCTGCCCGTCCTGTCCTGTCCACCCCAGCTGACTCTGCCCGTCCTGTCCTGTCCACCCCAGCTGACTCTCTGCCTGTCCTGTCCACCCAGCTGACTCTCTGCCTGTCCTGTCCACCCCAGCTGACTCTCTGCCTGTCCTGTCCACCCAGCTGACTCTCTGCCTGTCCTGTCCACCCCAGCTGACTCTGCCTGTCCTGTCCACCCCAGCTGACTCTACCTGTCCTGTCCTGTCCACCCAGCTGACTCTACCTGTCCTGTCCTGTCCACCCAGCTGACTCTCTGCCTGTCCTGTCCACCCCAGCTGACTCTCTGCCTGTCCTGTCCACCCCAGCTGACTCTGCCCGTCCTGTCCTGTCCACCCCAGCTGACTCTCTGCCTGTCCTGTCCTGTCCACCCCAGCTGACTCTCTGCCTGTCCTGTCCACCCCAGCCGACTCTGCCCGTCCTGTCCTGTCCACACCAGCTGACTCTACCTGTCCTGTCCACCCCAGCTGACTCTACCTGTCCTGTCCTGTCCATCCCAGCTGACTCTGCCTGTCCTGTCCACCCCAGCTGACTCTGCCTGTCCTGTCCACCCCAGCTGACTCTGCCTGTCCTGTCCACCCAGCTGATTCTGCCTGTCCTGTCCACCCCAGCTGACTCTACCTGTTCTGTCCACCCCAGCTGACTCTACCTGTCCTGTCCACCCCAGCTGACTCTCTGCCTGTCCTGTCCACCCCAGCTGACTCTCTGCCTGTCCTGTCCACCCCAGCTGTCTCTGCCTGTCCTGTCCACCCCAGCTGACTCTGCCTGTCCTGTCCACCCCAGCTGATTCTACCTGTCCTGTCCACCCCAGCTGACTCCGCCTGTCCTGTCCACCCCAGCTGACTCTCTGCCTGTCCTGTCCACCCCAGCTCTCTACCTGTCCTGTCCACCCCAGCTGACTCTACCTGTCCTGTCCACCCAGCTGACTCTACCTGTCCTGTCCACCCCAGCTGACTCTACCTGTCCTGTCCACCCCAGCTGACTCTCTACCTGTCCTGTCCACCCCAGCTGACTGCCTGTCCTGTCCACTCCAGCTGACTCTGCCTGTCCTGTCCACTCCAGCTGACTCTACCTGTCCTGTCCACTCCAGCTGACTCTCTCTACCTGTCCTGTCCACCCCAGCTGACTCTCTACCTGTCCTGTCCACCCCAGCTGACTCTCTACCTGTCCTGTCCACCCCCGCTGATTCTACCTGTCCTGTCCACCCAGCTGACTCTCTGCCTGTCCTGTCCACCCCAGCTGACTCTGCCTGTCCTGTCCACCCCAGCTGACTCTCTGCCTGTCCTGTCCACCCCAGCTGACTCTCTACCTGTCCTGTCCACCCAGCTGACTCTCTACCTGTCCTGTCCACCCCAGCTGATTCTACCTGTCCTGTCCACCCCAGCTGACTCTCTACCTGTCCTGTCCACCCCAGCTGATTCTTCCTGTCCTGTCCACCCCAGCTGACTCTCTGCCTGTCCTGTCCACCCCAGCTGACTCTCTGCCTGTCCTGTCCACCACAGGTGGTGGACATGTCCTCGCCGACCTTCACCATTGAGCCCACCCCTCGCAGCCCGTGATGGAGAAGACAACGACACCCGACAGGCCCTACACCACGCCCAAACCTGACGACCTCAAGCCGTCCAAGGAGACCCCCATGGAGCCTGACGTCACCAAGACTGACGCCCTGCCGTCACCCACCACTCCTAGGATGAAGGTGTGTGTTCGTGTGTTTGTGTCCTAAATAAAGCACAAGCTGTCGTGGTCATAGTTGACATTTTCGGCTTTATTTGCCTTCTTCAGCAAATGACATCCTCCCCGAGTGCCAGCAGGTAAGGTAGTGAGGGAAGAAACGTAAATATTTCAATATGACTTGATATATAAAACAAATTACGTACTAGAATGATACGTAACTCGACGTGTCACAGGTAGTAATTTGATGAATGAAAGCTGTGTGTGAGCGCGCGAGTGTCGAGTACGAGCGCTTGCGCTCGCGTGTGTGAGAGCGCGTAGTCTTCAATTTAATGTCTATTCACGTTATGTGGTCATAGACACACAAAACACAAGAACGCAGCAGCACTTGAAAAATAAACCCAGTAACATCCAATAAAGATACATCTGCATCTCGTTACAGGTATGTAGAAATCGGACCCAGAGTCGATGCTAATCCAATGTCACATTAGTGAGGGTTCTCATCTTAATGATACCTGCATATATGAGATTTTTCGCCACAACTGTATTTCATATCATTTGTATTTTGTTTTGAAAGCATTAAGTCTGTGGATCAAAGAGATCGAGTTTACATGAAGTGTGTGTGTCTGTATGTGCATGTGGGTTTGTATATGTGCGTAAATTGTGTGTGTGTGTGGGGGGGGGGGGGGGGGGAGATAGAGGCAGAGAGAGAGAGAGACAGTGAGAGAGTTTTGTCAAGTCATTTATATGTCCGTTTTCCGGAGCGCCTCCCCCAGCCCCCACACCCAAGGAAGAAAAATGGTTTATAACACCTCGTTCAGGTGTGTGCGAGGGAGGGAGAAATCGCACGCTGTTGTGTTGGAGGTGGGGGGATGGTGGTGGGGACTGGAGAGGGTGGCGTGGAATGGTTCATGGTACCTTTGTGGGAGTGCGTGTCAACGAATTGGTGTGTAGTGTTGCGAGTGTGCCTGTCGACAACTTTGCGTCTGCTGTTATCAAACCTACTTTTAAGTTAAAAAAAAAAAAAGAAAAAGAGGGGGGGGGGGGGGGGACATTAAATGTCCAGCTTTTTTAACAGTTCTGTATAAAGTGGTCCAAACGAGGTTGAAAATTCGAAAGAATCATGCAGCGTCTACTATATTCTTTGTGGAAGACGTTTCTCTTATCTGCAACAATAACGCGGTAATGTCTTTCTGACCCTCTTATAATTGTCGTGCAGAAGACCACCAAGAGCCCCGTGGTCCTGCCTCCAGAGGAGTGTGTGAAGCCCACAGTGAACAAGAGATTCGAGAAGAAGACCTTCCTGGTCGGTGAGGTGATCAACTTCAAGATTCCCGAAGATCTGTTCAACGCCTGCGACATGGGCGGCACCAGCCAGACCAAGCTGAGCCTTGTGCGAGGGGACCTGCAGTAAGTTCTTTGCAATGCGAGGAAGATATTTGGGGTGGGCAATACAAAAGGAGTGGGAAGATGGGCTGGATACGACACGCACATAATTAGCATCCCTCACCTGCCGGGCTCAGTCAGACCCTGGAACCGGCTGGGGAGAAGGAAGAGGAAATGAAAACAGTTTGAGAGAGACGGCGCTTCAGAGTGAACCTACTAGAAAGAGGCAAAAAGGATGGCCAAGAGTCCAACCGATAGAAGGGTGGTGATTGACGTATGCTCATTTAATTGCACAGGTGTACAGATGCACCAGTATCCCATTAACAAATAAGGACATTGTACATCATTAAACTGAATACTCAACAGTATTATAGTGCAAGCCGTCATCTGTTACATATTTTATGGACACCTCATCTTCCCCCAAATCATGTTTATTGCGTAGCTGAGCGCGAGGGGCCACAGCACCTTTAATTACTAGTGGCACTTAAAGGATTGTCAGTTTGCCAAGATGGCCATAAATAAAATTTCGGCGATCTGAAAACGCCTTTGACGGCCTCGAGCTGGTCCGAGGTCGACGTGTCTGTTACACAACACTTCTTGGGCAAACCGATCCACCAAACTGTATGTATGCGTTAATACGACGTTCCGTTTCCTGTGTTCAGAGACCCGAACAAGAAGACGGTCATCCGCAAGGACTGGTTCATGCAGTTCAACCAGAGGACCCAGACCATCCGAGGCATGGCCATGGAGACAGACGCAGGAAGGCACCCCCTGATTCTGGTGGCCATGCTGAAGACCCACGACTTCGTCACCCTCTTCCCTTTTGACGTGGTGGTGCGCAAGGCCAAGGGACGCAAGTCGCGAGTCAACCACGAGATGAGCATGACCATCGACACCGACTACAACGAGTTTGTGACCAGTGTGGACAAGAAACTGGACCTAACCAACAAGGTAAGGAGGATGACACATACATGAGATGAATTTATGGAACAGTCGGTCATTAAATCTGCAAGTACCAGTGGAAAATAATCTAACAGCGATTGTGGAAGAATCACGTTACTTGAAAAATAGTGCAGTTCTTTTCGCCTAGCCTTAAACTATTCATAAACAATTTGTTCACGTGCATTGGTGCTGCTTAAGCCTTAGCGATGAATGGAGTTAAGCATGTTAGTCACACATTGTCATTCTTTTTCCCCTGGATGTCGGCATCCACTGTTCAATGTGTATTTCCATGTGTCCAGGTGGCCGGAGTGTTTGGAGACGAGGACAGCAGTGCACTGTCCATCACGGGCATCAGACAGGGCTCCGTCATCTTCTCCTTCACCAACACCTCACTGGCAGGAAGTGGGTGTCCAGTGGACGAGGTCACCGGCCTGGCAGACAAGCTGGTCACCGAAGACGGGAACATCAACCCCGAGGCCATGGAGAAGCTGAAGCCCTGGGTTCTGACTGGGGCTGCCACAGCCCCAGCAGGGGATTGTAGAGGGAACCCGAATTTCCCTCAACGATCGGCGTCCGTGGACAAATCCATGACCACATCCAAACCAGACGACACTGACGGACCCGACATGCCAGACAAGCCCGACAAGACCAGCAAACCCAAGACCACCACGGCGCCCCCAATGCCACGCAGGTGGCCTCAGCCGGCAAAGGCAGCGGGGACAACATGTGGATCACCACGGTGGTACCTGCTGTGGTGATCGTGGCCATCTTGCTGGTCGCTCTCCTGGTGGCCTGCATCCTGTACCGCAAGAAGCGCAAGGGAAAGATGAATCTGGAGGAGCAGAACACCTTCGTCAACAAGGGTGCCCCTGTCATTTTCCCCGACGAGCTGGACGAAAAGCCCAGCGACTCCACCAAGCCCTTGCTGATTGAAGGCAGTCCTCCGGCCCCTCCCCTGAATATCACCGTGGCGACAGCGAAGGTTCGGATCCCGACAATAAGGAAACCACTCCACCGACGGACGAGGTGGACGCCATTGAAATAGATGCCACGTCTCCCCTTTATCAGCCCCACCCCTGTCCCCGCCTCCAGCGGCAAGCAGGCCCGGCCCCACGTGCAGCAGCCGTACAGGTCGCAACCCCCGGAGATCCACCCCTAGGCTGCGGCACGTCTGTTCCGTGGCCATGGAGTTAGCGTCTGAACTCCTACCCCATGTTCTGCTAGTGCATTTCTGATGTCAGAGTTGAATGTGATTGTCTGAAAGAGTGGCTTCCAAAGGGTGGACACCAGAGTGACCGCTCGTTTCAAAACTGATCGGTGGACAGTCGACTCGAGACGTTGGCAGACTGCAACGAGTGACGAGTTTGATGGACTGAATGTACAGGACTGCAGAGAGAAAGAAAAGGGCTTTTGTTAGGCCGAATGGAAGAGGCTGAAATCCGTTGAGGACTATGCAACAAATGATTACAGGTAACGGAGCGACTGGTGATAACTGGTTGGTTTTGGGTTGACGGATTGTGTGCTCGCCAAAGACCTATATAGCCGTGGCTACCGATAAAAGGACCGTTTCTGGTTGAAAAGCTCGTTTTTCTTCGTGAAAGCTATTCTGCTGACAGCGTGTGCGCCAGAGTGGATGTGAAGATTTGTCTGATCTTTTCACGTCTTGTATTGCATTAACAAATTTTAAAAAATGTTAATGCCAAAAAAGTGGACTGCGTGCGTTTTGGAATGATCAGGTTTGCGATGGTGATCGATTTGTTGCTTGGAAATTATTTGCATCATATCAAGCGTTTTTCCCTTTCCCTTTTTTAATGCTCTGCCTTATAACCCAGCATTTTTTTTTTATCCCTTGCCTCGATCCCAGATCAATATGAAGTACAGAAACCATTAGTGATGTTAATCGATTTGTGGAAATTGATTCAAAGACTTTCTCCCTTACTAAGAACATTTTTTTAATTTATGTATTTATATATTACTTTGTTATTTGGTCTGTCGGTGCATTTTCTGGTTTGTGTAATTTTTGGTGGAAATTTATTTCTGGAGTGTTTTGGATACAAGGACACGATTTTTTTTCTAACCAAGGGCGTGCGTTTTTTAGGGGGAGGGGGTTATGCTAAACTTGCGTCATGGAATGCCGGTCGATTGATCCGAGGCCAATAATGGAGTGTGGTTTTGCGAGGCCAATAATGGAGTGTGGTTTTGCGAGGCCAATAATGGAATGTGGTTTTGTGACAAAATGCAACTGAATCCATGATCATGCTTTTGTATATATTATGTCTAATGTCAATGGTGGTTGATGTTTAGAAATAAAATTACTGTCGAGGTATGATGCAGTTGCCTCTTCTCCTCCGATTTTTTCATGTCCCTTCAAGGGGGAAATGTGGATATATTTGCTCTGTGCATCTGAATTGGGAAGATCTAGAGGTACTTCCTTTACTATCAAATGAAGAGCAAGGTCAGAAATGATATACATTAAAATTTTGCAAACTATTTTACGCAATGCATAAAAAATTAATAAACCTAGCGAGGACAAAGAATTTCGAACATAAACGGGGAAAGCCGCATGTTATAACATGCTGACAGACCCATTTCGGTGTGCGGTTTTGGGTTGTTTAATTTATATTGTATCCTTTGCAAACTTGGAGGGGTATGTATATACGTGTGAACGAACCTGTACATGGTTTGCCTCAGGGGAAAAGGCTGGGTCGATCCACTTCCGGATCGGACCTGTCAAACGGTTTTCCTATTGCTTCCAGTAGTCTAGAGAATACGGTAGAAGGGAACGCCATCTTATCGTCCACTGTTTGTACAATTATGTTGTGAAGATCAATCACGGTCAGCTTCTGTAGTCTAGTCATGATCACAATAGCTGCAGAGCCAATCGCCTCCCGTATGTAGTGGGCGTCAAAGTCGTAACGAAGCCCTGGTCATGCGTGGAGATCCTTGCAATCCAGTCATGGAGCTCAGGAAGAGGTTCTAATACTCATCTCCTCACCCTGGTGCACCAAACCTTTGGGACGTTCTGGTAAAAGAGAAACGAATCCGTGCTTTTGATTTGAGCTTTAGGTTTCTGTAGAGTAACGAACGTTTTTGCCCCCCGGTTGGGGGAATCGTTGCATTCAACGCTGAAGGTTAATCGTTTCAGGACTCTCCCTGACAAACTTGTCGGGGATGGACGGTCTATTGTATAGAACGTGCGTTCATGTCAAATATTTATGTTGAATGGTCGTCAGTGTTCCACATTAGCTGGCTTTGTAATTTGGCGATTAGATCGATGTTTTAGTCTTCGGCTGAAGTTGTACAAATGGAACCGGGCGCACGAGCGAGCACCGGACCGAAGGATGCGTGCGTGTCGATGTACGAGAGATTAGTTGCTATACTTGGTTGCTTCGAACTAGTTTGTATTGGGAATGAACACCAAAGTCCCCATGGTTGTTGTTCGGGAAGGGATCTGAAAGTGCGAGTTTTCTGTGAAACAAGATGCGAACGTCTGGTGTGCATTTTGGATTGTTGGTTTTTTGATAGCCAATTTTGTTCTGAGTATTTAATTGCTGAAATAATTCACACTTTATGCCGATTCCATTCTATAGCCACAAAGTCATTACACAATCGAAGGCGTGTGCTATTTCTCTGACATTATCACAATTTTGGTCAACTGACCAACGCAACACTGGTTAAGGATTCATCCTCTTACCGGCACAACCTTGGTGGAGATTCACGTTAACATTGAAACACTCGTTAAGGATTCACGCTCTTGCAAGTGCAAAACTTGGCTCATAGGCTTGGACAGTAAAGTAAAACTGATGAATGCATTTAGTGACCCATGCATTTAGGCATAACTAATGTGTCAATGGCTTATGCCCTCTTACTTTACAAACGCCGATCTGCCTCTGTGTACGAGTCGGCTGATCAAATGCCTCAACTTGTACGCTTCTCTCCTTTTTTGCTCTACCCATGCTTATGTATAAAGTATATTCGCTGTAACACCGTGTGTGGGTGGTTGTGAGCGCGTATGCTTGCGTGTACATACTTTTGGAATATAGTGGAACAACTGTTCATGTCAATACTTGTATCATTTCTTTATATAACTGCACATCGTTAAGTATTGCATATTCCCGTTTCATGTATGCTGCATATTTATGTCGATATAAAGTTCAAGTTTTACTGTAGTAGACCTGTATGTGGTATGTTTGGAGATTGTTTTCATCTTTGCGGTGAGTAGCATTATATTTCTGTTGTAAAAAAGCTTAAAGTCGTTCCATGATTCAGTAGTGAACACATTTTTTTGGTTGGTTTGTTTTCGGTCTTTGATGGACACAAGTGTGCGTGCACATGTAAACAGTTTGGTAGATTATATAGTCGATTACATGCCCATGGACGATTGCAAATGTGAAATGCTACCGGAAATGCTACTAATGATCGTTCTTCTTGGGGCAAAAGACCTGAAACAAGTGCATCTAAGAAGGGAGTATCAAGACAGGTACATTTAAACGCGGACTTAACGCATCGAAATCTGAGCCGGGTTGAAGACGCCCGTCATGCTCTTAATTTCGCGTTAAATAAAATCAAAACGTCTGAAATAAAATTTAATGCCCAAACAGCTAATGCTGTGTGAAATGAACATCCACCACAGTGCCTAAATCAAGACTTTTTTTTTAAAAAAGGGAAGAGTGGGGGGGGGGGGGGGCAGTAATACACACAAAAACCGGGCATTTCAATGTCCAGATGGTGATGAGGCACTTAGCAGATATCTCAGCGCGTCAGGCATCAAGTCCACTTCCTGGCGTGTGGAGCATGGCGGATCGCTCGTGACCCTGCTCTTTCCTACTGAAAATTTGTCACGTTCCCTAGTCACGCCGTGTCAAGACGTTAGGCTGCCAAGAAGTTAGGTTGCCAGGATGAAGAGGTACCGTTTTGATTCGGTGGCGATGTGTATATGATGTGAAACCGAGTATTTGTGTACTGAATCAGTGTTCAATTCTAACTTGTCCTTTAACATTGCATTTGTCGTATGTATAGAACATAAAAAAATATGTCACTTTTGTCTGTTACTGGTGCATTTTATTTTCATCGTCTTCATGGCTATATTCTGGATTAAAGCGCTAACACTGGATCGAATGTCTGGGTCCGTTACGAATGGGACGAGTGGAACTCGCCGACATAAAACTGAAGTTGCCCACAGACATCGATTCCGAACAGGAGAGGGATCCTGGGTCCCTCTTAGATCAAGATCCGCACTTTACTTGGGAAAATTCCCATGGTTTGACTTTTCATTACGTGATCGTTCTCAACGGGATCTCTGATCCGGATGCACATAAACATGGAGCAGGTTCGTTCCTTGGCCACACTGCATCTTTTGATGAAGTTTTTAGAAATACGTTCACCGGTTTGGGGGTGTCACGTGCGAGTACACCTGACAGGGGGGGGTTCTTATACAGGTAATGTGCAGTGGCAGAAACGGAGCGATGACTCTATCCCTCACACCACCAGACCACAAGAGGAAGTTTCGACAATATTTTTATTCACATTACAATCACTCACTCGCACTAGCACTCCAGATGGGGTATGGGTCATAACAAAGAAGAGAAAAGATAGCCGAGAGAGGAAAAGGAAAAAAAAAGACATAGAAGAGAAAGGCACTATTCAGAACTAACTGACTTAGGGGACAAAGTAAATTGAATAGACCACAAAAAACCTCCAATGTCCCGGGATCCCGCTACTGTCCCAACCTAGCCCACTAAACCACTACAAGGACATTCAGCAAAATAACAGAAGACAGTATTAGAAACAATGCTACATCCAACGGGACCTAGTCAACTAGAATTAAACAAAACAAAACAACAAAGACCAACAAAACGAATCGGTGACCGGCTTTAGACCCACACGCACGCCAGAACCACACCCACACCACACAAGGTTGCCCACTCAACTCAAGTCCATGAACCGAGGAGATTCGCCGAGGGAGGTGGATCCTGTAGAGGGGTGACGCTCGTAGTGGGCTGGTCTTCCAGTCCGAGTAAAGGAGACGAGGCTCACCTCCAGTCCGCAGGTTGGAAAAGCGACTGGTGCCTGGACCCAGAATGATGGCTGCAGGGTCCGTGTATGCTGGTCTTCCAGCAGCCAAGACCGGAGCTGCAGCTCAAGAAAAACGGGCAAAAAAAAAAATCCCGCCCTACGGCGGAGATCAGTCTCCAGATGAGTAGTCATCTCCCTATAGTCCTTGTCAGTGTGTGGCAACATAGTGGGTCCGTCAGTGTGAAGGGTCACAATGCCGTAATAAGGTCAACCATGTCTTTGTCACTACAAAAGGGCAGATAAACTATAATAACTTCTTTCCCTTTTTCTTTTGCTTTCATTTGACCTGTACTAAGGATAACTTCCTTACTCAAAAGCTCCAATGAATAAAAACAATTAGAATCCATCCACACGTCTGTCACACAAACATATAAGACAAGGACAACGAGAACGGAACCACATGTGGGGCGATACGGCAGGAATTCCACACTCCGCGGTCTAAATGTTTAGCCGTTCGCACGCTCATGCGTTCCCCGATCCGTCTCGTGTCTATAAAGCAACAAGAAAAAAGAAACTAGCATTTCTGATATCATTCCGGCCCAAATCACATATTGAGTAAGATAAGCATTGACTCAACCTGTATAATCAGAAAACAACAAACACAGCTTCCATTGACCGAAATGAAGGGATATCATATAGTAAAAGATTTTCAACTTAGTCCAAAGCGACCGAGTCCTAGCCGCTAAGGACCGAAAACGCAATTAAAGATAATGCGCTTCTACAATTCTGCAACAAGACGCATATCTTGATGCCATTTCCATACCTGCTCCCTTCTTTGGAGCAGTTACACACAGAAAAGGTGTGCCCGAGCCAACAGCACATGAAGGCAGAAGAAAAACCTCAACCGCTGAAAGGTTAGAAAACCAAATAAAACAAAACACTGTCCAAAACAGACCATATAGTTACCAAAATGGCGGGTGGGCGAGGTAAGAAACGGTTCGCTCCCCAGTCCGACGAAGGGTGGCAGCCGCAACCGTGCCGGTCCACACCGAAGGGACTCCAGGTCAGGGACGACCCAAAGTGTCTAGCTGGCAGGGACAGGGATCCCCGAGGTGTCCAGTGAAACACTTTCCGACCCGCTGAAGGGTGAAAGACTCTTCCACACAAAATCCACACCGAAGTGGATGAAGAAATGTGGGCCCAGCTAGCAGAGATGGAGATCTCTCTGACTCGACGGTCCGTCAACGAGTGCTACACCACTTGCCTAACCAAGATGGCAACAGGTTAAAAAAAAAAAACACAGCTCACCTGTGGCACCTGACATCAGCTGATGAACCACGTGGAAAGCGATAAAAGAACAGAAAAAGAACGCTTTAAAAGAAAAAAAAATGAAGAGAAATATTGGAGGATGGGAGCGAAATGCACGGACGTAGCGCACCCGGGACGACACAAATAGCACACTGGTCAACACCCGGCCAATGTAGAAAAGATGTCACTGGTAACACTCCACTTTATACTGGGTTTGAAAAGAAATGATTTATCTTCTAAACCAAAGTATTTTCGTCCGTGACAGGGGGTCATTCTGCTGACACGCTAACAGCCAGTCAGCCCAGGCGGGTGACAACGTAGTTCTCTTGGCGGAGGTTCAAAATCCAGACATCATCGTCCAAGTATCATCACGGGGCGTTATAAGGTCAAGTTACAACAGGTGGTCTTTAAGGTACACAGTTACTAAAATAGAATAAAAGTACTGTTCATGCTGCAAGCGACCCGCCCGGTATCGGCACGTACTATCTGAATGGTCCGGGCTTACCATCAAAAGTGATCTGCAGCGGATCCATAACGTTCACCCCACATTTCAAACGTTTGACCTTTTTTACCCTTACAGACGCCCATGAATAGCGATCAAGTATCAAATTTGTCTACGCTACTGTCCAGGTGGCATTGCACCTTACAGTTTCACCTGCAGTTTCAGTGTAATTCACACGTGTTTTAGTGTCAGCCGTACAGGCACGATCATCTGCCTCTCGGTTCTATCTTGGCCTTAATCTTAACGTTTACTGGAGTCATAATGACACACCGCCTTCTGAAGAAGGGCAAATTTGGGCTTAGAGAACAGCATGTCACTCTTCCAAATCTTGCGATGCGAGTCGATGATCAGGCTGTATCACTGATGTTGAAGGTCACAGTAAGCTGTAGATTCCCCATTAGCCCAATTTGAGTCTCAATATCCTCAGGGACATTTCAAATAACTGTGTGCAATTAAACGATATCGTCGAATGCCTGCCGGCTGAGGTCGTGTAACCCCATTCCCGAGGTTGCTGTTCTGCATTTACTAACATCGAAGAATGCCGTAAATGCCTGGACAGTAGGGCACACATTACCAGCTCTTGTCATATGTAATAAAGAGGTATTTTGATCAGCCGCTGGATATACAAAAGAAGAAAAGCACCAAGAACATGTGGGAAGAGAAGAAAAGCACCAAGAACATGTGGAAGAGAAGAAAAGCTCCAAGAACATGTGGGAGAGAAGAAAAGCACCAAGAACATGTGGGAGAGAAGAAAAACACCAAGAACATGTGGGAGAGAAGAAAAACACCAAGAACATGTGGAAGAGAAGAAAAGCACCAAGAACATGTGGAAGAGAAAAAAAACACCAAGAACATGTGGGAGAGAAGAAAAACACCAAGAACATGTGGAAGAGAAGAAAAGCACCAAGAACATGTGGAAGAGAAGAAAAGCACCAAGAACATGTGTTAGAGAAGAAAACCTCCAATAACATGTGGAAGAGAAGAAAAGCTCGAATAACATGTGGAAGAGAAGAAAACCTCCAATAACATGTGGAAGAGAAGAAAAGCACCAACAACATGTGGAAGAGAAGAAAAGCACCAAGAACATGTGGAAGAGAAGAAAAGCTCCAAGAACATGTGGGAGAGAAGAAACGCTCCAAGAACATGTGGGAGAGAAGAAAAGCACCAAGAACATGTGGATGCTGGACAGAAGAAAAGCACCGATAAGCAATGTTCATAGTATCGTTGTGGTCGGAACAAACCGCCGTGATGCGGTGGCCAGTATGGCGGATTTGCTGGCTGGGAGGTGGTGCATGCCCTTTTATTTATTACTTTTCGGCTTCAGCCGTCTCTTACCCGGAACTGACTTTGCTATGGGTTCAAATGGGAAGACTGGAACAACACGGTCGAGTTTCATCCATTTAACGAATGCGTCTGTGTTCCTCAGATCCACAACCAATGCCGTCTGACACTTCAAATGTATCTCCGGGAACAGGCTGACGCCGGCACACAGTACAAGCGTAGAATACAGGCTTGTCGTGTAGTCTCGGACCAGGACAAAACCCATAGCATCATCTGCATCTTCCTCCGGGGAAAAAGTCTTGCTAAACATTGTGGCCCTTAATGCCCTGCTCTCGCGGTGACCCCAGATTCAATTCCTCTCATTGTCATGTCCGTCGCGAGATTGCATCTAAGTTGCAGGTGTAGGCATGTTCTTGACTATTGTTGGGTGGACACGATGGCGCCCTCTGGCGGAGGATGCTCTCTCGTGACAGTTCCACAACTTAGCAATCATTTCCGTCAGTAGGGGATTCAGTAGGTGGCGTCTTGCGTGCGTTTGATCAGCTTGAGCCCCTCTGGACACTCCCAAAGTGATGTGGCAGCAGTGGCGTGTCCCCTCTGGTAGGTTGGCTGCCTCCTAACGTTTTCATGTCCATTGTTTCTGGTGGACTGCGGCAAGCCAGTGTGGGTGCGACTGTGGGTGATGAACTTAGAATGAGCATCGCAGGACTAATGCCACACAAGAGGCGTCGGGGGTGGGTGGGGTGGGGGGACGGAAAATGAGCCCAGATAAAAAAGACGGTTTGATGGAACGATGTGTGAAGTGTATTTATATATTCAAACGCTGGCCGAAATAAAATTTTAAAAAATCTTGATCGGAAATACTTGGCAAGTTACAAATTTTTCAACAGTCATGAACTTGTTTTGATGCTGTTTACTCATTTTTATCAGGGGAAAAAAACCCTCATCTAAAAATAAGTAAATAAATTGAGAAATATAGAAATGAACTATTCAAGTCTTGAAAGTTGACGACAGTTTGAATTTAGCATGCAGTCCTGTACTAGTTTTCAACAGGTTTAGCAACTAAGCGAAATTTATGGCCAAGATTCATATGAAGATTCCCCAACGCCCTTCCACCCGGTATTTTTTTTTAAATGGAAAAGAGTAAACTGATCTTGTTGAAATTAAACAGCAGCTGACAGAAGGGGAAGAAATGCCTACGCCAAATATAGCTCCTTTAACCCCACCCCTTCCATATATCTTTTTTTTTATCAATCCGAATTAGACAGACTTTCTGGGGGAAATTACATGACCTTGTCATTCCGTTTTTACCTCCATTTTACCCACAGCCAGCTTAAACCTGGAACATGCCCACAGAGTCTTCTCTCAGTCTGCAATACACGGATATACAATCCAAGAACGAAGTAAGTGAATCAATCAATAATAAATAAAATGCAAACCGCAACCCCTCACTGAACGCAGTTAACGTTGAAATGCAACCTATCCAATAAATCATACAGCAAATAAAGTTCTACCTGCCGCCGAGTGCAGTGGGTAGCCCCGTGGACCTGCGGGCGGAGTCTTTGAGTTCCATTCCCACTTGAGACATCTGTGGGATTCGTCGGCCTGGTCAGCTCCTGCTGAAGGTGACTGCGCTGCGGGTACCAATGGGAGGACGTGACACACAATCGAGGTTACCCATTTAATGGATGCGTGTCAGCGTTGTTCCAATTTCCTGACCAACAGGTGTCCGTCTCTCTGGAGCCTGGCTGACGCCGTGATGTGAAAGGAAGCGTCGCGTGATGCCCTTAAACGTCGTTTCTGACCAGGATGGTACTCCAAAGTCTCGTCCTCATCCTAACCCATCAGCATTGCATCTTAAAACTATGGTCCTTCACGCACTGCTCTCGCGGCAACCTCTGACTTCCCCTCCATGTCCCTGATCAACTCGTGTCAAAGCCATCGATATCGTCAAGTTCACGGAGACTGAGCAGGATCGACGTTGAAACACCCTCTTCACTGGGACCGCTCGCTCACTATGGCCTCGCCGTTGATATATTCTCGTTAGTAATGGGCCAAGTAGGTAAGTGTTCTGCACACTGAACACCACTGAAGCTACTCGGCTGCCGTGCATGGTCTCCTCTGGTAGGTGGCCTCATGACTTCACATGGACTGCTCCCTGTGGACTGCCGGTGCTGGAGCTGCGACAAAACAAAAAAAGGACCGATTACCGCTGTGTATGGGGGAGACGGAATGAGTGGTGTGGGAGCATACCGACTGTGGAACAGGGTTGATGAGACAGTCCATCCCCCAAACACTCTCTCTCACACACACACGGGAGGGAGAGAGACAGATACAATCTAACTGAATGCTATTCTAGAGCATTATCACAGAACCAACAGATCAGACCGACAGGGTGGTGGGGGTCTTCTAAGGCTTCTAAATTCTTAAAAGCATACCAACAATGATTAAAACTAGATGCTCGATCGCAGTTGGATTACTGTTCTTTGTTGGGTTTTTTAATACATGCGATCAACTTCAATGTTTTAGAGAAATTTCTTGCACTGCATACGCGTGTCTTTCCAATTGCATACATTGCTCAATTGCCTTTCTGTCTCTTATCCATTACTTTATTATATCAGAGAAAAGTCCATGACAAAATGCAATATACACACACAAGGTCTTAAGGCAAAATGCTTTCAGAAACCCCATGCATAAAATGGTCTGTGGTTGACCGAGTGCGGATTTCTTTTAAAACGCAATAAGATTCTACCTCTTCGCATGCAATTTGTAAGTCAAGTTCTCCATGTCATTTTTTTCATTTAAGCAAAAATCCGCATCCTGCACCATCCCACCGGAAGACATGGCTCTGGAAATTATGTCAATGAGGGTTGCTCACTGAACTGTTCTGAAACTATCAATGATACCGATTTCTTTATCATTTCCTTATTCTTCCTTTAAAAGAGCAGACAGTAAGGGACAGACAGGGATTTTGGGGGGGGGGGGGGGGGGGGGGGGGGGGGGGGGGGGGGGGGCAGGAGTTTTTTACATCAAAAAAATTCTTGATATGTATTCAAGCAGGCAAATGTCTTTAGAGTAATTCAACATTGTTGGCTATCATCTCAGCTCAGGTTCCTTTCAGTTTCCATGTTTATAGCCCAGCCAACCACGAGCGGCCTTATCAGGGTCGTTATCTCGAATCATTAAAGCAGATTTTCCAACACACAAAACTTGCTGTCAGCTTACAAATGTTACACAGGGGATTTTTTTTTTTCAACATAAAGCTTGCCCCTCAAAATGCACATTTTGTGTTGCTGTAATATTTTCAAAACCTCCCACTATAACACGTTTTTGTAATGCTACAGCACAATATATCACCAAGACCTGACAGACGTCACAGTCCGTATTTTCTTCAAAGAAAGAACCTAAAGCCGGCATACATGAAACAACTGTACTCTAATTTACGAGCGAGCATATCCCTGCCGTTATTAAAAAAATGTATGAAAACCTTCAATTTAATCAAGCTAACATCATTCTCCTGTGGATCTACACGCAAGGGAAAAGTACGCATGGAACGTCGCACAACGGAAAATAGGGCTGGGGGTCGTAGACAAACATGCTTGCGAGTACTGCGAGCCCTGAATGAACACTTCAACGTTCCAGCGGGTGAGGACGACCTAACAATGAACGGAAACGAGCAACATAACTTCGGCAACCTTCAGAACTAGTCCCAATGTTTAGAAATGACCTGTGTCCCATGTGATGCTACTGATGGAACAAACCGATTGTGATAAGAACGCTGCCTGATGGCTTGTTTCTGTCGTGTGAGGTGAAGGAGGGAGGGGAGGCTAATACGCTGCTATCACAGTTCACAATCATGTCCCTCATTCAGTAGTTTGGGGACAGTTCAGCTGGAACGAACTGACAAGGTGTTCACATCCAAGTCATTTATCTTTATGCAAGATCGGTAAGCCTACAAGGCATTTTAGTTGCGCTCTTCTCTCTCTCTCTCTCTCTCTCTCTCTTCTCTCTCTCTCTCTCTCTCTCTCACACACACACACACACACACACACACACACTACGTCCACACTGGGACAACCGTTTAACTGCAGTTTTGATGAAAGCATTGTTCCATCTCATCTGATTTTTATGTTTTGTCAGGAAACGAATGCTTTTCATTAAATGTGACGTCTACAGTGACTTTCGGATCCTAAATTTATTACAGATGTATATATTTCAGCCTTCTTTCAGTCTTCATGACATCGGCAACTTGTTGCGCTATTTAAAAAAATACAACAGTAGACAGCTCGCGTTAATATTTACACATGTACACACCGTCTACAGTGCGTTAAGATAGCGATTCTCTGAGCTGCCTGAAATTCCCACCCCACACCCCACCCCCTCCATCCTCCCCGAAATGCTGAATGATCGTGCTCTCCATCTCTTCAGCCCCGCAGTTTTTCCAGAGTCCCAGCGTTGCCCGTATTGTCATGTTACTCAGTACACTGTACTTAATGCTGGGATATTGGAATCCAGTTCTTTTCAGCTGCTGCCACCGCCCCCCCCCCCCTCCCCACACACAACTATTATCCTCTCTTCCCCCCCCCCCTTCCCCCACCACCACCCACCCCCAATAATACTCAATCTTTTGTGTTTAGCGAGAAATACAAAGGCGGCAATGAAGCTGAAAGAACGACGCCTATTGTTTGAAAAAAAAGCGAGCCATCACGAACAACGTACACACGGATTATTTAAACTGGCTCCGTGTCGTTACACCCCCAGCAGGCTGGCCCTCCGCGTCTAAAAAAGCGCTGTTCTCGCCACTACCCAGAACACAAGAACCCACTACAAGACGACAAACTTGGCACGTTGGTCGGCATCAGTGGAGTGGAAAAAGAAAAAAAAAGCGGCGGCAAAGAGGAAAGATGGGTGGAGACACGATTCCAGATCAGGCGCCAAGATCAGCCTTTGCCGCTGCAGTGTTAGCTCAGAAAACAAGGGACTATTTTGTCTGTGGGAGGTTCCGGTGGAAGACGCCCCCGTGCGCCTCCCGGCCGGAAATCACTTGTCCCTTAAGCAGGCACGTGCCTGGCACGTGCGCACTGCCTCGCACGCGACGATAAACAAACGAGAGAGAACGATGCCACTCGGGATGTTGTAATGATTAAATCAAATTCGCACCCCCCCCCCCCCCCCCGAGATAATCAGATATAATAAATACGGGTGGCTAATATATACGGGTGGCTTAATTGTAACAGCCTACTCCAAACGTTAAAACTCAATGATGCATCAACATGGACGAACCCTACCCAGTCTAGAACTAAACCCAAGCGATGTCAAAATCTATCAATAAAGCAACCTGATGTCGACAATTCATAATCATTATGGCAAATCAGTAGGTCGTTGATGTTCCAAAATGGATACTTGAATAATCGATAGCTCTCTGTGCTCAAGTCACGTTTAACAGGGCAGAGGGGCTGTCGCCAGTCCAGTCCTTAATGTTATGCATGTAGGGTTTCTTCAGTCTACTTCTGGGACGAACACCCTCCACTCCAAGAAAAGAAATTGCGTCTAATGCAACCGTAATAACCAATAGTCAAAAATGGACAAAAACGTATGCGCGTAAAAAGCGAGTAATAAAAATTATCAAGATTTAAATATTGTACACGGTTTAACTTCATGCACACATACATAATTTGAAAAATACCACGTAAAAAGCTCACTACATTTAAGAACAGAATCAACATTAAAGAGTGCCCAAATCATTTAGGATTTCTGAGGAACCTCTTATCTGCCGAAAATGTCAACTAGAGCTGAACGCTCTCCGCTCCAATCTTCAGAAGACCTTCAGGGTTTCTCGTAGGCTAATCTTCAAGTGTCAAAATGTATGTTTTCAGCATCACTCACAGGATGAAGAGAGTGGGTAAGATCAATCGTCTGAAGGGCAAGTCTACAGGAAGCATCTTCTGCAAAGGAACCTTGGGAACCTGTCCTCTCGGAACTGTCCGCCGACATATACGGCAGCGGATCTGCACAACCTTGACGCTCTTTTGAAGACATGGCCTGTAGAAAGCGGCCTGAATTTTATATTGTCAGTTTTATTGATGCCCAGGTCACCTCCAGTGATGGAATTGTGCGCCAGCTCCACAACAGAACGATAGCGCGGACGGCACCGTACCTGACAGGTGTGTCTTCATTGCAACTTATCTTCCTAAACCTCAACAGAATGTCTCCTTTCTCTTGCAAGTTAACACCTTTCTGATGGTGTCATTGCGCTGCTGGTATTCAGCAAGAAAGTGGCCAGCTCTCTGGAGATAGATCAATCTCTTCTGATGGACGACGCCTGCCTTAGCACTGTCAGTCACTTTCAGTGGCACAGTTTCCCCATCTTTCTTCGAATGAGATATCATCGTCACAGCACAAAGCATACGAGTCAGACTCATGAGAGGAGACATAACCAGGATCCTTTGTTTCTCCGTTTCCTTTTGGCCTTTTTTGTTATAGTTTTGTTACGCTTCGTTTTTTTTCATACTGCTTTTTTTTTTTTTAATCTGAGAGAAAGAAGCGGAATGGCTGAATGGCAAGCGCTCTCAACACAGCCATGTCTTTTCCGCCTTAAAATGTCAATGGTTCAGCTGCCATGATAGTTTTAAATACATCTTGTCATTGCGACTTTTTCAGAATGTAACTTTTTAACCTTTTTTTTCCAGGACGTCAGTTTTGTTCGCCTGTTGACAGGCATGAAAAGGCCCCGAGCAATGCGGACTGTAAAAACCATCTCCTTGTGTCCCTTCCAGGTCTTGATCCAAACAACCGACGTGTTTTTATACCAACTATCCTTTACCCGTTTCCAAAGTTGACGCCTCTCTCTCTCTCTCCCCTCACCTCCACGTCTTCCTCTTACAGACGCGTGCACGCTTGCACATACACCCACACACACACACACACACACACACACACACACACACACACACAAACACACTCAGCGCGCGCCTTTAGATACCGTAAAAGCAGCACTCAAAGGTTTTTACGTTACTTCAACCCTTTCTAAACCTAATATGGCACAGAATCCAAACCAGCTGTGACCAAACACGTTTTTACGTGTGTGTGTGTGCGTGTGCGTGTGCGTGTGTGTTAACATCGGGGGAAAGTCGTTAGTTTTCATGACAGCGAAACGACCCCAGCAAAATGACAGGAAAAGGTTTTTTATGATTCGAAGGGTGAAGGGTTCTGGACTCCTCTCTAGGTCAGCTGCTGAAGCTGCGGTCCTATCTAGGTCACTGGGGCATCCGGTGTGGACGGGGACAACTCTGCCAGACGATCAAGCCATAAGGAACTCTATGGTTACACACCTACATCGTTTAGAGGTTACGCTCCGACGTTTAACAGGTCATATCAGAAGCCTGATCCATATTTTTCTCCCCTCATCTCAGCGTTGTTGTTGCTATTGTAGTCTGGCGGTCAGGTGGACATTGTACACAACGTCCAGAGTGGACTCCGGCTGCCCTTCGGCTGTGTATTGGCCCATGTGGCTTGTCTGTACATCTTCCTGCCATTGAAAAGTTGTCCCTTAACTTACTGCCACTTATCAAGCGGAATGCCAGGCGTTCCCAGCACAGCCTACATTTGTTCGACCTAAGGTATCAATGGTTTAGCCACCATGTCATAACCGGTTGCGTCGTTTGTTCTTTCACCAGAACATGTTTCATCATTCTGTGGCTCTGCACTCTCTTCAGTGAGCGTCATGAATGCCATGTGTCTGGCGTCGACAGATGGATGGAGAAGGGCGTAAGGGGGGGTAGGGGGGGGGGGGGTCTACGACGGGACGTACGCGAGTCCCTTACGTTAACAGCAGCCCGTAAGTTGACACCAGTCTGCACCCCCTCGCTGGATGTATTGATCCAGGCCCTCCAGCACAGCGTTGTCGGAGAGAAAACCGAGTTTACGGTACATCCTCTTCGTTCTCGTTCGCCAGCAGTCCGTGAACGGCAGCAATGAGAAACCGAACAAACAGAGCGCGGCCCCCGTGCAGTCACAAAGCACCTGCACGGGAATCGTGCTGAGAACAGCACTGTCCTAGTTATCCTGCGAGTTTAGCAGACTGTCACGGACAAAAAAAAAATGAAACAACCCAACTTGGGGAGTCGCCAGCCAATTTGTTCGGACATAAGTCCAAACTCAAACATTCTAGGCGCCACGTAGACCGGGCCCATGGTTCGGATCCGGCCAATTAAGCTTAGTGGAGAGGCTTCACAGAGACGGTACGATCCACCCAGACTGACTAAGCCGTTTTGACCGACGCCTCGATGTCTAGCGAGACGAGTCGTAGCACCTGGCTCAGGCTCATCTGGCCAATTTGTGGAACCAGCGTCATTGTTAGCTAGACGTCGTGGCGCCTACCCAGACTCAGCTAGCCAATTTACACTGACCGTGCCCACGACTTAAGCCACACGGCGCCAGTTAAGTAGGGAAGGGGGGAAGGTAGTGTGTGGTGGGGGTGAAATCTAGCTAATCAATTAAATGACCAATTGACCACCACAGAGAGTAAGGTGTGTAGGCGTGACTGTCATGATTTGAATATCCAATGGAATTAGAGGGAGATAACTTCGGGTAAAAATACTGACCAATGGTACTCGCCCTTGTTGGACAGATCGGAACACAATAAGAGGGATGAGAGAGTGAGAGAACGGGAGAACGAGGGGAGAACGAACAGAGAGACAGAGAGAGAGAGAGGTCTGAGTGTAATCTCGGAGGAGAGAAAAGCAGAGAGATGAGGGGAGGAGAGAAGAGAACCAAGTTGAGAGATTAGCATGAGATAGTCTGCAGAGGAAGGACTGAGGAGAGATGTGGAGAGAGAGAGAGAGTTGCTAACTAATGAAGAAGAAAAGAAAGAAAAGAAAAAAGAAAAGAAAAGCAACCATGTCCATTTGATAAGAGCAGACTAGAAGAGAGAGAGAGAGAGTAATGCGTTAATGCAGGAAGAAAGAAAGGAGAACAGATCGATGTTGATAGTCACTGTTCTATCCTAACCGGGGGTTCGACCTCATACCTGGCAGCGTCACTTCGCCAAGCAGAACCACAGACCAACGCCAACAGTCTCACCTGACCAGGCACCATCAGACCAAAACCAGTGCCAGCAGTTGTGTCGTGTTGTGAAAGTGACAGTGAAAAGAAAAAGAAAAGAAAAGAAAAGACAGTGATTCGTGAATAGTTAAGATCACCTGGCCAGGTAAAGTAGGAATCTGTTTATACCCGGGTTAGTTAATGATGTTTTAGACAAATGATTTTGTGAAGTTCAGGAAAGAGAGAATGTTTTATTTTGTTTGATTCCATATGCATTGATGGTTCGTTCTATGAACATGTGTAGTAAAGTTATAGACTTTACTAGTGGTTTGATGTGACGAATGCATGATATATGAATGAGATCGTAAGCAAGCTGTGAGTGTGTTTGGGCTGTGCGCTAGTCCTTCCTCCACTGACATTACACCGAGGTTGACACAGACAATGCTATGTTACGCTATCACTCGTCAGGTGGGGTGGTGGGTCTTAATTACAGAAATCGTTATCTTCTTCTTTACAAGTCCTATACTCTTATCTGTATCGTGGACTCCACGTTCAGGGCACGAATCACAAAACATCTGTGATAAACAGACAAAACATTTTCTGTTTGGACTGACGTTAGCATAACGAATTCACGGACGTCTTCAATGTTAAGGGGGTAGTGGCGGAGGGGGGTGGGGGTGGAGAGGGCGCGATGTGGTCAGCGACCGACGACCAAGAGGACGATGTCAGAACTTTCAGACTGTGGCTGTGGTCGGTAATGTTTATGGGAGACCAGAACTGATAGACCTGGACAGACAACTACTAAATGCCTCTACTGCAGTGCAGTCTTCCTCTTAGGATCTTTCCGAATTATGACAAATAACTTAAAGGCACATCTCGCTATACGTTCTGCCAGTTTACGTCGTTCTTATGACTTTTGGTTTCATTCAAACGGTTCCATGTTGAACTTCTCTTGAGCGGAGAAAATGAGAGAGAGCGGTCCTGTACTCTTGAATGGTATGTCTTTTATCACTTTATCCGTGGAACTGGTAGTGGATTTGATTGATAAAATCGCTTCAATCAAATCGGCTCTACTTAACACGATCACTTCACCATCACTCTCAATGCGACATAGAGCAGAGAGTAAATGTGAATTCCAAACTAACTTCACAGAATGCGTTTCTTTGGAGACGCTTTATATCATCAAGCATCCGCAGTTATGCATCCACTGGTAAAACTGCCTCAGACATGACCCAAACATTTTTTTGCGGGAAGAAATCACTGTCCACACATGCATGCCCGTGCGCAAAGCCCCACCACACCCACACACGCGCGTGCATACACACACACACACACTTCCCAACTGTTCCAAGCCCAAGGGACCAGGATAATTACGGGCGCTGACAGACAGTGGCCTGCAGAAACGTCATTGCCGAATGTGGGTGAACAGACAGGAGACAGCCCTGAACGGCAAAGCATGTCACACGATCCCTCCAACAACGTCATCAGTCCCAGCCTGCACGCGCGCCTCAAAGGTCGCAGAATAAACCGACTTTGTTTCAACTAGTTTTAAAGAAAAGGAAAAAAGTGGGCGGGGGACATTTTCGGCTTCCAGCTGAAAAAGCGAACATATAAACAGGAAATGGTAAAAGTATTTTGAGAGAGAGAGAGAGAGAGAGAGAGAGAGAGAGAGAGAGAGAGAGAAAGAGAGAGAGAGAAAGGAGGGGGTGGGAGATGGGGCCAAGAAGCGGAAGCGGAGGCAATTTGGGATTGGGTGGGACAGGGCGGGGGGGGGGGGGGGGGGGGGGGGAGAGACAGTCGCTTTCGCTTCAACTGTAGTACAGTCTGCCCTAATTTTTCAGGTTTTGTCCAACAAGGTATCCCCTCATAATTATTCCTACGGCTTCCCCCCCCCCCCCCCCCCCCCACTTCACACTCACGGTAGAGCCTTTTCTCTGTTCCTACGTTGATCCAAATGGTCAATCTGTGAAAATACAAGACTTAGAGCCATTACAGCCAAAGTCAATTCGAAAACTGCGGTTCAATGCCGCTGGAATTTCGTGGGCTGGCACACCGGGGTGGGACGACTGGGGGGCATTCCTCGGAGTCAGTGCAGCAAGGGCCAAAATCTACTGACAATAATGGGCGCGTGTGCCAGACATCCCTGGAACCTAACGACAATGCTGGGGGAAATGCGTTTGGAGCAAGACTGGGTATCAAGCTATAAGCCTGCTGGAACTCGGGTCAGCTATCCTCCGTCACGCATCTTCACCGTCAGTTTCGTCGAGCTGGTGTCAAGACGTGAGGACTTGACATGCACGCCGCACCACATCTTCTGAGCCACGAGACCACTGTGCACTGGGTTTCTAGCTAGATGAATGAATAAATGCACAACGACCATGTTCAGAATGAGCGTCCCATGGACAAACCATAGCTGATGTCAGACCTCCGCCTCAACCCGACGTGTTCAAGCATCGAATATCCTCCCGACATTGTCAACCGCACCTCCATGTGTGTGCTCGCACGTGCATATGTACATGTGCACGAGTGTCTGCCTACGAGTGTACCTATTCATGCGTGTGTGCTTATGAACATTTGTGTAGAATGGTAATTCAGATGATAGCAATTGTTTTGAATTAAGAACTGACTTCAATGACTTCAAAACATGAATGGTTAGGCAGATCAGGACAGCTCTGACAGACAAAACGGTTGTGGTAAATTCTGCTATGCATTGAAATACGGTTATCTGCAACATTCTGGGCGACAAGTCGTCGGGTGCGGTAAATAAATTCAAACTTGATTTTTCCCACACCTACGCGTGTTTGTGCGTACGCATACACATGTGCGTGTGCATAAACTACCACATGGAAAGCGGCACTGGTGCCTCGACCACACAGCAAGGAAACCTTTCACAAATCCCTGTTACTTTCTAAAAAATAAAAATAAAATTAAAAAGGAGAAGTTTGAAAGATCGCCCATCTCTTTCACGTGTTTGAACTGAAGCAAACGACGTTTCGCCACGTGTGGATCCATTCAGGGGAGGGGGGGGGGGGGGTAAGGTGGGCGAGGGCGCAGGGAGCCTTTTTCCACGCCGCCTTTCTCAACACCACTGGAGTCTTTCCCCTTTGACTTCAAAGCATCCAAACACGTCTAAACAGCTTGTTGGGGCGTCTTTGCTGGAAGCTGCCTTTCCTTTGGAAACTGGGAGGAGAGGGCTGGAGAGGGTGAGAGTTGAGGTGAAGGGGGGTGGGGAGGTGGCGGGGGGAGCGACTTTCGACATTAAGGGAAGACTTCTGCACAGTACGCGCGTGTGTGTGTGTGTGTGTGTGTGTGTGTGTGTGTGTGTGTGTGTGTGTGTGTGTGTGTGCGCCGCGCGCGCGTGTATGCGTGTGTGTGCATGTATGTGTGTGTGTGAGCGAGTGTGTGTGTGTGTGTGTGTGTGTGTGTGTGTGTGTGTGTGTGTGCGCGCGCGTGCGCAAGCGTGTTTATTTTTGCATATGCGCTTACGTGCGCTCTTCCTTGTACGCGCCCCTGGTGTGGAAAATGAAATTTCTCACATATCTTACCATCAGCAGATCTGATCGGACGTTTCCAGAAAGAAACAAGTCGTTATCTTAGCGAATAAATGACTATCGAAAGGACATGCCAAACCTCAAATCATGCTCTTGAACCCATTCATTACAATGAAAATCGAAAATCATGAGCTGACAAGTAAATATAAATCGGTAATCTAATCTTATTTCATTCTAGTCTGATCCCTGGTGAATAACTGCAATCCACGTTCGGTCATCTACATGATTTTCAGACATTATGCAGCTTTCTTTTTCTTTCGCTAAACCAAAGCAAACTCTTTGATTCACTGGGGAAATTCTTGACAAACCTAATCGGAAAAAGACTGAGTCAATTTTTGATATAAACACGGTCCGACAACTGCAAAACACAGGATTTCCTCTCTCCCCCCGCCCCCTTCCCTCAACCCCACTCCTTTGAACGAAGCAACAAGTGTTGGCTCAAGGCAGGATCGGAGCTAGTCACCATACACACTTTGAAAGGGAAGTGGCGCAGGATAGAACACGCCCTCAGGAAGCCAGCTGCCCGTCAGGCTCTGGCAAGGAGAGGGAACGACCCGCAAACAGCTGTAGAAATTCTGAGGCAATGCTGATAAGGAATCTCTCTCTCTCTCTCTCTCTCTCTCTGCTTCAACTTGCTGGGACATGGCCAGTCACAATTGCTTGAAACCACTGGAGCGTTTGTATAGACGTTCACTAAAAATCGTACTCCTTGAATCATCTCTTCAAGTTGCAGACTATAAAGAACTTGAGACTCTCCCATTCAGTCAGAAATGTCGTTTCAATAAGGGTGTGTTCATGTACAAAATAATGAACAATCTCGCACCTTCTTATCTACGTACCAAATTCCTTGTAAACACCTTTCGTAATAAACATTTGATATCCATTCCCCGGCCCAGAATTGATCTATTCATGTCTTCCTTAGCATATTCGGGTGGTAAACTTTGGAATGCAATTCTTTGTGACATAAGAAATAAAAATAGCTTATCTACGTTTAAAACACATTATCATAAATATCTAATGCTAAGTTATAGCTAACCTTCTGTGGTATTTTTGGATCGTAATCTTGTATCCAATTTCCTCAAATGTTTTGTTTGTTTTTTTTTACTCATCTCTATGTCTTTATTCTGCTGCTGCTTGACTTCTCTGCCTATTTGTCTATCTGTCTGTCTGTATTGTCTGCCTGTCAGTCTTTCTCTCTCTCTCTCTCTCTCTCTCTCTCTCTTCTTTCTCTCTCTCTCTCTCTCTCTCTCTCCCCTCTGTCTCTCTCTCTTCCATCTCTCTCCCAGTCTCTCTCTTCTCTCCATCTCTCTCTCTCTCTCTCTCTCTCTCTCTCTTCTCTCCATCTCTCCCTACTCTCTCTCTCTGAGTAGGGTTGGTTGTGAACGGAGGGGTAGACGGGGTGAGGTGGGGTGTTTGTTACGAGGGGCGAGGATGGAATTGTTTGCAGAGAACACGGGATAGAGAGGAAAGGGAAATTGCGTGCGAATCTGGAGGGCGCAAAAATGTGTGTTGTACGCCCCCTTCCGGAACAGATTCTTGGTTTCAATATTGATTTACTATCATGTGGATTTATATTTGTGATTATTATGTGTTCTGTAATTCTATTTTTTCAGATCATGCTATTCGACAGATGTAACGTTTGGCAATGCATATGTATATATGTGCGCATGGTGTTATATTTGAATTGTAATGCTATCATTTTTAATCATTATCATTCATTACTATTGTTATTGCTATTATTATTGCTTGGAAAGGATTGTTCGACAGGTGGATGTTTGGTTAATGGTTGGGGTGTGGAGGGTGGCTTTTGTGTTTGAAATGTTTCTTTTTCATTTTTGAGGGCAAGATGCAAACAAGCCTGCCATGTGCTTATTCTTTTCCCTCATTAAACAAATTTCGTTCGTTCGTTCGTTCTCTCTCTCTCTCTCTCTCTCTCTCTCTCTCTCTCTCTCTCTCTCTCTCTCCTCTCTCTCAACTGTAAAGTAGTGTTGACAACAGCAAAACTTGAATGCACTCTTTGTGTGTATTTGTGATGCCTTTAAATGACGAATTATGAAAGCCTCATCTCACATCTCTCTATTGCACTTTCTTTTACAGTTCTGACTGGAAAAACCTCAAAGCCCTTAAGTTCACTGAACTGCCTGCAATACGAGCAACAGATAGTACAGACCACCTCGAGACACTGTGGCAAATCTCTTGGCCACTGAAGTCCCCTCGTCCAAGCTGGAAAGGAATGATGCAAGTCGAAGTTTCCATGTCATTCCCTTAGTGAGAAACATTGCATTCAGTGCTGTAGTTGGAGTTATCAATCTTTTAATTGCATTGTGGAGAGGTACATGCCAATGAATTACTATTCTCACTTGTGGTTAACACTGGACAGGTTTTAGGTCATCCTGACATATGCATGTTAAACTTTTTATCTTGTGCCGGACCGAGCAAAATTAAGGGGGTACCATGAGAACGGTGTGTATTTTGATACTTAACTGAGGAATGTCCTCGACTGTGCTGTGTAGTTCAACTCAAAATAGTTCATGTTTAAGTTTGCAAACAATTCCACTTCCAATCTTGGGCTGCATGTCTCTGCTGGTGATGTACAATCCGACATGCATGCCAATTTGTCACGTGGTTTAGGGTCTCGTTTTGATATTATTGAGTATATCAACCAAACTGCTGAAGACTGGTACTTACGATCTTTATATTTGGCTACTTACAACTTTTGAAGCATAAAAGTAACTTGAGTTTGCCAGTTTGTTATAGTGAATGCTGATTTATGTCACGGAGTGGATTTTGTCCGTTTTCGCTTATCGTGCAAGCCATTATTCCGCTAAAAAAAAATTTCCCCCCATTACATTTTTCTCGATTTTGGTTTGTGAGAAGGGTCATGTATTTCGAGTTCAAAAAACATAAAACGAGCTTTGAAAGACTTTGTTCAAGGTCAGGGCATATCAGGCCAAAATATTACCAGACTAGGCAGGAAGGACAACCTACAGCCCACTCCATGGAGAGCTACCGTCTATGAGCCATGCTCCATTGTGGAGGAAAGGCCTCAAGTGGTCCGCCCTCTCCCCTTTTTTCACAGTTCCTTTCCCGGTGCCAGTACTAGATGCTGCAGCACAGAAATTGTGAAAAAAAGTTCCGGCCTTTGGGGATTTTCTTAAAAACATGCTGTCGTTATTTCTAGTTTGATGACGAAGTAATGTCTAGGAACGGGAAGCCGAATCTCCAGAGTGCAGAGAGGCGTGACTGTGCACAGAAAACATGGTTAACGCATCATCTGTGAATCTAGGCCAGCTGTTAGTTACTTCAACTCGCGCCCGACGGAAGAGAACTCCAACCAATCCAGAGCGGATCAAGTGGGAAGGGGGGGGAGGGGCGGAATTGAGGCCGGTGTCAGTTGATGGAAAGCTTTTCATGAATGCCCCCCCCCCCCTTCCCTCTCCTTTACTAAAACTGCCTTCCATCAAAATAAAGATTTAGTAGGCTGCCGTATGGCCTTACGTTAGCGCGTGCGCAGACCGTGTACAACACCACCAAGTAAGCTTACACAAGACGATTCGCTAATCATGCTGAATGATAAAATTCCACCTAATGTTGTATACTTGGATCTCCAGAGTTCCTCATAAAAGATTATGACGGAAATCAAACGATTGTGGCATCAAGATAATGATTGGACTGGAGGTTTTTTTTCCTTTCCTTTTTCCATTTCATTTCTTTTTTTGCAAAGATTTCAATATATCGGTACATGGTGAAGCAAAATCGGACCTCACACGTGTCACTAGTGGTATTCCTCAAGGCAGTGTACTGGGTTTTACTTTTTTCTGTGGTTTAATGATGCCTGAGGCACTTTCTTTTCAATTTTGTCGAGGACACTTAAATACTGTAGTACTCTCAATAATGAATGCAGAGGTATGTTACAAACCTGCATCCAGAGAGTGGCAAATAAGGCAAACAAGATGTTGGGTTTTATCAAGAGAAGTTTTTCATATGCAGACTAAAATTATGTCCTGAAGTTATACAAAACTTTTTTTCAGCCCTTAGTTTATGTAAATTTCATACGGTGCCTGTTTTTGAAACGGCGTTAAAACAAAAGGAAAGAATGCAAAAAATTGTCATTTCAGAACGATTAAAAAAAACTTGTATCTCCATTCTCTAAAAGGAAGAATTTAATCCAATGATTTTTGATGGTACTGATGACATTCAATTGAATAAGTTTTTCGTTTCACATTTCAACACCACAAACAATTCAGAGGGAAAAGTTTACATAAAACTGTCTCACAAAAGAAAACGCTGTTAACTACCAGAACGAACTTCATGGTAACATCAAACTTGCACAAGATGTTAGCTTCAAGAATCTTCTGGACAAAATTCCAAAATACGTAGATTTTTATCACGATTTTGACCATTGACTATGCCATTAATGTCAGCAGACCCAAATTTCAAGTCAATTGAGGGGACGTTTCTATGGGCCACGAGGCCCAAGTTAACTTTACATGGCAACCCCCTACCACCACCACCGCTGCTGCTACTACTACTACCTACTTAGATATCCGCAAGGTTACAAGCAAATCAAAACCGCCGACAATCTGTTCACTTTCGGTGCATTAACGAGAGGACGCCATGAAAATGAATTTGCCTTTTGTCAACATTAACCTGTTGCTGAAGTTTTTCCAGTAGCAATGGGTGTAATTTTTTTCACTACATCACCACCTTCAACTTCAAGAATGTTACTTTCAGACCAACTGTTGTGATGAGCTTTGTCAAAACTTTTTGTATGCTGCGCACCATCAATACAGAATGTAGAAGAGGGGGGAAAGAAGCGGGGGGAGGGGGGGGGGGCCAAGGGAGGAGGGGGGAGGGGGGGCGTGCGTCCGGACCAGTATTAAAGTGAAATGCGAGCGTGAACAAAATGTACATAATGACATGGACTGCTTGTTTTCAATGAACTTTTCGCCATGAGTGATGTTTCTGACCACAGGAGGCCAGGGAAGAGGCCAGAGGGAGGGACATTGGAAGGCAGCAGGATGGCAGAAGGCCTGGGGGCGGCTGAAGGTCGACGGGATGGAGGAGCCAGGTAGAGGGGGGAATGCGTGGGCAGGTAAAAAAAAAAAAAAAAAAAAAAGCATTACGTTGCATTTCTGTCCTTGAAATATCGAAGCCAACTCAAATGAACTACGCAGACGTGTGTTTATTTGGCAGTTGTAGATAGTTTGGGGCGTTTTCTAATTACGTTCACTTTGATCTTCCGAGGAGAGAAAACATGGTAAGGTAAGGTAAGGTAATGTTGCTTATAAGCCCAGCCGACCGCAAAGGGCAACATCGGGGCTGTCACCGCGTTAAAGTCAACTCACGAGTCATGTAAAAAGGAAAATTTTATAACGTTCACACAAGCCTTTAAAATGCACCTTCTTAAAAACATTATAGAGACGAGTCATTTGGCGAGTGTCGAAAGCGGGGTTCTCCTTTACTCGGAAGATAAGATAATGGTGCTTATAGCCCAGCCGACCGCAAAGGGCCACATCAGGGCTGTCACGTTAAAATCAACTCACAAGTCATTCATTCACTCTTTACTCTTCTTCTTTCCTTTGGTGCCCACGATCATGAGGATGATCATTCTGGCACATAAAGGGGGGGGGGGGGGGGTGTTGTTACTTCTAGGCAGTCCATTTGCATGCTCTGATCACTGATCACGTTCACTGCGATTCTCATCGTCCTTAAACCATAGCCGGTCCGTTACCGTAAGGGCCACATGTCATCAGTACGCTGTCACTGTTACGCAGAGGTTTGCGACACAAAAGCGTCGACTGTTGTTGCCTCTACTGTCTCACTGGGAAGATGGTTCCAGTCCCTAACAGTCCTGGGTAGAAATGAGCCACCTCTGTACCGAGTTCTGGTGTTGATAAGGCAGAACTGCTGGTTGTGGGTACGGCGCTGTCGTGGTGGAGGTGGGACTAGTTTGCTCTTGATAACTGGGCACTGGATTAGTCCATGGTGGATCTTATAAAGGAGCCCCAGGCGTGAGGTTCTTCTACGCTGCTCAAGGGACGCCCAACCGAGTTGGTCGATCATCCGGCTCGCACTTGACGTGTTGTGGTAGCGGTTGAGCACAAAACGGGCGGCACGTCTTTGAACAGCCTCCAACTTGCCAATGTTCTTCTGTGTGTATGGGTCCCATACTGATGATGCATAGTCAAGAAGGGGTCTCACAAATGCCTTTTATGCCTTCTCCTTGATGGAACTGGAGCTGATCTTTAAATTACGCCTGAGGAAGCCCAGCGTTCGGTTAGCCTTGTTTACTATTTCGTTGATGTGGGTGTCCCATGTCATTTCGCGTTGTAGCGTGACGCCCAGGTATTTGGCTGTGTGGACAGTGTCCAGATTGTGGCCATGCAGGACATAGGAGTGGTCCAGTGGACTCCTGCTTCTGGTGACTGGCATACACACGCACTTTGCAGGGTGAAACAGCATGTCCCAGCTCTTCTCCCATTTCGATAATCGATTGAGGTCTTGCTGTAGCTGGTCTTGTTCACTGTTGGCTACTACCCTGTACACTGCTGTGTCGTCCGCAAACAAGCGTGCCAGTGCCGTCAGCTTGTCCGGAAGGTCGTTGATATAGGCCAAGAATAAGCTGGGACCCAGTACGGAACCCTGAGGTACTCCTGACCTAACGCTGACGTAGGAGGAGTGGTGACCATCAACCGACTGCTTGGCGTCGATCATTGAGGAAGCTGTTGATCCATGTGAGGGTGGGGCCTTGTATGCCATAGCGTTGGAGCTTGTGGATCAGCAGACTGTGGTTGACCCGGTCGAAGGCCTTTGCAAAGTCCATGATTAGGATGTCCGTCTGCTTCCCACTCTCCAAATTGGTGGTAAGCTCCTCTACAAACTCCAGGAGTTGGCTCTCACATGAACGTCCCCGTCGAAATCCGTGTTGACTGTCGTTGAGAATGGTGTGAGACTCGAAGTGCTGCATGACTGCGCTGACGATGATGTGCTCCATGATCTTGCATACGATACATGTCAGGGAGACTGGCCTGTAGTTGGCTGGGTTATACTGTTCTCCCTTCTTAAATTGGTGCAACGTATGCACACCTCCAGTCAGCTGGAACAACGCCTGAGAGAAACGATGACTGGAAGATGGTCAGTGCCGGTGCTAATTCCTCTGCAAGCTCCCGCAACACTCTCGGGCTTATACCGTCAGGTCCTCCTGCCTTGTGTGGGTTTAGGTTCTTCAAGAGTTTCTTCACTCCTTCACAGCTGATGATATTGTTCATAGCCGGTATAGATGTGTCAGTCATTCCAGTCTTGAGTTCAAACTCCTCAGCCGTGTACTCATGACCATCCCCGAAAACTGACTGGAAGTGTTCGTTCAGCAACTCTGCTTGTTCATGGGGATCAGAGGTAAGGCGGCCGTCTTTCTTGAGTGGGGCAACACCGACGTTACTTGAACGCTGGTTCTTAATATATGACCAGAACCTCTTGTTGCCTGCCTGGTAGGCGGTTACCTCTTCAATGAAGACAAGAGTTGAGGTAGCTCCAGTAGCTTCGACGGGTCTGCCGTTGAATGGTACTCCGCAGGACATTCACCTCCTCTCTCAACACTACAGATCCTGTTTTCTTCATCATGCGGTATTTTCTATCCCGCCTGTTGATGAGCTTGCGTATCCCTGGTGTAATCCATGGTTGGCTGGTCTTAGTCCTAGCTGTCTTGTGTGGTACAAACTGCTTGATTGCTGACAAAAGGGAGTCTCTGAATGTTATCCACAGTCCCTCTGCTGTGTCCTGGTCGCACTTGTCTTGTAGATTTGCACTTAGTTCTGTAGCAGCTGTCCTAAGACTATCCCAGTCCGCCTTGGCGTACAATGGAATAAGGCGCTGTGTCCGTTTCTTCCTCCAAACACTAGTGCTAATCTCACAATATGGTATGCAGTGGTCAGAGAGACCTGGCATGACTTCAATTCGGGGGACCAAGTCTGGACAGTGTGTCAAGAACAGATCCAATGTATTAGCTTTCCTGGTTGGTTCCCTAACAAGTTGCTCCATACCGTTATCATGCAGCATGTTAAGGAAGTCATAGTGAAGTCGAGGGTACGATGACTTTGGTTTCAACGTGGTTGTAGTCCAGTCCCAGTCTGGGAAGTTGAAGTCTCCTCCAATGAGCAGAAGTGAGTTCTGTATGCAGGTAGCTCTCTGGAGTGACGTACCAAGATGTCTCAAGCTAGGCTCATCGCCGACGTCAGGTCTGTAGAACGCACCGACATACAGTGCCCGCCTGCCTTGCAGTCTGATACGTACCCAAAGGAGTTCGCAGTTGTCAACCTCCAATTCCGGGGCTTTGAAGCTGTCAATATTGCTGCGAACAGCAATCAGAACACCCCTCCCAAACCCCCTCTGTCTCTCCTGTAGACTTTATATAAGTCAGGGAAAATTTCTGCTGTTGCCACTGTTGGATCTAACCAGGTTTCTGTACCTATCACTATGTCTGGTTTCAGACTTTCCAACAGATATGGAATTTCCGCTCTTTTGGAACTGGCTGACTGAAAGTTAATGTTCAAAACACGCAAGGGTCTTTCCTTCCACTTATTCTGCTGGCTACATCTAGTAGGAGTCGACGTATGTTGAGGTTTAAACTGAAGTTCAGTTGGTGTAGAACAGGAGTTTAAGGAAGAGTTCCGAAGTGATTGCTCTGACCAATCCACACCGTGTAGGTCAAAAACTGTTCTGCTGTTGGGACTGCCACAAATTGCACAGCACCATGGTATGTTGGAGTCGGCAAGTTGCTCACACTCAACACCCCTGTCATTCCAAGTAACAGGGAGATCACGGGTACCACAGACCCATGAAGACTGTGACTGTGACTGGAAAGGACTGACCTGAATGTTCGTTGGGCTGGCTGAATGATCAGTCGCTGGGCCAGGGTTCGGCTCTGGGGAGTACGAGTTACTGATGAGAAGGGTGGTTAGGTAAAGAACAAGTCTCTGGTTTGACACTGGGTGGAGTGATGGTCGTCGTCTCTCGAACGTAGGTCTGCAACACAGGGAGTGTGCGAACACAGAGAGTCCGTTGCCGAGTGAGCGAAACACTGTCTTGTCCCCAAAGCACACAGAGCTGAGGTCTGAAGGTGAAACAGGCAACAAGGCATCATAATTAACCTTGAAACCGTAAATGGCGGTTACGATCAGATACAGCGTCAAATTCGTCGAATACATGCTTCACATCTCGCCGAAGTACACTTCGAAGTAAACAAGACAACTCAGTGATCTCAGTGTCGATCATCGCACTTAGAATTTGGGCAAACTTTCACTAATTCGAAAACTAATAGTCATTTTCAAAAGACTGGATGTCTAAAGTATCTTTTTTTTCACAAAATAATCCCTGACTAACGAGGAAATTATCTGATAAACACAATATTGAACCACAATGAACGGAGCAGATTCGAAAGCACGTCCAATCGGCGCATGTCGTATGTTGCAGCAATTCTATGATGAAATCCCCTCGACGGAATGACGAGAGGAAATCGTCTTGAACCGCTGAAGAGCAAAATTGAACCGCGACTGCCAAGTCGGCGAAACATGGCCGCTTGCAGAGTTGCGCAAAACCTATCAGCCAATCACTGACCAGATACATCTGCCAATGACCAATGAAAATCGACAGCTGAACACAACCCACCTGGACTGTGTGACGCACGTGCCGGGTGGGAAGGGAACAAGCGAGGGGGTGAGCGTGGCGAGAAGCAACGAAGTGCTCCGTCAAAGTCGTGTTTAGAGGTGAAACTCCGGTGCGTTGGAGCATGTGACACAGCACGCTGTGTAACCGGAGAGAGAGAGAGGAGAGAGAGAGAGAGAGAGATCATTACTTTTTTTTTGGTTATGGTTAATGTTCGCGTCTGGATCGTTGTACACTGTTTTTGTGTCGGCCAATTTTCACATTGTCTGGGGAATCTGGAAGCGGATTTCTCATGAGAGCCACTGCACGGAGCCTGGCAATAAGTTGGTCTGTCTTGTGACAACACGCATAAACATTAATGCCGCAGGACTATCTACTTGGACGGGCAAACTTGAATCGAGTTTATCGCGCGAACAACCGAAAAATCAATGGTCAAACCCAGATTTTCTTTTTCTTTTTGCTTCATGTGCGATTTGAAAGAGGAGAGAGAGAGAGAGAGAGAGAGAGAGAGAGAGAGAGAGAAGGGGGGGGGGGGACTTCATCGTATGGGATCCACCTTAGTATTTTCCTGGTGTGGAAATAGACCTTTTGGAGGTGCATTGAAAGTGAGTGGCTGAGGCCGAGTCTTGTCCTATTGTTCGGCCTTCGTATGCAAGGCCCTTCTGCCCTAACCTGGTACAGCTGGAAAGGGGGGGCACAAGTGTTGCATTTATCAGCTGCGAGCTGGACACCAACTGAAAGAGTTCATGACAAGCTTTTGGAGGTATCCTGCCTCGGGGTTTTTCAGGATTTCTCTCTTTTCAACCCCGCTCATTGTGACTCCTTTCGTCTCGGAAGAGGGAGGGGGGGGGGGGGGGGGAGCGGAAATTACAGGAAATCGCCAATAGCATGAATTGTCTTTTTCTTTTTTCTTTCTTTTTTACCGGGAACCCCTCTTTCTACTCCTCCTTGGTAAGTCCATTGGCGGCCCTGAACATCTCGTTAGTCGGAGGAGGTCGGTTTACTGTTGCATGTGTGCTCGACGATGAACAGTGCAGAAGCGAACTCACCCACGCGTCGGGCCTGGGTTTCCTTTGATGTTGTATCGTATGTTCGGAAGCGTTCTCGAGTGTAGCCCTAAAATCTAACGACTACATTGCGACACCCTCCGGGATACCTAGGCTTCCCGAGTGCCCCGGATGGTGATGATTATTGTGAAGCCATTTTTTTTTTTGGCCTGGTTGCTGTGATTGAAAGAGTGTGAGGACTAAAGTTTTCTTCATTTGAATTGTAAGTGGAGTTTGTCGCTGTCAGACTTGAGCTTTGTGTCCATCTGTCTGCTGGGTGGGTGGTCCTCTGTGAGATTTCTGTTTGTAGTCTCTCTCTCTCTCTCTCGCCTCCCAGATTGCTGTATCCTTACACGCATGCACACACACACACACACACACACACACACACAGCCTGTGTTGTGCCCTAAGAACCAGGACTATTTCACATCACGGACTATTTTAGATCACGGACTATTTCAGATCACGGACTATTTTCGATCACGGACTATTTTCGATCACGGCGAGCGCGACTAACGTCAAAAGTCGGGGTAACCCGTCGATTCACTATGACCTTTCTGATCACTGTGACTCAGGTTTTGATAAGAGGTTTGTCTTGATCACGTGGAGACAGTGACCTTTGACCTCGAAATGTGCCGTCATGACCAACGAGGGGTCACCGCACGTATACCAACGAGTGCTGCGATTTCGGCACAGGGATCGCTGGAGCTGATGCCAGCATAATCTGGATATTCTGTTGATTCTGGGTAGAGCCCAAGATGATTATCCGCTTCATCCAAAACATGTCAGATGGACATGAAAAAAAAACCCAACCCAGCAACAATAGCAACTGAATCGAAATTTAGGCAAATAATTACAAAGAATTTGTGGGTGTCAATCCAGTGCTGTCCGCGTTTTCCTCCCTCGAACTGGTGTGACCAGTTCTGCATCTCCCTTTACGAGCATACCGACCAGCGCGAGACAGAACGGTTTTCCTCGGGAACTGGCACATGCAGTTCTGTGCGTGGAAAACTGAATGAGAGAGGGAGAGAGAGGGGGGAGGAGAGAGAAAGAGGCAGACAGACAGAGAAGAGAGAGAGAGAGAGAGAGAGAGAGAGAGAGAGAGAGAGAGAGGGGGGGGGGGGAGAGAAAGAGGCAGACAGACAGAGAGAGAGAGAGAGAGAGAGAGGAGAGAGAGAGAGAGAGAGAGAGAGAGAGAGAGAGAAAGGGGAGAGAGAGGGGGGAGAGAAAGAGGCAGACAGAGAAGAGAGAGAGAGAGAGAGAGAGAGAGAGAGAGAGAAGGAGAGAGAGAGGGGGAGAGAAAGAGGCAGACAGACAGAGAAGAGGAGAGAGAGAGAGAGAGAGAGAGAGAGGAGAGAGAGAGAGCACGAGAGAGAGAGAGAGGGAGAGAGAGGGGAGAGAGGAGAGCGGGACAGAGACAGAGAGAGAGAGAGGAGAGAGAGAGAGAGGGAGAGAGAGAGAGAGAGAGAGAGAGAGAAGACAGAGAGACGAAGAAGAGAGAGAGAGAGAGAGAGAGAGAGAGAGAGAGGAAGGGAGAGAGAGGGGAGAGAGAAGACGAGGAGAAGAGAAGACGAGAGAGAGGGAGAAGAAGAGAGAAGAGGGAAGAGAGAGAGAAGAAGGAAGTGTAGATGTGAGTGAGCGAGAGTGGAAGAGGAGACGTGGGGAAACTTCAAGAGGTAAGTGCAAACAAGCTATGAAGTCTTAATGTTGTTCTCGTGCATGCAAATACTGATTAAGCACACCTTCCTTCCTGATGTTTTTCTTTATCTCTTTTTCTTTTTTTTTTTTTTTTTTTTTTATTAAGTTTCTTCCTTTTTTTCCATTCTTTTATCTTTATCTTTTTCTCTTTTCAAGACACCCCTTCTCCTTTCTTCTCCTCCCCTCACACTTGTTCGGTGGAGAGGGAGAGAGGGAGATAGGGAGGGAGGAGGAGGGGGACATTTGAACAAATGGATTTTCTTTCTTCTAATCACAGATGTTTTTTGTTTGAATTAGAGTCACTTCCCTTTTCTGTCCGTGTGTTTGTTATTTCTTTGCCCATTACAGCCGTGTGTGTTCGTTTTCAAACTTCTTATTTGCTCTTTCGTTATTCGATTACATTTCTTTTTCCCGAATGCAAGCAGTCTGACACGAATGTGAGTGTTTTCTCATTCTCGCGGACATCTGTGTTCAATTAAAGGGAAAAATCCGCCGACATGTTTATTTGAACATGAACGCGCGAAAGATCAAATTTTTGGCGAGATATCTTACAGTCAGTCGTATCCAATCTTGTAATTGTTATCAAAGTCTATACAAATGTGGGCAGAATCTTCTGATCTTTGATTTCGTTGGCTTTACAGTGAGGTGACTGAAGGAGGAAACAAAATGAAACTTTAATGTCCTCTCCCTCGCGTACATGTTGATGTAAGTAACATTTTGCCTTTGACGTTGACCCTTTTTTTTTTTATGAAACTGTGTTACCAACGTGTGGAGTGACCGTTAAGGGAAAGATGAATGGCGCTGACGACCCAAAATTTTCCCCATAATTCGTTTAAAAGAGAAGTGAGTTTCGCGAGCCATGACGAACTTATTAACCGGGGGCGATGAATTAAAAGAGACAGAGGGGAGCTGCTTAAGGTGTTTCACCAACATGGCAACTTGAAATCCTTTGGAAAAAAAAAATAATAACCCGATTTTATTGTGCAGAGGGAAAGATAAAAGTTTTTGGACATTTTTGCCATAGTGTCTAACACTGCAGGGTCGATTCAGTGACGTCAGAGGGAGGCCCCAAAAGGGGTCTTTCGGTTCTGCCCCACTGGGCGCACGGGGGGGGGGGGGGGGGGGGGGGGGGGGGGGGGGGGGGGGGCGGGGGGAGGAGCGTGCCCAAAAAAGGCTTTATGGCAAAATCTCAGGCAGAAATGAGGGTGTGTGTTAAGGGGCGGGTGGGGGGGGGGGGGGGGGTGGAGGGGGGCGGGAGGAAACCCAGACTTCCCCGTCTGCCTGAAATTGGGTACATTTATCTGGAATTGATTAAAAAAAAAAAAGGAAAGGAAAGGAAAAAAATCTTTGAGGACAATAAATGAAAAAAAAAAGCATTTATCCGCATAATTATCAATTTGCCCGGACCGAAGAATTATATCAGCATAGAATTAGAACAAAAACTCCCTTCGCCATCCGAAGAATGTGCAGCCACCCCAGAACGCATTAAACTTCAACATTGCACTCTCACAACCCCCTTCTCTATCAGCACCCCCACACCCCTTCATCCCACCTCCACTCTCACAACCCCCTTCTCTATCAGCACCCCCCACACCCCTTCATCCCACCTCCACTCTCACAAACCCCCTTCTCTATTAGCATCCCCACCCCCCTTCATCCCACCTCCTGTTGCGAGCCACAGTTTCTTTCTCCCCAGCGGTAGGATGAAGGAGAGGGTTGTGTGTGTGCGGGAGGAGATTACGGGGTCTATGAGTTTGGCACTCGTTTAAAACCAAACCCCTTTATAGCAATATACTCAACCCATATCCCCCCCCCCCCCCCCATCTCAGTTCTTGCAAAATAAGTGTGCACAAAGGATCGTCACGATTCCATTTGTTCACAGACACATGCTCAAATACTGTGAATTAACCAACGCTTGGGGATGACCTTGACATTCCGTCACTTCCGCCACGTCTTACGGCTAATTCCAGTGGTTTATATTTTAATATTTCCCACACAAGATTTGCGAATCTCATAATCCTACTTGGTAACTTCTTCCTATATAAGTCAAGAATATAAAACATAAAACCTAATCTACAAGCATTCTTGAGGAAATAGTAAATATGAAACTGAAAAATACTCGCATCAGAGAGAAACATGCGGATTTTAAAAAAGAAGTGGTTTCCTTACACTGGTTTAAAAAGATACTTAAATAAAAGAATGCATGCCATGCCAAGATCAAGAAGCTCATCAATCTGTACGATATGAGTATTAACAATTTGAAGTGAACGGTCACAGCAGACGCTCCTCGTACACTGCTGTACGGTGGAAAGGGGACTCCCCCCAGCCCCCGACCCCACCCCCTTCCAACAGTCCTTGTGTGTGTGTGTGTGTGTGTGTGTGTGTGTGTGTGTGTGGGGTGTGTGTTCGTTCGTTCTCCTGTTTAAACGTCTGTTAAGGAAGATGAGGTTGTGTGTGTGTGTGTGTGTGTGTGTGTGTGTGGTGTGTGTGTGTGTTGTCTGGTTTGTTTTTTATGTCTTTGTATTTTTCCTCTCTAATTATTTATATTTTTCTTTCTTTTTTTGTCACTGATAATTTACTTTATCACTACCATTTGGCGAAGTATATGCTTGGTTGGTCGTTTGTCTGTTTTTCTTACAAACCTTGCAACTCCCAGGGAAAGTTTGTAACACACTTGGAGGTAGACGTGCATATATGTAATCCATTTTCTGTTTGCTTGTATACATAGACACATATATCTATACTGTATAGATGGATTTATGCATATTAATCCATGCTGGTTCGTGTACATGGGTGTGCATTTATGTATAAATGCGGACCACAAAAAATAAAACATAAAAAAAAAAACCCAAAAAGATTTGCGAATATCATTCCGGACGAGAACGCTCATTCAAGGTGGCTCCGCGACAAAGCAGTCGTTGTCGCCGGTAGAGAGGGCCCAGTCAGTTGCATCGTGCACGCGTCATTCAAGGTGGCTCCGCGACAAAGCAGTCGTTGTCGCCGGTAGAGAGGGCCAGTCAGTTGCATCGTGCACGCATCATTCAAGGTGGCTCCGCGACAAAGCAGTCGTTGTCGCCGGTAGAGAGGGCCCAGTCAGTTGCATCGTGCACGCGTCATTCAAGGTGGCTCCGCGACAAAGCAGTCGTTGTCGCGGTAGAGAGGGCCCAGTCAGTTGCATCGTGCACGCGTCATTCAAGGTGGCTCCGCGACAAAGCAGTCGTTGTCGCCGGTAGAGAGGGCCCAGTCAGTCGTTGTCGCCGGTAGAGAGGGCCCAGTCAGTCGTTGTCGCCGGTAGAGAGGGCCCAGTCAGTCGTTGTCGCCGGTAGAGAGGGCCAGTCAGTCGTTGTCGCCGGTAGAGAGGGCCAGTCAGTCGTTGTCGCCGGTAGAGAGGGCCCAGTCAGTCGCATCGTGCACGCGTCGGATCGGAACAGGCATCACATCACCGGAGTGTCTCAGAAACAAGGCAGCGTCAGCTCTAACAGGTTGCCTCAAGACGACTCGATGCTGGTTGCTTACCTGTGACCGGCGGTGCTGGGGCCAGGACGGGATACACACCTGGGTGTGGCTCTGTCTCGGCGAACGGAGTGAGCAGCGAGGAAAATGATGACGCATCAGGACGCAAGGAAGATGAGAGGTGAAAATCGCGGCTATTGGTTGTCTGTTTGTTTGTTTGTTTTTGTTGTTGTTTTTTCCCCCAAAAAGGAAGACATTAGAAGGAATAAACAGACTGACTTTTTGGTCTGGTGTGTGTGTGTGTGTGTGTGTGTGTGTGTGTGTGTGTGTGTGTGTGTGTGTGTGTGTGGTTGCATAAAGAGACTCATCCAATGGCCGTCACTTTCATGTAGAGACGGGAGTGCATGGTTCCGACTACAAACTTGAACTGCTACGTGCTTCCAGTTTCTTTGCCTGCTCGCTTACTTGATTATATATTTCCTTGTTTAGCAGCTGTTCCCCATTATTCCAAGGGGGAGGAGGGAGGAGGGGGCGAAGGGGTATGGGAGAGGGAGGCGTAGGAGGGAAGTGAAGATAAAGAGGAGAGAGAGAGTGAAAGAGAGAGAGAGAGAGAGAGACAGAGAGAGAGACAGAGACAGAGAGAGAAAATGAGTGTGCATGTATGTGCGCGCGTGTGTGTGTGTGTGTGTGTGTGTGTGTGTGTGTGTGTGTGTGTGTGCGTGTGTGTGCAGATAGACAGAGGGAGAAAGAAAGAAAAACAATGTGTGTGTGTGTGTGTGTGTGTGTGTGTGTGTGTGTGTGTGTGTGTGTGTGTGTGTGTGTTCGTGCGCGCGCGCGTGCGCGTGCGCGCGCGCGCGCGCGTGTGTTGTGTGTGTGTGTGTGTGTGTGTGTGAGAGGTTTTGTTGTACGTGTTGCTTTTCATTTTGCGCCTTAGTTATGACATTAGAAGAGCCACCGAACAAGCCCCCAGCAACCCAACTGGCTGGAGAAGAGCTGCAAGGAAGGAAAACGAAAAGTCGAAATGGCAGGGGTGATGGAAAAGCAGGGTGCTAGTAGTTAATTGAGAGAGAGAGAGAGGGAGAGAGAGAGAGAGAGGGAGGAGAGAGAGAGAGGAGAGAGAGGGAGAGAGAGAGTGAGAGACAGACAGAGATGAGAGAGTACCCAGACGAGTGAGAGACAGAGAGGGAGAGAGGGACACACACACACACACACACACACACACACACACACACACACACACACACACACACACAGAGCGAGAGAGAGAGAGAGAGAGAGAGAGAGAGAGAGAGAGAAGAGAGAGAGAGAGAGAGAGAAGAGAGAGAGAGAGAGAGAGAGAGAGAGGCAGACAGACAGACAGACAGAGAGAAAACTGTTTGTGTGCCTACGCAAGACCTCGCGAGCGCGAGTGTGCGCGTAAATCATGATCATGGCATTGTTGTATGCGAACCACATGCAAGCGATGTTATCGTAAAGAGCAAGGCGATGTTAATGAGGTAAAAACACACACGTCTGGAGCTGATGATGCACATTGGTGTAATGGAACACACGGAGAGCAGCAGCCACTGCACCCAACCTGCACTGGCCTGTGTGCTGTGGAACCAATTGATGGCTAGCTTCTTCTTATGCACGTGCTTCTCGTGTTCAGTGGGACGGTTGATTGGTTGGTTTAACGCTTGGTCGGTCGATGGCGCTCTGGGTGGTTGGTTGATTTGATGACTTGCATAATTTCTCTTTCGAGATCACAAAATCATTTTTTATTCTTCTTTCTGCTGGTTGGTTGGTTGGTTGGTTGGTTCGTTAGTTAGCTTGCTTTCCAACTGGGTTTCCTGTCTGGCTGATCGGCTGGTATGTCGACTGGCTTGGTTGGTTGGTTAGCTGGCTGGCTAGCTGCTTGGCTGGCATACTTGTTTGCTGGCTGACTATAATGTTCTTTTTTTTTCCTTTTTAACCCTGTCCTGTTTTTCTTGGCCCTGATAATGAACTGCCCACGCTGCAAGTTAAAACCATATAAAACTCAATCACCAAAATTGTTTGGAGCGACAAAAGAATGCATTATGACAAAGATTGCTGTTCAAGATATTGAGTGTTGGAATGTTTTCCTTGTTGAATCATGGATAACTGCACTTTTTTTCTTTTTCTTTTTTAAGTGACTGGGTACGCCAGTGTGTCGTGCAAATTATCGTCAGCATTAAACGAAATTCATATCGTATGAAATGTTGCAATCGAATTAAAGGTATTTTATCATGAAATCCTTTCATCAACATCAACCATTTTAAACAATGTGATAAAAGCTATTGTCTATCAATACTGACGAACTCAATTCTGTCAATAATACATCGTGTCAGTTCGAAAGACATTTAAATTCTATTATGTTATCTCTCACAGCTGAGACAACTCGGCATAGCTGTAGCCTTTATAACATGACTTGAGTGCTGAATCCAACAATGTTCTCTTTTCGATGATAAAATGTTACCATACCGTATTGCTCTGTGCGAAACAACGACTTCAAACTATCAGCAGTGGGCACGAATCCTGCTATGTGCTCTATTCGACAATGAACTATTACCGAGGCGTACTGTTCTGTACAAAACAATGACGTAAACTGCTCTTGAGCGGTGAACGTTAATTGGCTGTGGAGGATGCTGTCTTTGAAGACTGTAACTTCTGGCTGTACTGTTGGTTCCTGCTGCTGCCGGTGTTCTCTTTGAAGATGGCAGCTCTTGGCTGTGGGTTGGGTTCATCTTACTGCTGCTCTTCAGTGTGGCTGGCGTCAGATGACTGGCCTGTAAACATGCTGGACTTGCCAGAGAACTGCTTGCTGGGTGGGAGGTTCTCGCCTGTGTGTGTGTGGTGTGTGTGTGTGTGTGTGTGTGTGTGTGTGTGTGTGTGTGTGTGTGTGTGTGTGTGTGTGTGTGTGTGTGTTGTGTGTGTGTGTGTGTGTGTGTGTGTGTGTGTGTGCGTTTGTGTGTGTGTGTGTGAGAGAGAGAGAGAGAGAGAGAGAGAGAGAGAGAGAGAGAGAGAGAGAGAAAATTTTACTGCTATAAAAGTCACAAAGACGTATTTGACACAAATCCTAAACCAGTGATAGGGACATTCTGAAAAAAAACATGTATGTCAAAAACAAGTCGTATTGTTATTTCATCCTTACTCTTCCTTCAAAATATTGAGAACAGTCTATACATCTTCAGTATTTGATACTCTGCTCACGGTGTCATTTTCCTTTTCAATACCTTTGCCCACGCTTATAATCTGGTACAAAATAAACAAACAAACATCTTCGCACATCAGTTTTTATAACGTACAAATCATTAAGCAAAGTGAAATTCATCTTCAATCAGGTTGCAGTGTTGACATTTTCTGTTTGTTTGTTTGTTTTTTGGGGGGTATAGTTTGATATCTGCTTTTCCTCTTTCATTAAACCAAGAGAATGCGTTTGAAATCTAATACAAAACAGTGGGTATTTTTTGTTTGGCAGGTTTGCGAAATAAGGCTCCCGTCTGTATTCGATCGTTACAAAAACATAAAATATTAGGTCAGAAGAATCCTTTTTTCTGAAGATTCCAAAAATTTCGTGTGAATCCTTAAGCCTTCGAATCGCAAAATTTGGCCTTTGAACATTAAGTGTGCTCTGATTTTTCTATACGTGTTAAATCCTATTGCTTGGTTTGTGTTTTTACAGTGTCCATTTTCACCTTTATGATACAACTAGTTATTCAGTAATGTGACATATGAGTTTTGTTTTGATTATGTTGCATGTAACCAGAAACCTGTTATCTGACTTCTATCTTAACAGAGAATCTCCCTAATTTTCCAGAATAGATAACCCAAATGCCTTTGCTTTCTTAAGAACACGGAAGATCTGCCTGCAGAATGTCATGTGTATATTTCCATACGAAAACCGACTTGGCAAGTGTGTCTGGACATCAAATTTATCTTTTCCTTTAAAACTAAAAGGAAACCACACCTGACTCCATGTCTCCGATGCAGTGAACAATATGGCTGATAAAAACGTGAAATAATGACAAAAATCCTTTGAAATAGAATTATCTATCTAAATGGCTATCATTTCATCAACGACGAAATATGATTTTTCTACTTTAAGTGACAGAATAACAAAAGCAGACCGGGCCTCTTTGTTTGTTGTCAGTGAGCCACATGTAAACACCTCAACATGACTGGGGTATTTGCTTACCGAATGCATCTTTGCTGAATATAATAAGATGTAAGGTTCGTCAGCTTTTTTCGCAACAGCGCGCGCGTGATCAAGGTCGAACGTCGCTCTGTTTTCCTCCCAGTTTGGAATGGTATCTGTATAATACGTCTTTGCAAATGATCTAACGCGCGCGCGCGCGCGCGTGTGTGTGTGTGTGTGTGTGTGTGTGTGTGTGTGTGTGTGTGTGTGTGTGTGTGTGTGTGTGTGTGTGTGTGTGCGTGTGTGTGTGTGTGTGTGAGCGTGCGTGTGTGTGTGTGGGAGAGAGAGAGAGAGAGAGTTTGTATGTGTGTGTGTGTGTGTGTGTGTGTGTGTGTCCGCGCGCGCACGTGCGTGCGTGCATGAGTGCGTGCGTTCGTATATGTGTACGTGTGTGTGTGTGTGTGTGTGTGTGTGTGTGTGTGTGTGTGTGTGTGTATGTGTGTGTGTGTGTGTGTGTGTGTGTGTGTGTGTGCGCGCGCGCATGTCTGTGTATGTGTGCGTGTGCGTACCCGCGCGCACGCGCGCGCGCGCGTGCGCGCGTGCGCGTGTGTGTGTGTGTGTGTGTGTGTGTGTGAGAGAGAAGAGAGAGAGAGAGAGAGAGAGACAGGGAGAGAGACAGAGAGAGAGAGAGTGAGACAGAGAGAGAGAAAGAATGAGAAGGGAGGGGAAGAGAGAGAGTGAGATAAAGAGATGGGGAGAGAGAGAGAAGAGAGAGAGAGAGAGAGAGAGAGAGAGAGAGTGTGTGTGTGTGTGTGTGTGTGTGTGTGTGTGTGTGTGTGTGTGTGTGTGTATGCACGGTCATCGACGTGCGTTTGCATAATGTTACGTACACTATCTAAGAGACCGCGCACATGGGTGTTGAAGGGTGCGCGGTCGCGCGGAGCGAAACCCCCTCACTGATAAACACTATCAGGTGAAAGTGACAACACCACGAGCGGGGCCACAGGTGTGACAGGCACATCCTTCATCACTAATCAAGCGTGAAGTAATCAGGTCACACACCGCGGTCAGCGTACACCACGTGCCAACTTGCTAATAACTGATTAACGCCGCGTCACGTTCACAGGCGATTGCCGCGGCCAAGCCTCTGCGACATTCGCCGGTCTTTCATTTCGACACCACAAGTATACAGGACTTAACTCTCATTTCGCGCATGATGATGTCATTCGGTTCCAGTGCCATCAGAGCCCAGTGCCTCTCAGCCTGCAAGGAGCAGTCGACAGTCTGCACATGGTGCTGGGCTCGGCTGTTTCTGGCCCCTGGTAGGTCGACAGTCTGCACATGGTGCTGGGCCCTGGTAGGTCGACAGTCTGCACATGGTGCTGGGCCCTGGTGGGTCGACCTTTTCCAAAACAGCAGGACGGAAAGGACGGATCGGTCGGAGAGTCTAGGACGTGATTTTGCTGTTGAGGGGTGTCACACAAGACTGTTGATGACGGGACAAATTTTGGTTGAAGGAACGTTCATCAGTATTCAGTTCAGACTCCGTACGCCATCAGCTAAGGACAGCTCAGGAAAAAATAGTTTCTTTGACAATGCGGAAGCAATATTCAGCAGTTAACATTCCGTTGGACGCAGAGGGATTCGAAGCCAAGACCATTCTACAGCGTGCGGTGGTAGGTGAACATATAGAGCGCTACGACTCCCTGTCCAGGACCATTCTACAAAGTACGATGGAGTGTGGACATGCATCTCGCCATGTCTCCATGTTCAAGACCATTCTACAGGGTACAGTGGAGGGTGGACATGTAGATCCCATCACTTTCTGCCAAAGACCATTCTACAGGAACAGTGGAGGGTGGACATGTATCTCCCCATGACTCCCTGTCCAGGACCTTTCTACAGGGTACAGGGGAGGGTGGACATGTATCTCATGACTCCCTGTCCAGGACCTTTCTACAGGGTACAGGGGAGGGTGGACATGTATCTCCCCATGACTCCCTGTCCAGGACCTTTCTACAGGGTACAGGGGAGGGTGGACATGTATCTCCAATGACTCCCTGTCCAGGACCTTTCTACAGGGTACAGGGGAGGTGGACATGTATCTCCCCATGACTCCCTGTCCAGGACCTTTCTACAGGGTACAGTGGAGTGTGGACATGTATCTCCCCATGACTCCCTGTCCAGGACCTTTTTACAGGGTACAGGGGAGGGTGGACATGTATTCTCCCCATGACTCCCTGCCCAGGACCTTTCTACAGGGTACAGGAGGGGAGGGTGGACATGTATCTCCCCATGACTCCCTGTCCAGGACCTTTCTACAGGGTACAGTGGAGGGTGGAAATGTATCTCCCCATGACTCCCTGTCCAGACCTTTCAACAGGGTACAGTGGAGGGTGGACATGTATCCCGCAATGACTCCCTGTCTACGACCTTTCTACAGGGTACAGGGGAGGGTGGACATGTATCTCCCCGTGACTCCCTGTCCAGGACCTTTCTACAGGGTACAGGGAGGGTGGACATGTATCTCCCCGTGACTCCCTGTCCAGGACCTTTCTACAGGGTACAGGGGAGGGTGGACATGTATCTCCCCATGACTCCCTGTCCAGGACCTTTCTACAGGGTACAGTGGAGTGTGGACATGTATCTCCCCATGACTCCCTGTCCAGGACCTTTTTACAGGGTACAGGGGAGGGTGGACATGTATCTCCCCATGACTCCCTGCCCAGGACCTTTCTACAGGGTACAGGGGAGGGTGGACATGTATCTCCCCATGACTCTCTGCCCAGGACCTTTCTACAGGGTACAGGGGAGGGTGGACATGTATCTCCCCATGACTCCCTGTCCAGGACCTTTCTACAGGGTACAGTGGAGGGTGGACATGTATCCCGCAATGACTCCCTGTCTAGGACCTTTCCACAGGGTACAGGGGAGGGTGGACATGTATCTCGCCATGACTCCCTGTCCAGGACCTTTCTACAGGGTACAGGAGGGGAGGGTGGACGTCTCAGAGGCAGACCGACTATGTCCTGGAGGGACAACCTAGAGGACTTGACTGGTTGGAGCACCTTTACCCTGTTATGTCTACCTGAAGACAGAGAACTGGAGAACTCTTTACCACCTCTGAACCCCAGCACCCCTACCCTACCGTGCATGATTGAAGACAAAGGATTGTAGAGTTCCTGTACTACCTATGGACCCCAACACCCCTACC
>CM031604.1:70578045-70587028 GCA_018398815.1 Conus ventricosus
GCATGTGTATTGCGTCCCTATTAGTTTACACGGGCACTAATACAATTGCGGCATGCTTAAAGAACGAACACGTGCGCGGTAACTGGCATATGTATTGTGTCCCTAATGATAAACAAGGCACTAATGTGAAACGTAAAGTTTGGAAGGCGACATGTCTGTAAAACGAAAACATGCACGGTAAATAGCGCGTGTCTTGTGTTCCCACTAGTAACCCAGGCAGGAACTTTATGAAAGGCGAAACTAGAGATCTTAGTCGGTCCAGTGGCCGAAGATCCCTTGCAGAGACAACAGTGAATCTATAGTCCTCAGGCTTGGTAGATCCCATGGTCAACAAATTCCATGGTGGACTTGCATCAAGGTCAAAGGTCATGGTAACCGAATCTGGGTCACGGTGACAATCGTTGAGGTCAAAAGCTATGGTGATCTCATCATGGACATCGTGACCCGTTACAGACTATCGAGCTCCAAGACCAAAGACGGCACGCGCTGGGGTTGAAGGTCAGGGTAGCCTTAAAAAGGGGTCACGGTAGGCTACACAATGAAAACACGCTGAGCTCAAAATGAGTGTGAACCTCGTGGGTCCCAAGTGACTTGGCTGTGAGTGGAAAAAGAACAACAGCAACAACAACAAGATGCAAACAAGAACAAAAACGTCAAGATGACCCTGACAGAAAACTTGATCAAGGTCACCTCTTGACCACGAAATATATTACCATGACCCAATGTGAGTTTCAGTTTCATCGAAGTGTCACTGCGTGCAGACTAGTCCATATACGCTACACCATATCCGTTAAGTTTCGAGACCACACTGCGCATGATTTAAAGCTGATGGATGAATGAGTTCATGACTAAGGTGAGAGAAGTGAAGAAGAGGGTCTCGCGGCTACGACCTGGCAGACGTCTGACCTACGCATCAGCCCAACGCGCTGGTCAGACAGACCTTGAGTAACCTACCCAACATTGGCTGTGCCATTAGCTAAAAGTAAGCATCGACCGGGAATCGAACCGGGGTCACCCGCGCGAGTCACAGTAATCACAGATCACCACTGGGACCTGTAACCATGGGATCTACAGGACCGATTCCACTCTGGCACAAGCTCTGGCAGGGCGCCACAGCTTTCTTCCTGGCTCACAGCTTAGTCACCATGGCTCGTTACGCCGCTCAACGCCCATTCTCTCCGTTAAGGACTGGGCCTTTGCACGGGGTTCGGGACAACCCCCAGCGTCGTGCAGGGAAGTAATTCTGTTTACCGGCTGCGGGTAATGTCGATCTCACACAGATTTAGCCGTTGTCGTCTGGCATTAGGCGGCATCCTTTTTGGTCCGCGGGCTGCGTGCGAACTGTTCGTTGCCAAGTTCGGGTGTTTCATCCTTTTTTTCCTGACATTGCCAGACACACACACACACACACACACACTCTCTCTCTCTCTCTCTCTCTCTCTCTCCCCTCACACACACACATACAAGTATGTGTATATATATTGACTCTGCCCTAACTCTCTCTCCCTCTGTATGTATGTGTGTGCGCGTGTGCGTGTGTGTGTACGTGTGTGTGTGTGTGTGTGTGTGTCTGTGTGTGTGTGTGTGTGTGTGTGTGTGTGTGTGTGTGTGTGTGTGTGTGTGTGTGTGGTGTACGTGTGTGTGTGTGTGTGTGTGTGTGTGTGTGTGTGCGTGCGTGCGTGCGTGCGTGCGTGCGTGCGTGCGTGAGTGTGTGTGTGTGTGTGTGTGTGTGTGTGTGTGTGTGTGCGTGCGTGCGTGCGTGTTTATGTGTGTGTGTGTGTGTGTGTGTGCGAGCGTGCGTGTGAGTGTGTGTGAGTGTGTGAGTGTGTGTGTGTGTGTGTGTGTGTGTGTGTGTGTGTGTGTGTGTGTGTGTTTTGTGTGTGTGTGTACGCGCGCGCGCACCTTACACTCTCGAGTATGCCAATGTCTACAAAGCCTGTGCTGCAGATATGGTTAACTGCATCAAAGAGTTCCACCCTACGGAGGAAGAAACTCACGACGTGTGCCCCTTGAGCTTCCCACTCCCAGGCATCGACTTTACAACCACGTGTACGTCAGTGCTCCTATGTCACATGGAGTACACCCCCTAAGAAACCACGGGCGTTACGAGCGGCCTGTCTCTGAACAATGCTGTCTGTCTGTGAACAATGCTGTCTGTCTTTGAACAATGCTGTCTGTCCATGAACAATGCTGCCTGTCCATGAACAATGCTGTCAGTCCGTGAACTATGCTGTCTGTCGATGAACAATGCTATCTGTAATGAATAATACTGTCTGTCCGTGACCTAAGCTGTCTGTCCATGAACAATGCTGCCTGTCCATGAACAATGCTGTCTGTCTATGAACAATGCTGTATGAACCATGCTCATTGCTGTCTGTCTATGAACGATGCTGTCTGTCCATGAACAGTGCTGTCTGTCTATGAACAATGCTGTCTGTCTGTGCACAATGCTCAATGCTGTCTGTCTATGAACGATGCTGCCTGTCCATGAACAATGCTGTCTGTCTATGAACAATGCTGTATGAACAATGGTCAATGCTGTCTATGAACAATGCTGTCTGTCTGTGAACAATGCTGTCTGTCTGTGAACAATGCTCAATGCTGTCTGTCTATGAACGATGCTGCCTGTCCATGAACAATGCTGTCTGTCTATGAACAATGCTCAATGCAATCTGTCTATGAACGATGCTGTCTGTCTGTGAACAATGCTGCCTGTCTATGAACAATGCTCTATGAACAATGTTCAATGCTGTCTGTCTATGAACGATGCTGTCTGTCTATGAACAATGCTGTCTGTCCATGAACAATGCTGCCTGTTGCGAAGGGCATGCCTGACGCTTGAGCGGCAAGGGATTCCAGAGTTCACGAACCGCCAGCCCAGCACTTTACTTTTCTGCAGATGCTGGTTCCGAGGCAGGTGCTTAGCAGGAGTGTGGGGTGGGGTGGGGAGTGGGGGTGGGGGGGGGGGGGGGTGGCGGGTCCGGGTTAATTCTGTGAGTCCAAGAACACCTCCCTCCCCTCCTCCACCCATTCCTAATCGTCACCCACCCTCATCCTCCCCTGACCCAATTCTGTGAAGATAAAAAAGAGCCTCAAAAATAAAAGGAAGTCCCCCCCCCCCTCCCTCCCAAGGAAAACAAATCATCATAGAAAATGTCAACTGTGGCAGTAAACAAAATGAAGATTATAAATCGACTTTCCCTCCACACACACACACACACTCACACATGCATCTCTTTCATTCTTTACATCAAGTTCACTCTACACTATAATATTGTCTGAATCACTTCTAGTGGAAGGACGTTAAACTGAAGAACAACAACAACACTCACACATGCATACACGCTTACGCGCGCACTCACACATGCGCGCACGCGCGCACACACACACACACACACACACACACACACACACACACACACACACACACACCACACACGTGCGCACGCTTTGTAAGTGGGCTTCTTTTTGCTGGGGTTCTGCCTTTACGCACCCCACCTCATCCCACCCTCCACATACTCTCGTTCCCATTCCCGCGCCCCCCCCCCCCCCTCCCTCTGCCCCCAAGCCTCATCCAGCACATAGCATTTTGGTCCTTGTAAACCCAAAAGAAACTGCCCCCACCTCTCTGCACCCCTCCCCCTACATCCTGAATAAGCAAAATGATCCGCCCCATCAAAGGAAGGGGTTTGCACATAGGAGTCGGATCTGCGCTACAATCCTCGTGTCCGGGTTTCATTTAGTCCATGTCTGCGTCCCTATAATCCTGCCTGCATGTCCACGCGTCCCGTGTCCCTATGTCGGACTGTGTCCCTAACTATGTGTTCCTTTGTTCGCGCATCCCTTTACGTGTCCTCAAGTAAGTGTATGTATGTGTACCTAGCTCTGTCATTCTTTAGGTCTGAGTGTCACTATATCTGTGTGAATCTGCGTGTCTTTAGGTGTATTTTGTGCCCAAATCTGTATATCCCTATATCCGCGTGTTAATGTGTGTCACTATATCTGTGTGGATCTGCGTGTCTTTAGGTGTATTTTGTGCCCATGTCTGTATATCCCTATATCCGCGTGTTAATGTGTGTCACTACATCTGTGTGGATCTGCGTGTCATTGGGTGTATTTGTGCCCATGTCTGTATATCCCTATATCCGCGTGTTAATGTGTGTCACTACATCTGTGTGGATCTGCGTGTCTTTGGGTGTATTTGTGCCCATGTCTGTGTATCCCTATATCCGCGTGTTAATGTGCGTCACTACATCTGTGTGGATCTGCGTGTCTTTGGGTGTATTTGTGCCCATGTCTGTATATCCCTATATCCGCGTGTTAATGTGTGTCACTACATCTGTGTGGATCTGCGTGTCTTTGGGTGTATTTGTGCCCATGTCTGTGTCTTCCAATATGCGCGTGATTTGAATGTGTCCCCATAGCCATGTGTCACTGTTTCTGTGTGTCCTGAGATCTATGCCTCCAAATAAGTATGGATCCTTTCGTCTGTGTTTCTTGGGTTAAGTGTCACCATATCTGTGTATCTCTATGTCTGTGTGTCCTTAGGTCACTATGTGTGTGTGTGGGGGGGGGGGGGGGGGGGGGGGGGGGGGGGGGGGGGGGGGGGTTGGAGGGGGAGGGCAAAGCGCCCCAAACTGAAACAATCCAAAAACCTGACGATGGCAACTGGAAACAACCTCGTGTTATCTTTTTTTTAAAAAAGCAAACAACATAAACAGTAAATACAAAATTAATGCATATTTACTTGGATTAAATAAAGAACAAAAGAAGTTGCTTACGATTGCCTGGATCTCAGAACGTCCTGAAAGCGAACTCCTCATCTCCGTGTTGAGCAACTAATCCTAAATCTCGCCAGAAGAAGACCAAGGAGGTCGAAACGCGTCGTGTTTTGTCCTGCAATTTGTTTGTCCTTGTTATCTGGCGTGTTAACTATAATGTCCTTTTAAAAACTAGTTTCCATTTCCGCCCGCAGTCACCTCTGTTTTGAAACTAACCCTGAATTGCAGGAAAGCTCTAAAGCACTTTCCTTTTCAACACCTTCAAGATGCCTTGGCTTAAGGCTGTGTCAGGCTAATTGACATAGGCTAGAACACCAAGGCTACATCAAAATGTTGTTATGCTCTGCATAGTTATGCGGGGATTGTCTTCAGTTGTGACAAGCTCCTAGCATAACATTATCAGTCTCTAAAATCCCCCGAAGTCGGAGTGTGGCTGCCCATGTGGCGGGGTAATCAAAAACGGTCACACACGTAATGTTCTCATCCCCAGCTGATGCATTTGTACCATAGTGTTCAAGTACTTCGGCTGTTTGGATGATCCCTGGAGTCTTTTAGCCAGGGTACGACAACAACAACAACAACACCACCTTCAAGGATCGGTCAAATTAACCCATGCGCGCCAACGTCCAAGCACACTGTGTTCTTCTACCTGTCTGCCAGAGTGGTGCCAAGGAGACGTGGGCCCAACACCAGAGTTCCTGCCATCTCACTAACAAGTCCTGGCGAAGGCGGTGCCGGGCTGACCTGCAGATAAGGGGAAGAATTACCGGCCGGTCGGAAATTTACCGTCCTGCTCGTTAGCACTTTAATTGGTCGCACCATGGTGTCGTGTGCAAGTTGTTGAGCGTTCTTTTGCTTGGTTTCTTCGCGTGTTAAATCGTTTACGTGTGATAAGTCAACAGAAGAATGTGCGGGTCGTAGGCCGTTGATTTGCTGGGTTCTTTTTGACTGCTTTCTCCAGCCCCTCCCTAACCCCATCACTGAAAAGGGCGAGGCAAAAGGAAAGGAATGTGAGAAAGGCGAAGCTGATTGCAAAGAACTTTTTTCAGGAGGTGGTACTGTATATAAAATACTGCAGAGATGCCAGAAAGCGATCTACGTCTTGTGTGCGTTACCAGGAAACTACGTCAGCATTTTCTCAAACTGGCAGCTACAGCTTTCCAGCGCGTGACATGAAATCTGACAATAGCTAGACAGCAAACAAAGAAGAACCTGACAAAAGAAATCTTACGTATGAAGACAACGATGACAAAGCAGAAAAAGAGGAGGAAAGAAGAAGAAGAGGTGGAAGAGGAGGAGGAGGAGGAGGAGAAGACGAAGAAGAAGAAGAAAATGAAGATGAACAAGAAAAACAAGAAGAACAAGAAGAAGAACAAGATAATGACCACGAGGAAGATGAAAGGGAAGAAAAAAGATGCAACTACAACAAGCAAGAACAGGAGATGAAAACAACGTGAAGGGAAAGGGCGAGAACTGCGCTAAGAATAACACAGCAACAGGAGGAGGAGAACTCAACAACAGCCACATAGCACACAAAAGCACAAACAGATACGTTGGACTAACTGTGGTCCAGTTCATCCCTGATGAACGTATAGATCTAGAATGTCTGATTTCCCTTTAAAGATAAAAAAAAAATTAAAAAAATTAAAAAAAAAAGAAAGAAAGACAAGCTGAGACAGCAAAAGTGACCAGTGGTCGTAATATCTTCCTACAAGACTACTACATAATTCCCCGCTGAAACGACTTCTGAAGGTACAAACAGTCAAAAGCAATAATGTTGGATACACATTTCAAAATGTATGCCTGAAAACAGACACGCGGAACAAATCATGGACAGTTTAAGATTTTTTGGGGGGTTTTTGGTAAAGGGAGAAACAAGTGTTCACTTCACCATTGAAAACAGATTTCGCTTGGTATAAAGACACAAAGGCAACAATCTTTGACACAAATTGAAAACATTCTCTCTCTCTCTCTCTCTCTCTCTCTCTCTCTCTCTCTCTCACACACACACACACACACACACACACATATATATATACACACCGTGTATGTCTGTCTATCTATCTATCAATCTGTTTATCTGTTTACCTATCTCTTTATCTATCTACCCGTCTGTCTGTCAATCTATCTATCTACCCATCTATCTGTCTGTCCATCTATCTATTATCCGTCATCACTGGAATGACTTCTTTCCGTCTAAGCAACACTCGCAAACATCTTGCTTACAAGACCAGCAACAACAACAAAAATGTCATTCTATTAACCGAGATGATTTCTAATCTGTCGTATCAACAGAACCACGCGACAACAGCCTCCCTCATGCTGTATGCTTAAGACTTTCTTTGTGGGAGAGAGAGAGAGAGAGAGAGAGAGGGGGGGGGATGGAAGGAATGGGGGGGGGGGGGTCGGAGATGGAAGGGAGGAAAGGCGAAGGAGACGGATGGGGGGGAAATCGGTTGAAAGGGACTGGGACAGAGAGGAGAAGGAGGAGGAGGAGCGAGACGGTGGAAGCAGCCGCATTCTGTCTGGCACTCGGCATTCTGTGTCAGATGAAAGCGGAGATAAGCTGGGTCGGCGTTTTTTCCCCGCCGTGAAACAGGGGACAAAAGGCAGCGTGGGAACAGTGAGGGTGGTGGGGGGCAAGTAGACCGGGCAGGAGAGAAAGTAGCGGAATGGATGTGGGTGACAGAGAGAGAGAGAGAGAGAGAGAGAGAGAGAGAGAGAGAGAGAGAGAGAGAGAGAGAGAGAGAGAGAGACTGAGAGACAGACTGACAGGCAGACAGAGGGAGAGAGAGACTTAAACACACTCTTATAAACGTAGCTTTCAAGCAGCAAAAACAAAAAACAAAACCAAAACAAAACCAAACAAAAAAACACAAAAACAACAGAAACAACACGGTGATGTCTTAGCTCTCACCTCCCCCCCAAACAAACAAAAACAACAATAAACTAGTAGGGTAACTCGGTTTATCGTTTAATGTTCCCTGCCTCATTTTATTTTCAGCTTAAAAAACAAAGAGGTAAATAATGATAATACAAAGGCTAAGTATACTTAAAAGAAAATAACTACATTAAAAACTTGGCGTTGGAAAGAGCTGCTCACAATGATCTAAGATGATGATCAAAGGTTAAAATATAACTTGGCAATCTGCAGTCCACACCATTTGTCTCGATTTTCAAACGAATGATTTTTAAATGGAAAATCAAATCAAAAAAGAAGAAAAATAAGTAACGCGCCCCACTGATCAGCAAAAAAGTGTACGGTAGACAACTTCGACAGGGTTATTTTTTAAAGAACTTCTTGTGCGAGCAAGCAGGTAGCCTCCCTTGACGCAGCAACGCGGAGAATGAGCGTTCATCTCTCGGGTCTGACAACTCCAATCATACACACCCCCTTCTTCTCCTCTTACGCTCCCTCCCCACCCCCTTCTCTCCACCAAACCACAATACCCGCCCCCGTGCTTACATTGTAAACAATCTGTAATCAACACAATTGAGAAACGATTGGGTAGATATACAAATCAGGGATAATGAATATACGGTAGTATAAAGAGAGAGAGAGAGAGAGAGAGGAGAGAGAGAGAGAGAGAGAGAGAGAGAGAAATCCATTTTGCGCCCAATTTAAGGAGATAAATGATTGTTCGTTCTTCGTTTTCACTGTCTTGAATGTTGTCAGCAGTCTTGGCTGAAGAAGACAAAAAAGGACGAATTGTAATTTGTTCGTCTCTTTCGTTCGGTGCAATACTAATTTTTCTTTTTTTAAGTTTGTATCGTAACTGGTTGAGCTCAAAATTTGCGATTAGAGTCAAGTTTCAAAACTCTATAATAACTCTACGCATCATCACTGTTTTATTGTACCGATGTGTGTATGTTAAAGGAAGGACGTTTAATTTTATTGTAACAGTGAAGTTTTGAGAAGAAAAAAAAAAGATGATTTGTGAGAATGCTATTAAAAGCTAGCTAGCTAACGGTCACTAAACTAAATGTTTCAACATATTAACAAAACAAGAATTTTTTTTTTTTTTTTAAGTTTTGAAAGTTGGATGACTCTTTGAGGTACACGTTCGTTTACACTGGTGAGGTGACCAAGTGAGATTATTGTCCAGGAAGATGTCCATAACCCAGACAGCAAGCCAAGCTAGAATCAATCTTGGCATAAGCTAGGCAACTAGCTAGGGACTAGCTTGGATACCAGCTGGGAC
>CM031604.1:70588028-70615528 GCA_018398815.1 Conus ventricosus
AAGCTGGAGCTAGCTAGAACCTAGGTGGAACCTAGGACCCTTGCTGTCTGGGACCTTGCATGAGGGATGACTTCTTCATGCTGTGGTCAGCTATGTTGAAAACTTAAGATTAAATTTTGTCTCTTTTGTTGCGAAGTTATGACCATATACCGCGTTTTCTGTTCGTTCGACATGTAACTGGGGTCAGTCCAATTAACTAATGAATATAACCTATTTTGTCATTTAAATGAATGACCGATTTAGGTCAGAATGGTTACAGTGGATAGATGTACGCTTGCAAAGAGCTGGCATATGTCTTTGACATGTGAGAAAATATCATTCACACCACACACACACACACACGCACGCACGCACGCGCACACACATACACACACACAAACACACACACAGGGGGGGGGGGGGGGGGGGGGGGGGAGAGGGGGGCAGAAAGCTGGTTATTGGCAAAGTTAAGCATGCTGAGGATCTGTAGTAGATAAGTCAACTTTTCTTGAACTGGAAAGGCCCATTGCATATGTTTTTTTTTGTTTTTTTTTTGTTTTTTTTAATGCATTCTGTAGGAGCACGAGAACAAGTCACGAGGCTGGGATGCAACTCCGTGGCATACCTGCTGAGTGCGTGAGCACTGGGGCCTCCAACGATCTTTGTTGTAGTTTGGATCAGAAGTGTGAGCCTCTGTCTGAGCCTCTGTGTGTGTGTGTGTGTGTGTGTGTGTGTGTGTGTGTGTGTGTGTGTGTGTGTGTGTGTGTGTGTGCGTGCGTGCGTGCTTGCTCTCAGTCTACCTCACAGTCTCCCTATCTCTTTCTCCCTTTTAATCCCTCCCTCTGTATGACGTGTCTGCCTGTCTCTCCTCGTCTTTCTCGGTCTTGTCTTTCCTCTCCGACTGTCCTCTCTCTCTCTCTCTCTCTCTCTCTCTCTCTCTCTCTCTCTCTCCCCCCCGCCCTTCTTCTTTCTGTAGGCTTTAACCTGTACAGCCAGTGGCGAGTCCATCTGCTTCACACTGTACAACAGTGTCGGTCTGCATCACGCTGCACAGCGAGGAGTATGTTTGCTACATACTGTACAGTGGTGCGAGTCGGTCTCCTTAATTAAAGTGTATAGCAATTGTCCGTTTCGTTTTGTATTGTGATAAGTCTGTTCGTATTGTATAATGATGAGGCTGGGTGTCTCACGCTGTTCAGTGGTCAGTCTGTCTTCTTTACATTGCATATGTTGAATCTGTATGCTTCACACTGTACATTTGTTTCACACTACACGGTTGGTGAGTCCGCCTGCTTGCACAATTTCCAGCAGTGAACGTGCCTGCTTCAAGCAGTGCGGTGGTGGGCGAGTCCGCCTGCTTGCACAATTTCCAGCAGTGAACGTGCCTGCTTCAAACAGTGCGGTGGTGAGGCTGTCTGCATGCACAATTTCCAGCAGTGAACGTGCCTGCTTCAAACAGTGCGGTGGTGAGGCTGTCTGCTTCACACAGCAGTGATGAGTCTGACTAACACTGTACAGGAATGAGTCTGTCTGCCTCACAGTGTGCAGCGGCGAGTCTTGTCTTCTTCAAAATGTACAGCAGTAAGTCAGTTTGATGTACGTAGTACAGCAGTGAGTCGGTCTGATGTACAATTGGACAGCAGCGAGTCTGTCTGATGTACGTTGTACAGCAGCGAGTCTGTCTGATGTACGTTGTACAGCAGTGAGTCGGTCTGATGTACGTTGTACAGCAGTGAGTCTGTCTGATGTACGTTGTACAGCAGTGAGTCGGTCTGATGTACGTTGTACAGCAGTGAGTCTGTCTGATGTACGTTGTACAGCAGTGAGTCTGTCTGATGTACGTTGTACATCAGTGAGTACAGCAGTGAGTCTGTCTGATGTACGTTTGTACATCAGTGAGTACAGCAGTGAGTCTGTCTGATGTACGTTGTACAGCAGTGAGTCTGTCTGATGTACGTTGTACAGCAGTGAGTCTGTCTGATGTACGTTGTACAGCAGTGAGTCTGTCTGATGTACGTTGTACAGCAGTGAGTCGGTCTGATGTACGTTGTACAGCAGTGAGTCTGTCTGATGTACGTTGTACAGCAGTGAGTCGGTCTGATGTACGTTGTACAGCAGTGGAGTCTGTCTGATGTACGTTGTACAGCAGTGAGTCTGTCTGATGTACGTTGTACAGCAGTGAGTCTGTCTGATGTACGTTGTACAGCAGTGAGTCTGATGTACGTGTGTACAACAGTCTGTCTGATGTACGTTGTACAGCAGTGAGTCTGTCTGATGTACGTTGTACAGCAGTCTGTCTGATGTACGTTGTACAGCAGTGAGTCTGTCTGATGTACGTTGTACAGCAGTGAGTCGGTCTGATGTACGTTGTACAGCAGTGAGTCGGTCTGATGTACGTTGTACAGCAGTGAGTCTGTCTGATGTACGTTGTACAGCAGTGAGTCTGTCTGATGTACGTTGTACAGCAGTCTGTCTGATGTACGTTGTACAGCAGTGAGTCTGTCTGATGTACGTTGTACAGTAGTGAGTCTGTCTGATGTACGTTGTACAGCAGTGAGTCTGTCTGATGTACGTTGTACAGCAGTGAGCCTGTCTGATGTACGTTGTACAGCAGTGAGTCGGACTGATGTACGTTGGACAGCAGCGAGTCTGTCTGATGTACGTTGTACAGCAGTGAGTCTGTCTGATGTACGTTGTACAGCAGTGAGTCTGTCTGATGTACGTTGTACAGCAGTGAGTCGGTCTGATGTACGTTGTACAGCAGTGAGTCTGTCTGATGTACGTTGTACAGCAGTGAGTCTGTCTGATGTACGTTGTACAGCAGTGAGTCGGTCTGATGTACGTTGTACAGCAGTGAGTCTGTCTGATGTACGTTGTACAGCAGTGAGTCGGTCTGATGTACGTTGTACAGCAGTGAGTCTGTCTGATGTACGTTGTACAGCAGTGAGTCTGTCTGATGTACGTTGTACAGCAGTGAGTCTGTCTGATGTACGTTGTACAGCAGTGAGTCTGTCTGATGTACGTTGTACAGCAGTGAGTCGGTCTGATGTACGTTGTACAGCAGTGAGTCTGATGTACGTTTTGTACAGCAGTGAGTCTGGCTGCTTTGCACTGCACAACAGTGAGTCTTATTACTCCACATTGTCCAGCAGTGAGTCTGTCTGCTTCCCACTTTACTATGTCATGAATCTGTCCGTTTCACACAGTACAGTAGTGTGTCTGTCTGCCTCAAAGCGTACAGATGAGAATGTCTGCCGGAATCTGTGCGGCTGTCAGTTTGGCTGGCTATTTCATATCGTACAACCAGTCAGTCTTCACACTGCAAAGTGGTTAGTCCGCCTGCTTCACACAGTTACACTGTACAGTGCCGAGTGCGTCTGCTTCGCACTGAACGGATTCAGCTGTGGTTGATTTTGCCAGTATAGAAACATCATGCGCTTCCTTTTCTTTCTTCGTTGTTATTTCAGCTATAAAACGCTGTCTATGTGTGCAGTGCTCGTGCACTCCTGTGGTGTGCATAATGCCAGCAAGCTGTAAACGTGGGAAAGTCAGCTGTGCCCAGGCACTTCGCATACTTTTATTTTTTTCTCATCAAATCGTATTATTCTCCAAGGCTGCTGATGCTTTTAGAACTCAGAACGATCGGTCTCCGGGAGATTCTATGAGGTGACAATATAGGGTTAACCACCAGCCGCTGTGGTGCAGCGGTTAGCATTACAGATTTCGGCCGTGGGATCGATTCCCATCAAAAACATTTATTTGTAGACCTTTTCTATCCCGACTAGCTTCTACCGAGATTTGAGTTCGCTTCGGATTTGACTGGGAAGACTTGAATCATACACTTTAACTTTCATCTACTAAATGATGCGTCTCCTAGAGTGTTGCTCACATTTTTTGACCAAGTATAGCGTACCAACCTGTCATGCAACTCAGACCAGAATAGAACTTCACAGCGTCATCATCCCTATCTTCATCATCATCGATCAGCATAAAAAAGGCTTAAATTGTGTGGCCCTATAAGCCCCCCCCCCCCCCCCCCCCCCCCTCCCCCGCCCCCGTGGTTACCTTAGTTTCTATTTTTTCTTCTCTATATCTATGCTCAGGTTGAGGTCGTGCAGCTCTCTTCTGGATTTTATTCGGGCTAGTTCCTCAGGACTAAAAAAAAAAGGGGGAAAAAAAGATGATTTTCCGTTATCTGGTGTACACTGAACAAAGGAGCACATAAAAGTAGAGACAGCTTCTTCATTAATTAAGATAGGTACAGAAGAAACCGATTCTTCTGCGCTCAACTAATGCAAAGGAAGAGAGTTGTTGCAACGTGGATTTCGTCAGCCAACGCACCCAGACTTTCACCCATTGAGACAACCTAATGTTTGGCTTGAATTGTTTCTATGCTAAAGAAAGAACAAGAAAGAAAGAAAGTAAGAGGGGGAAGAAGAAAAAAAAGGAGGGGGGGGGGGGGAGGGAGAGAAGTTCAAAGGTCGACGCTGGAGACGGGAAGAAAAAGGATTACGGCCGTCATAACTCTCCCCCAGGCGCTGCGATGTCATGGAAAAAGGAGCTAAAAGGACGAGACGTTTCACACGAACTTCTGAAGTCCATGATCATTGCTACGTGCGAGATATATGTGCATTTCGTACGTTCTTGAACATTCCATCCTATATTGAAAATCCAGTATGGTCTAATGAGAAGAGAAGACAAATATATCTTTCGATCGAGCACCATCCGTTTGGTTTTTCAAATGGTCAATTTTTCTCCGCTGAACAGACACTGACACAGATTAACATTTTAAAAAGAAACCAATGGGATGGTGCTCGATTGATAGAATGCATCCCCTCCCTCAGCCGGTGTGTGTGTGTGTGTGTGTGTGTGCATGCATGCGTACGTGTTCGTGCTTGATGGCTATATTCTGATAACATTGCGAAAATTATCTTCATTAGTCGTCTACAAAGTATTAGTAATTGGACATTAAACAGAAGTACACACACACACGAATAATAACCTACCCACAGCTTCCGCTCGTGTCAATCCATGCAGAAATCTTGATAAGTCTCCGTCACAGAATAAGACTGCTGTCTGTCACAGAATGAAGTAGCTGTCAATCACTGTGAATACAGGCCTGAGTACAACTACCCCCAGTCACTGCTCCCAAGTTTGCAGAAAAGCACGCGTGGGTAAATGTTGATAATGCCCAACATCAATGCTGCGAAAAACCACTGACCATAAACTTATTCATTGTTTTGGCGTTTCATTGTTTTGTTCATTGTTTCGAGTTGGTAGTTCTTCTCCATGTCGTTCCACCCCGGTACGTCCACATCCGGTTTGTGCGCAAACTGGTTGCTCAGAAAGCAGGCTGGACGATTGAAACACGTGCAGCACTCCGTTAACAAAGATCTCTTTCAATTGCACCGTCTCTGTCGTTGATACACAAGTACGTGTGTGCGTGTGTGTGTGTGCGTGTGGAAGGAGGATCACTTTGGCATTTTGAACGCTTGAGGGAAGCCATTTGTTGCAATGGATGAACTATGTGTGGAAGACTCAACAATGCGAGTTTGAGTAGAAATGCGGGTATGTTATCAGGACCTATGGCCTTTTAATTGTTAAACTGCACTATGTGCGTTTCTACTTCATGTAGCCCCCCCCCCCCTCTCCCCCTACAGCATGACGGGGGAATATGGAGTGAGTTACTGGATCCAAGCCTTTGCTTGCAAAATTATATCGAGGACGTCGGACATAAATATTCATCAGATACACTTATAGCCTGTGAAGCTTGAGTAAGGATGTCTGATAATGACACGAAAGTTTGTGATAAATTTGTCCGGAGTGATGTCTGCTGCTGAATTTTGTGAACCTGTACGTTTGTAATGTAGGCTACAATAGTGTTTATAGCCCATCCGTAATCATTCGGCTGAAGTACTGTCTCTTGGTTTGGATTCCATTTGAAACGAAGTTTCTTTGCCCTTTGTATTTGTAAAATAAATCTGCTGCCTTGAGTTGGTCACGTAGAATCATTTCTTGCAGCGATTCTGGTGTTAACCACGTGTTCATCAGGGAATATTTCACTCTCTGTTTGATGTAACAGTGCGCGTTTATTCATGATGGTGAGGAATGTCTCGTACCAGAAAGACAGTGCATCATTGAGAAAGAGGCAGAGAAAGAGAGAGGGCGAGACAGAGAGCAGCCAGCAATATTTATACACAGAAAATTTGTTATACACAAGGACACGCACGGACTCACGCATTTACACACACACGCGCGCGCACGCACGCACACACACGCACGTGCGTGCGCTTCTCTCATGGGACAATTCTGGTGGTACCGTGGTGTTAATTGGTGGTTGACGTATTTCTCACATCGTGGGCAGCTGACCTTTCCCATACTGTTGTGAGAGGTCGGTTTAACTCTCTCCATCCCATTATCACTCTCTCCTCCCTTGAAAATTTCTGGATTTGTGGACTCTTTCAGTTCGACAGTTACATTTTCCAAACGAGGAAAAAAACAGCTTTTTAAGAATCCATCAGCAGATCACGCCACCTGAATCAGTGGTCAGCGAAGTGATGAAAAACTTGTGAATCCAACACTTCCTTCACTGCCGTTTGGATTTCTGGGTGATATAATTCTGTGTTTTGCTACAATTGTGAACAATTTCCTAACTTCTGTTTGTGATCTATGTGAGTTGACATCTGCCGTTGTTAAACCCCTTCCCAAAAAAAAGTATCGGAATGCTGAAAGCCATTAATGAAACACACACACACACACACACACACACACACACACACACACACACACAAGCAAACACATTGTAAACCTGTCTCAAACTTCTCTCTCCTCTCTAGAATCGTCGTACAGGCAATATTTGTTCAGCTTTCTGACCATATACACCGTGATAACTTGTTCTACTCTTTACAATCTGCTTTTTCCCCTTGCCACAGTACTGAACCAGCACTATTGTCAATGAGCTGCTCACTGCCTTCACGACGGTCAGTCTATCTCCCGTCTCTTCTGGACCAATCTACTGCGTTTAATTGATCATGCTCCTTTTCTTTCTCGCCTCCAACTTACTGTTGGCTTTTCTGGTAAGGGGCCTACTGCACTCTCCTGATTTAGATTTTCATCCTACTGGTCGCACAGCAAAGTTGTTTCCAGTTATTTCCGTGCTTCTTCTCCTGCAGATTTTCAATTGGTACCACAGGGATCTGTTCTGGGCCTCATTCTCTTCTTCCTTACAATTGCTACCACAGGGATCTGTTCTGGGCCTCATTCTCTTCTTCCTTTACAAAAAAACCCAACTTTTTTAAAACTTTTTTTTAAACTTTGTTTCTCAGCACTGTCTGTCTCACCACAGTCCTCTGCTGATGATAACCAAGTCTGTTAGATTCCATTTCTATTCTCTTCCATCCAACTACTACTACTACATTAACAAGTAGATACCTTCTAACCATTATTACTATCTTTACTATTATCGTTATATCATTATTATCATCACTATCATCATCATTACATTATCATCATTACTGTCATCATTACTGATGTCGCTGTTGTTGTTGCTATCATCATAGTATTATTATCACTACCGTTATGTATTTAATTACTTGGTCCCATTGCACTAATCCCATCACCAGCAGAAAGTTGTAGTAGAAATAGTACAAATACTTACATTGAATAGCTAAAAAAAAAGAAAAAGGCGAGTAGTGTGGCTGTGTGTTCCCCCCCCCCCCCCCCCCCCCCCCCCCCATCCCCTCCTTTTTTCTTGTTTTTTAAACCATCCCCCTCTTCCCTGCTCCAATAATACTGTTAACCTTTCACTCGCTGATCATCCCTATTCCCTTTTGCCTACTGTTACCATTATCAACATTACTATATTTTTCCTTACCACCTTCTCACTGCTCCAGTAGCACTGTTAACTTTTATTCATTGACCATCTCTATTCCTTTCCGCCAATTATTACCAGTACTACTTTTATCATCATTACTATCAGTGGCACTGTCATCACATCATCATTATCAGCACTATTATCATCACTATCATTTGAAATTTAGAAGAAGGAAAAAAACAACAACAACAAAACCCACTCTCAACTTTATCGTTCTTGTCACCTAAATACGCGTATTTCACCATTACCTTCATCACTACGTTATCACTATTATGATCACTATTATTATTACTACCAATTCTCTTTTATTCTTTTTGACTATTATCATCAATATAACTGTTGATACAACTTCATTAACTGTTACAAATATATTTCTTACTATTATTAAGGTTATCATTATACTTCACAATATTTCTGACATTCCAACCTACCACTTTTCCAGCCTCCTCCAGCATTACATTCCATCCTTCCCGTAATTTGTAACCTCCTCTTTCTTCTTCCTGTCACCCCCCACCTTTTTCTTTTTCCCGTCTCTTGCTCTTATTAATATTTTTTTCAGTCATATTTTTGTATCATTACTTTTATTATTAGTACTATCATTACTATGCCATTACTATTGGTAGTATTATTACCATTTAAGGAATACTAGTGTTATTATTAACATTACAATTATCACCATCACCACTGTTGCCAAGACAACCATGCTGCTCGACAATCCTCTAACCCCTCTCCCATTCTGCATCTGTTTTTGCCATATTATCACCCAAACGTAATACTCTATTATTTGTTTTCAATATATATATATTATCATCATTATCTATTGCTATCAGTATTGTTATTATATTCATAACTGCTTCAACTAACTTGCATTGTCTGCTTCCTGATGGCCTCGTTTTCATTCAACGCCCATCTTGCACCGAATTTGATGAAGAGAAGTGACTGCTCCTTCATATTCTTTGTCCCGAGTGGTGTTTATCTTGCCTGAAGGAGACCGGAGAGGTCGAAACGCGTTGTCTTGTTTGTCTTCTGATTCGTTTGTCCATGTTCTGTGGAGTCATTATTAGTACTTTGTAGAATTTGTTTAGATTGAGGTTTTCACAGAGGAGGTGCGATGTTTATAGTTCTAACGTTATGTTGTGCAAAGGTTTTACAAAGAAGGTGCAATGTTAACACATGTGCACAGTGCATTTTGCACTTTTTAGAGAAGAGGTGCAATATTAGCACAGAAGTGGTACAATCATGCATGACTTGTACTACTAAAAAAAAGACAAGAGACGTGTGCAGTTACTAGCTCTTATGAATGGTTTAGGTCTGTAACAGCTTCCAGTTGAAATGCCCCTTCCAAACAGACCTACAGAACTAACGGCAGTGAGTATTGCGCCTACAGACCTACAGAACTAACGGCAGTGAGTATTGCGCCTACAGACCTACAGAACTAACGGCAGTGAGTATTGCGCCTACAGACCTACAGAACTAACGGCAGTGAGTATTGCGCCTACAGAGTGTCACATGCTCAAACCACTGCCATACACTGTCGCACAAAATCAATTATCAGTGTAATCGCCCAGCCTGGCTTTTTTTTTTTTTCATTCATACACTGCCCGACAAGCGACCCGGTCATGACGTGTACTGATGACGCGACTCGCGCGAAGTTCAAAGTGCTTACCGCAAGAACCGATGTTCCGGGCTGCAGGAAGGAAAGGAGGGATTTTGTGCTGCCCGGTTTTCCGGGATGCATGAAGGAAGGGTACGATTTCTGCAAACCGGAAAACCGGGTTGTAGGGATGGAAGAGTTACAATATTTCAACTTACGTGTTTATTTGGCATTTGTAGAACTTTCAAAGTATAATCAACTCCACAATTATATTGAGTGGAAAGAAAATACGATAAATGTCTAAAAGCTGAGTGAGTGATAAAAATTGGGGCATCTGAACGTGACGCTTTTCTTCGCATTGCTGTACTGTACAATGCAGTTCCCGGCCCTTCAATGAAATTCCCAGCTCTCCAATGCAATTCCTGGCTTTTCAATGCAATTTCCAGCCCTAATACGTCATTCTTGACCCTTCAATGCCGTTCCTGGCCTTTCAATGTAATTTCCAGCCCTAATACGTCATTCTTGGCCCTTCAATGCAGTTCCTGGCCTTTCAATGCAATTTCCAGCCCTAATACGTCATTCTTGGCCCTTCAATGCCGTTCCTGGCCTTTCAATGCAATTTCCAGCCCTAATACGTCATTCTTGGCCCTTCAATGCCGTTCCTGGCCTTTCAATGCCATTTCCAGCCCTAATACGTCATTCTTGGCCCTCAATGCAATTCCTGGCCTTTCAATGTAATTTCCAGCCCTAATACGTCATTCTTGGCCCTTCAATGCAGTTCCTGGCCTTTCAATGCAATTTCCAGCCCAAATACGTCATTCTTGGCCCTTTAATGCCGTTCCTTGCCTTTCAATGCAATTTCCAGCCCTAATACGTCATTCTTGGCCCTTCAATGCCGTTCCTGGCCTTTCAATGCAATTTCCAGCCCTAATACGTCATTCTTGGCCCTTCAATGCCGTTCCTGGCCTTTCAATGCCATTTCCAGCCCTAATACGTCATTCTTGGCCCTCAATGCAATTCCTGGCCTTTCAATGTAATTTCCAGCCCTAATACGTCATTCTTGGCCCTTCAATGCAGTTCCTGGCCTTTCAATGCAATTTCCAGCCCTAATACGTCATTCTTGGCCCTTTAATGCCGTTCCTGGCCTTTCAATGCAATTTCCAGCCCTAATACGTCATTCTTGGCCCTTCAATGCCGTTCCTGGCCTTTCAATGCAATTTCCAGCCCTAATACGTCATTCTTGGCCCTCAATGCAGTTCCTGGCCTTTCAATGCAATTTCCAGCCCTAATACGTCATTCTTGGCCCTTCAATGCCGTTCCTGGCCTTTCAATGCAATTTCCAGCCCTAATACGTCATTCTTGGCCCTTCAATGCAGTTCCTGGCATTTCCATGCAATTTCCAGCCCTAATACGTCATTCTTGGCCCTCAATGCCGTTCCTGGCCTTTCAATGCAATTTCCAGCCCTAATACGTCATTCTTGGCCCTTCAATGCAGTTCCTGGCCTTTCAATGCAATTTCCAGCCCTAATACGTCATTCTTGGCCCTTCAATGCAATTCCTGGCCTTCCAATGCCATTTCCAGCCCTAATACGTCATTCTTGGCCCTTCAATGCCGTTCCTGGCCTTTCAATGCAATTTCCAGCCCTAATACGTCATTCTTGGCCCTTCAATGCAATTCCTGGCCTTTCAATGCAGCAATGCCATTCCCAGCCTTTCAATGCAATTCTTAGCCCTTCAGTTCAATTCTTAGCCCTTCAATGCAATTTCTGGCCTTTCAGTGCAGCAATGCCATTCCCAGCCTTTCAATGCAATTCCCTGCCCTTCAATGCCATTCCCAGCCTTTCAATGCAATTCTTAGCCCTTCAATGCAATCTTAGCCCTTCAATGCAATTCCTGGCCAAAAGGATAACACGCACTTGCATACTCACTGTTTAAAAACATCCTGACTGACTGTCAAAGGTAAAGGGGGACTATCAACACAAAAGACAAAAATTAATACCAGCATGAGCACACCAACACAAACACACATGGCAGCAAATAGTCCATCTTTTAAGTACAGTGATGTTTGCACTCGCCAAGGAACAAAGGCACATGACTGTGAAGTGCTACCCACAGGCAGGCACACAACTGCTGCAGGTGCCGGTCAAATAACTTCCCCGAATGCAGCAACCTTCTCCCTCTCTATTCTATTCATATCCCTTTCATACTTCAATCAACTGGACCTGATACAACCAAAGCATTACCAACGTCTGTCACACACATTCACTGTGGGACAGGCACTTCTTGCACAGGATTTCTTGTATGTCTGCCAGCAAGAACTATGGTGCATATTGGTTGATTTAAATTTACCCAATTAAAAAATAGAAAAACCGAAATCACAACAATCTTTTGTCGATAAAAAATGAATACTTAATAAACATAAATGTAAATTATAACACCTGCTGTTACCTCATCAATCAAGATTATGTTCATTCTCATCATTTAGGATTGATCACAGGCTTGCTTAAAATTCTGAAGAAAAAAAAAATCTGCTTGATTGTTGAATTCCACACAACCATAAGGCTTGATTGTTGAATTGCATATGACCATTAAGTGATGCATCACACTCTAGTGGCACCTTTACCCATCCTAGTCTCACTACATCACATTCTTATTAAAAAAGAAGGTATGACTTATGCACCGCTTCTTATTTTATAGTTTACAGAATGTTGCAGCTTTCAGAAAATATATAATAAACCCAATAACGCTTCCTTCAGACTCTTGAACAACCATCATCAACAACAATATCACCGATTGTCAAAATGGTTTGTACCATTCGTATGTTGATGAATAGTCAGACGCAAACCCTAAGTACAATGATACAGGGAGGCTGCAGCACACTGGATTTCTGCCTCGTTTGATGAGGATGGATTGCCATGTCAGTTACAATACAGTCCTGCTGACTACACCCAGCCCTTTCAAGGCAATCACGCCACAGAAAAGAAAGGGAAGTCACTCCTTTCAAGGCTATCACACCACAGAAAAGAAAGGGAAGTCACTCCTGTTACGAGGTAAATTTACAAAAATTCATAAAGTAAATCAAATACTGCTACACTAGGGCAAATGAAAAACGGGGCTGTGCCGAATGTGTTGGCCATTCGTGCTAGTTCATCACAATCAGAATAAACACATTTGTTAGAAAAAAACAACAACACAAGTATGCCTGAGCAAAAACTGGTTTTTCTATTAGGCTCCTGTACTGTCAGAACAGCTCACAGACAACGAAAAACAAGCCAATCCAAATGTTGTGCTGAATGAAATGAATGTGACAAAATCCAATGTATCTCCCGTATTTTGCCCTCCATATGGCTTCTGCATGGAAAAAATGCTTGCACAACCTCCACTTCCCCTTCCTCTCACAGCAGTTCAAGATCAACACCCACTGACGGTGTCAGTTACCTGTCCATGGCAAAAGTCTTCATCACACTCTTTGTCAAAATCTGTGAGCATTAAGACAACTTTGATCCTACAGCCACTGGCTCACAGCCAACGTATGACCATGACTGACAACAGGGGTGGAAGATTTGACCACTGACAGCATTCCACTGTGCCGCAGTGGGGTCTCCATGGTCATGTATAACTGATGTACAGCATTCAACGCCTACCTTGCGCTGAAGAGATCAAAAGATAAGTGACAAACTCGTTCATTTACATTGTCCTATTTGTTTGTGTCTTGTCTGAAGAAGACCTAAGAGGTCGAAATGCATCGCGTTTTGTCTTGTGACTCGTTTGTCAACGTTTCTCTTGGCGGTTCGCAATCATTTATTTAAGATTTGATGTAAATGGATCAGCAAGCTGACTGAAGTGTGCTCAAATTCTTGTGAAAAGAACTGCAAGTATGAAATGCATACTAAGCTCTCCGACAGTACAAAAACTACAACATACATATTATGTTTATGAGCAGTCAAAGGATTAAAACAAAAATTTCAAGGCCACAAAGAAAACACATGCACACAAATGCTGGATTAACATGGCAGTAGCCATTCCAGAGGTTGCAATCTCATTCCATTGAGGCAAGACTACAGCTACAACAAAAATGACATGATATAAACTATGACAAGGACAACATGTACAGACACTGTCAAGTAAAGGCAACTGAATGGCCCACAAAAGCAGCGGATGACAGTTTAGAAGAAAAAAAAAGAAGACAAAAAGCAGAGAGACATAGAAAGGATGAAACTACTGGCATGGAATTTCCAGAAGACAGGAGTTCCCATCCCCCTCCCTCTCTCCAAGCACTCCAGAGGCGGATGCAGCTGAGCACAAAGTCAGGAGATCAAATAACCAAAGGTGGTCAGGATTTCGCTATTTATTAGCATCAAACCTGGGGCTGAGGTCTTGTCAGATGCATAGCAGGTACATGCACATATATGTGAAGTGCACAACGCTGCCTCAAAAGTCTGCATTCAAGGCACCTGGAAGTGAAAATGTCCGCATCACGTACTCCTGCAATAGCTGGCTCTTAGTGTAAACCTTTGTGCAGGGCATGCACAGTGAAGGAACGTGACTGTACGCACCTACTTGTTATTCAGTTTCATCATGGAAGTATCACAGCACATGAACCAGTCCATAGACACTGCACCGTATCTGCTTAGTCGCATGGCCACAGTATGCAGGGGTTATATGATTAAATGAATAAGAAAAGACATGGGAAGACAGTCTCACAGACAAGACTCCGTGGATGTGTTACTTGTGCAATAACGCAACATGCTGGTCAGGTTTTAGACGGCCAGCTAACACACTTTACTTTTCCTTCAATATTTTTTTTTTTTTTTAATAGATCTTAACAAATTCTGCCCAATGTGACAGAGAAAGTTGGTACAAGAACACATCACTTTACATCAAGTCCATGTTTTCTGGGGGGAAGGGGGAGGGGGTAGGGTGTCTTTCTGTCACCAAAATTTTCATAGATTCTAATTTAGAACCAGTTTGCTGTTACTGAACTGATCAATAATTTTGTTTACAAACATTTTCCTTTTCTGCTGTCCCTTCTGACTGCCAGAGAAAAACAACCCAAAAACCAACTAATCAAAGCAAAACAAAAGAAGGTATTCTGGGTTTTCCTCTTCACACTAAACAGTTCACAACTTTGCCACCAACACAGATCCCAAACATCAGCAGACCTGTTTACCCCAAATTCGTGTACCTGTAATATCTCAGACAAAAACCTGTAATTTAAAAACAAAAACAACAATGTAATCTTCATAATCGCAATACTTTCGCAACGTTTGAAGATTTGGAAGAGCCGGCCATTGACACATAAGACGGCTTCGTCGCCATCTTTGACAAGGTAAAAGACACAAGGCATGCTGGGAAATGTCTTCTTACTGCTTTTGACCAAAACAGTAGCAGATGAAACTTCGCGTTTAACTATTTTCTTTCTTTTATTTTTTTTCCCGTAATTTTTTGGGGGGGACCTGTAATTTCGATTTTTCCTGTAAAATTACAGCAAAATCAGGTCTGCATCAAATATAACTCTACTGACACTAGGCATGCATCACAATCCCAAAGATATGCATATATATACACAGGCTTTCTGGTTTCAGAATTTGACATGTATCTCTTTTTCATGCATGAAACCGACAAGACCTCAGACCCTGGTGTATGAAATGGCTTTTAAAACAAGTACCAAAAAAAGGGGGCCTTAAAAAATTTGTAATGAGAAATACACAATTCTTTAAAAAAAACTAAATGCAGCTTATATAACTTCTATGTATATACAGAATATGCAGATGAAAAGAAATCCTTCACTTTATACCAGAACCTGCACGACAAATTATCACAGGGTGTACACGAACAAAATAAGCTCATTCACAATGGATTCATAATGGATTTCACAACTTCCAATGTCTGTTCTTCACCTACAGGGAACACAGGGTTCATCACCCACATGTACACTTTGACAGCTATGTACACAGGCAGACATCCCCACGTATAATTCTACAGAGTACACCATGAGGTGCACACTCCTACCTTCGAAACTACTCAGCACAATAATCAAGGCATACTTAATGAGCAATCAGTACTGCATATGCACAGCGAAAAAGGGAAGAACAAAGGAAAACCGAGAATTTCCTTATTAAGGTTGAAGATCTCATAGCCTACTGGCCTTCGGGGCAGTGAACTGTCTGGAGGTTCAACATGTCTTGGGCACTGCCTGATGAAAAAATGGATCCCATTCTTCTCTCCTTCCACTGTCTTTATCTTTCGCGGCACTGGATCGATACTTAATTACTGCTGGATGGACAGAGGAGGTTTGAAAGTCGGAAAAAATCCGACCCCACAAGTGGTCTGAACTTGTGATCATCAGCTCGGCAGACAAACACTCTAACCATGAGACCACTGGTCATTTTTATCTACTTGTGTCTGTTCACAAACAGAACAAGTGCCTTTGATATGTGTAGCCTCTTCGGGACATCTTCAAATCAAAGCATTCAATATATACACGAATGTACAACTGTCTTCCCCAAAGAACATAACATTTGTTGCTACAATGTCTTCATTCTTGCAGAAACTCACAGCACAGCCAAACCAGCTGGCAGCTCATGTGCAACGGAGAAATGCAAACTTGATGAACAAATACATATCAAACGTTAGGTTGCCACTTGCACATCCCATTTGTCACTTTCCCCCTCCCTCATTCAACTAACAAACACTGCACATAATTAACCATTAAGAATTGGATTATTTTAGCCTAAGCTCAAGAAGACATCAAGAGAAATGCAGCTGCTTTGACAAAATGTGTGTACAGGCAAAGATAAAAAGAGACGTACAGTAGATAACATTATAAAATACAATGGATATTTCAAACAATGAGAAAGGTAACATTAAGAATAAAAATCACTGGCATGAGCTTTTAAAAAAAACTAAGCATCTAGCATAACAGATGCATATAGATATTTGACATTTAGCAAAACTGTACAGTTGCACACATACATATTTGACAAGATTTAGCCAAAAATTGGCCAGTTTGATATAGACAGTTGGCAAGAGTATAACTGACACTTTAAAATAAACACTTTTAATGTGTTCTGGACCGTATTACAACACTGACTGCAAAAATGACATTATCTCCTTGAATTAAGTATTTATGACTATCATCAGTTTCAGAAATCAGTACCCTGAATGAGACACATAGAAAAAAAAACGTCTTTTCTCTATGTAATGATGGAGCCCATGAACACCCTAAAAACTCATTTTCTTTGCAACCGCTGATTTATGTCTCATGCAGAGGATTTTTGTGCCCAGTGAAACAGCTTTATTTTCAGACACTTTCAAATCTGAGATAGCTTCTAAAGTAGGGGGAGTTGCCAGTTCCACCACAGTAAGACCTCTTCAGCACAGAAGTCAAAAATGCGAATTTTGTTACTGACAGTTTTGTCAAGTGTGTTAAACAAAGACGCCAAAGGAGCACAAGGAACATGGTGGAACACCCAAACTTCTGTGAATTACTTCCTTAAATCGCTGGAGCAGTCCCCTGCTGCATGATGTAAATCCTTTATTGCTAGCCCAAATCTGAATGGAAGATGCTGAATCATACTGCTGGGCCTGTATCTTGCTTGGCACAGACCAGGAAAACTGCCAGCAGCCTCTGAAAGATCTTGTGCCACAGTGTCACTTCACACAAAACTTCCGTGTGATTTCAGCTGCACCAGCTAACTCGCCACTCCTTTATTGGCCGTGTCAAACCATGGACGGGTCTGACCTGACTTATGCCTTGTGTCACCTCAGCTTATTTCCACTGCTCTGTGGAACGTCGAGTCCTGGACACACAGCCTGAGCCCCTGTGCTCTTGCTTTCTCTGGTGGTATAACACAAATCGCAAAATTTAATTTTTTTTTTCAACATATAAAAAAATTTTTTGCTCCCTTGTACAAAGACTGTTCAAGAAGTTCTGAGATCATTATTATTACTAATGAGAGCACTTGTGTGGCTTCCTAAACACCTACTGGCAAGTAGACTGTTCCAGGTTTTCGAAGTATTTTCCCTTACTCCTGATACACTTGGCCATCCCCTCTAAACCACTTGAAAACATCCAGCCACGCTGACTGGAGCATGGTGGAGATCACACCCGTGAAGACAGCTCCAACATCTTCAGAGGTCTGGAGCTGCTTCTCTCACAATGGCTTCAGGACCAAGGGGACCAGAAACCAGTCACACTGGCCAGGTCTAGCGAGTACAGTGGACGAATGACCAACTTCACATTGTTTTCAGCCAGAAAGTCAAAGGCTGCTCCAGCAGTGTGAGCACTGGTGCTGTGGTGGTGGAACTGCAAGCAGTGGGTACCACTGAATGGGCAGTGATTGTACCTTTCCTTGATTTTGAGTAGGCAAAGCTTGATATACCAGCTGGAGGTAATTGTCTGCCTTTTCTAAAGAGCCATAGCCACATGGCCATATTTGGAGAAGAAGCACACCACCATCTATCTGCAAGCACTCCCTAATCTCTTGAACTTTACAGCTGGGCCCTGACCTGAGAAGACCCATACAAACGACTGTTGCTTGGTTTCCAGACTGTACAGAAAGGTCTAGGTTTCTTGCCAGTCAGGATTTCCCAGATGCAATTTAATCATCCTTCATTAATTTCCTTAGCATATGGATATTTCAAAGCTAACAATCTTGAGCTCCCCAGTTAAGTTATGTGGGACCACCGGGTTGCAACGTTTGTTGATCATGCAGAACTACACTTATGCTTCCCCATAAAGTATCCCATTCTTACTGTATCTCTTTGCATGTTATTCTGGGATTGTCCTTGATCGATGAATTCGCCATGGTGACTTGGTCTTTGGTAATTGCTGTTACTGGGCGGCTGTTAAGTTTGTCAGCTTCAACTGCCAGTCTTCCGAGAAGAAATTCTTTAGCCAACCTAAAAACCATAGCCCTGGAACGAGACTGCCCCAAAACACACACATAAATTGACAAGCCTTCTTTCAGAGGCAAGCCTTTTCTAAAGTCATAGAAAGCACTGCACACTGCTCAGTTCAATACAGGCTTGAGAACTGCTGTCACCCTGGCCATACATTTTGTTCTGCAATTCAAAATAAAACAGCAGCACGTTCTTGAAAATAGAATGTATACTGTGAGGAAACTGGCTATAAACATGACATAATTAACTTCTTTCATCATTTCCTAAGTTACCTCACATCTCAGAACTTATTGAAAAGCCCTTGTATGTTTCAAGATGAGGCGTCTGAAAGAAAGAAAGAGAAAAAAAACCCACCCTGCAGGGCACAATTCTAGCCAGAATAAAGGAGAGGCAAACAGAAGAGGCGACAGGACAGCATCAGGGAGAGGACTTTTCAAGGTCATAGAGAACAACCAGGAATGAATTATATTGTTAGTAATGCCTCAATTACTGGCTCATAGAGAACTGCCAGAAACAGGTATTGTCAGAGATACTCAATATCCTACCTAGGATTACAGAATGGGCAAACCATGGCAAGGTTCACCTGATCTGTCAAAGATGCACATTTCCCAACCACCCCTATTCTCCCACGAATCACTTTCCAACCCTGTCTACATCTACACTTCCTTCACACCCCACAACATATACAAGGTTTGGTCGGCATTTCAATTTTGTACATAAATGCTGGAAGACGACTGCTAGCTAACCAGCATTGTGCTCCAACATGTTTACTGTCTGGAACATGACAGGTATTGATTATCCATTAAAAAAAATGCCTGGTAAATCTCCTAGAATAGGCAGTCTCATTGCTCTCTTCTTGATGTGAACATGTCAAAAGATACTAAACTATGTACATTCTTCAGTGACGGCAGAGCATTCTCCTGTCAAATCTAATTATTTCAAATGCAATGAGACCGGTCTACAGCAAACACTGTCATTAACTTCTAGGAAGTCAAAAAAAGGATACAACATAGCTTCCCAAGCATACTTCTTGAAATATTGTCATTCTATTTGGACAAAATCTGATTTGGATAAAATAAACATTTGATCAGGTGCTCTAAATTTTGGTCTAAACCCTGTTTGTTCCCTGGCTGACATACATATCTTTAAGACTTGAAATCATTCTGTTGTTGACAATTAGACAGTTTTCCAATTTTGCTTCTCTGTACCTGTAAAGATTAAATGGGCGCCAATAATAAACTATGAAAAATTTATTCACCCGTTCCTTGTCTTCTTATAAGTTATATATTCCAATATTTAATTCAATCCAGTTTCTTTATCTAACAGAACAGCACTGTCTCATACATGACTTTATCTTAACCAGCAATATTCATGTCAGTTGCAAGATCTATATATTTCTTTGTCGTCGACAATAATGACACAGCTCCAATGTGGCCGATGTGATCAGCTCAGTTGTAACCTCGGGACTTCATCATGATTTCAGTTCTATCACAGTGGCCTCGTATTTGCACATGCCACCATTTTCCTCTTACATTTCTTTTCCCATTTTTACATGTAAGAAAGCATTTCCACTATATTTAAAGACAAAAGAAGAAAAGCCTTTCTGCTTGTGTACACTGATTTGTGTTGCCAGCAATGACCCGTGCTATTCCTGTAAGTTGTATTTTATTAAGCCAATGATTCAGTGTGGAGCATCTTCACCTGGGGCTTCCCATTGCTCCACTACAGGTATGACTTCCATCACTTCTTTCTACATACTTCCTCTTCACCGTCCTCAAAAACCTACTTCAAAAAGATGGATGGATTTTTATATATGAAATACTATAACGTGCATAAAACATTAAAAAGTCTTACAGCAGTTATTTAACAGCAGCAGTTATCAAACAACAACAAAATGTGTTTTCAAAACAAAAAAAATTGAAAACAGCAGCAGCAGTGATACCAAAAATCAACAAGGAAAAAAAACCTGAAACAAAGAAAAAAAAACCTGATGAAACTATGATCAGTGTTGTGACAGACATGCTACTGAAATAAATCAATCTCCAAACCTTTTAAAACAACCCTCCCCCCTCCCCCCCCCCCCCCCCAAAAAAAAAGTTTGAACAATACCGGTATACAATGTTCAAGCTGACAGCACAATATGCAACTTACATATCTTTTTCTCTCTGTGTTACATATCTTTTTCTCTCTGTGTATGATATGAACAAGTTCATTACATTTTTTATGGGTATGCATGCAGTGTCCAGTTTTCAGTGCTGAACGCACCATTAGATTTTACTAATACATTTTTTCCCCTTCTACATATATGAACAAGTTCACAAAACTTTTTTATGGTGCACACAAGTTTTTCCACTCTAACCTGCATGAATATGCCATTTGAGCTGGGTTCAAAACTCTGTCTCTATTGACACAATTCCCTAGGTGATATGCATGGTCGCATTTCACATGTATGATTTCTATTTCTCCAAAACAATAGTAAAAGTTTACTGTTCAATCCATATACATACAACCAATTGCATATGATCTCTTCTTCAGAAAAATAACAACCAAGCATCTTCCATAATGCATTCTACCACCTTTCAGACATTTATTCACTGTCAATTGATAGTCCTGAGAACAATTAACAACAAAAAAGTATCATTTTCCAAGATACATTATGGAAATATTTGATATATATTTGCATCAAAATGACACACATACACAGACCGATACCCCCCACCCCACCCCCTCCAACACCCAACCGGCATCCTCCCTTCAAAAGTCTGGCCTACATCTGACTAGCGCAATGCTGACAAAGATCCCCTTGTGGAGATTGCTGCCATGTGGTGTGTGCGATGTGGTGTGTGCGATGTGGTGTGTTCAATGTCGCCATGTGGTGTGTGCGATGTGGTGTGCGCGATGTGGTGTGTGTCATGTGCAATGTGGTGTGCGCGATGCCGCCATGATGTGTGTGCGATGCTGCCATGTGGTGTGTGCGACTGCCGCCATGTGGTGTGTGCGATGATGGACAGCATTTCTTCTCTACCTCGAATGCAATGGAAGTCAAACACACAGATTCCAACTCAGACACCGTGCAGTGTTCCTTTGATACAGCTGCAGAGGGAGGTAAGCAAGCAAGGGAGGTAACTGTGTAGAGTACAATAATGGATGGTGTCTCCTATAAACTGAGAACGAGTTAAGTCATTAACACGAAATGCTACATTAAAAACAAAGAGAACATAACTTCAACGCAAGTCTCACATGGTCTGCATGCCAACAATGCCAGTCTTTCAGGCAAAGAGGAGTGGTTCAGTTGCAAGAGCACCAACCTGAGGACTGTACCTTCTACCATCCCACTCCTGACGCAGGGCACACTGCAGCCACTGACCAGCAGGTCAGGTCAGGTCAGCCCTAAAAGAAAGCTACCGACTAGGTGCGGATGATGAATGAATTGATCTGTTGGGATCAGCAGCACTACCGTTGCGGTCAATACATATCACAGAATCGCACCACCACAAACGCTGAAGCTCCCCCCCCCCCCCCTCCCCTTCCCCCCCACTCCACTGTTCACCGCGTCTACCCTAAAAACACCGCACTTTTCAGCAGAGTCAGTGTTCCCACCTGCCTGATGGAAAGCCTCATGGCAGGGCACTTCTGTCTTCTTTGTGAAAACAAACGTCCCCTTCCCTGTGTCATTTGATTGTACCTTCATCCTTGGACAACAGGAGATCAGAAGAAATCAGCTGATTGTACCTTCATCCTTGGACAACAGGAGATCAGAAGAAATCAGCTGATTGTACCTTCATCCTTGGACAACAGGAGATCAGAAGAAATCAGCTGATTCGACATGGAACAAATCTGTGAACACAAGTGGGAATGTGCTAGGAAAACAAATACAACTGGAAACCCTACCTGTACAGGATGAGGCAGAACCAGTCCTCCTCCTCCTGAATGTCCATCCTCAAGGTATACGAGTATTATCAATCCACATCACTACATCATTCCTAATTCCAGAACGGAAAAGTGATTGAATCAGTACCCGAGTTCAGGCCGAGTGTTCACCTGAGCCAAGAGTTCCTGACTTGTCAGAGAGATGATGCCCAAGTGACCTCTCTGCATCATTTCTGCCACGCTCGCTTCATTTCTCCAACAGCTGCTGCCTCTTGGTGCTCTGGTCTTTGAGGGTCTTCATCACCTGGGGGTAGTCTGCCTCCCACACCCCAATACATCCATACTGGTTGTCTGCACAGTTCATAGCATACAGTCCACTCACAAAGACGTCCATGACAGACTGGATTCTATAGCTTCCTGACTAACGAACTATGATCATGGCCGAAGTGCAGGTTAGCCTCTTTCGATTGGAAGGACAGTAATCATATTTTACACGGTTCAGCTGAATATTGAGATGCTGACCCAGGTGGAAAAGTCAAAAAGAACATTGAATCCTGATCTGTCTCCCCCATTCCCATAACACAGAGGTCAAAATCCTCTACTGATGACCTGATCTGTCTGCCCCATTCCCATTGCGTAGACACTGCAATATCTAAATGATGACCTGATCACAGTGATGCAGTCCTTTTACTCATTTGTGAGGTGTCCATTTCTACAGAACAGTTCAGACTAGACATTGTCATATGTAGTAGCTATATGCACCATTTTCTATAGTCTGCATCATCATAATTTTGAGTGTATGCAAGTCTAACTTGTCACATTTCAGTCAGTGAAGTTACCACCAGAAAGCCAAGGTAGTCTCATGTAAAAGCACACACACACACACACACACACAAAGCACACCACACACACAACACAACGCATGGAAAACATGTCTGTGTCCCAACTACATACAGCGTTAGTCTTGATGGCAAAATTGTTGCAAAAAAAAAAACACAACAAAAAAACCTGACAAAACAAACAAGCAAACAAAAAAATATATATATAATGCATGCTTTTGCCTTTATTCCTATTTTCAAATCTATGACTGCGTCCAACTGCATAAAGCATTACACTCTTGATGGTAAAATGTTGCAAAAAAAAAACACAAAACAAAAGAAAAACAAAACCAAAAAAAATGTAATGCATGCTTTTGCCTTTCTTTTTATTTTTGAAACTACGATTTTTTTTTCCCTTGGTCAAATCTTTAACAAGTCACATTATTCTCCACCTGGTCCTACTCTCCCAAATTACAGTTTCCTGACAGTTATATGCCTCCAAAATTCCCCAAGAATATTTTATGCAGATCTGCAAAAAGAAGCATAAATGCATCTGAATACTACAAGTCATGACAGAGGGTAGGGCCCATGTGCACATTCCTGTCACTGTGGGATACATTTTTGAACTGAAGCATGTTGTGCAACATGTGCTGGTCTGTTAAAACCCCCCACCACATCCCCCACTTTGGGAGTGTTTGTGGGTTTACAGGGCTTTTTTTTTCTTTAATGTATTCCTAACAAATTTGTGGGGGCATATACACCATTCTACTTTGTCTTTTTTCAGACTGTTGGAACTGTGGCACTCTTCGCATTCAAATACTTTTGACTGGAGTTTCCTTTTGTACTCCCAGTTCTTATAGAACAGGGAGTACTTTAGAATGGGAATGAAGAAATGCTGTGTGTGTGTGTGTGTGTGTGTGTGTGTGTGTGTGTGTGTGTGTGTGTGTGTGTGTGTGTGTGTGTCTGTCCATCCATGGTCAAAATGTGTTCCACTCGCTCCAGACAAAACTACCGGGCCGATCTTTCTGAAAAATTGTAGGCATGTTCATTATGGGTCACGGATGATGCCTGATGTTTTATTTTACCGTTATAGCCATTACTGACAGCTATAACGGCCCATAACGGTTTTCCTTCTTCATGGAAAATATCAGAAAGTACTTGGCCGATCTTTCTGAAAATTTGTAGGCATGTTCATTATGGGTCACAGATGATGGCTGATATTTACTAGAATAGTCTTTACTAACGGCTATAATGGCCCAAAACGGCTTATCCTCTTTATGGAATATCTCACACGTATTCAAGATAAACTGGGAGTACGTTATATGCTTTGCATCTTGTTTTATTTTTTAAAGGGGAAGGAACACAGGAGGGGGAGGGGAGGGGGGCAGGGGCAGGGCTGGAGAAGGGGTTTGCCAAAGTTTGCTTTTTCATCATGTCCGGACATAAAAAAAACCAAAAAAAAACATAATGAATTCACAGCAGTCAGTCACAAGAATCTTACCTCTGTCTATCTCGGCATCCGGCCGTGTCCGGAATCCTAGCCCACCACTCAGGATGACACTGGTATTGGAGCTGGCAAACTTCCCTGACCCTGACAAAACCAAGAGAACAGTGTGTGGACATATTTTCTTTTTTTATGCTGAAACGTTTTTAAACTGACATTTTTTTAACACATAAATTCATATGCTCATTTAAACACACACACAAAACCAATCCTCAGAGTATGTGTGGTCATGGATTATATAACTTGGGAATGTAGAAATGCCTTATACTGAGCCAGTATTCTGATTTATATGTTTGCTCTTATTCAGAAATGTAATAGGTCACGAACCTTGACAAGTGCATAATGTTAGAAAACTAACATTTTACAACATCTCCTCCCCAATCAGACCAAAAGATAACAACTGTATGTCCAAAATAATCATGATATCATTTTCAAGATTCAAAACATATATGTATCAACCCATTTATCTGTTCCCATTCTGTAACATTTGTGCCCCTGCATTCCCTTCTTTCATTAAATCATCAGTTCTTAGTGATACTGTGCCCATTCCATCCCTTTCATTACTAACCATACTGTGCCCATTCCATCCCTTTCATTACTATCCATACTGTGCCCATCCATTCCATTACTATCCTCCATACTGTGCCCATTCCATCCCTTTCATTACTATCCATACTGTGCCCATCCATTCCATTACTATCCTCCATACTGTGACCATCCACTCCATCCCTTTCATTACTAACCATACTGTGCCCATCCATTCCATTACTATCCTCCATACTGTGCCTATCCATTCCATCCCTTTCGTTACTAACCATACTGTGCCCATCCATTCCATCCCTTTCATTACTAACCATACTGTGCCCATTCCATCCCTTTCATTACTATCCATACTGTGCCCATCCATTCCATCCCTTTCATTACTATCCATACTGTGCCCATCCATTCCATCCCATTTGTTACTAACCATACTGTGCCCATTCATTCCATCCCTTTCATTACTATCCATACTATGCCCATCCATTCCATTACTATCCTCCATACTGTGCCCATCCATTCCATCCCTTTCATTACTATCCATACTGTGCCCATTCCATCCCTTTCATTACTATCCATACTGTGCCCATTCCATCCCTTTCATTACTATCCATACTGTGCCCATTCCATCCCTTTCATTACTATCCATACTGTGACCATCTATTCCATTACTATCCTCCATACTGTGCCCATCCGTTCCATCCCTTTTGTTACTAACCATACTGTGCCCATTCCATCCCTTTCATTACTATCCATACTGTGCCCATCCATTCCATCCCTTTCGTTACTAACCATACTGTGCCCATCCATTCCATCCCTTTCGTTACTATCCATACTGTGCCCATCCATTCCATCCCTTTCATTACTAACCATACTGTGCCCATCCATTCCATCCCTTTCATTACTATCCATACTGTGCCCATCCATTCCATCCCTTTCATTACTAACCACACTGTGCCCATCCATTCCATCCCTTTCATTACTAACCACACTGTGCCCATCCATTCCATCCCTTTCATTACTAACCACACTGTGCCCATCCATTCCATCCCTTTCATTACTAACCACACTGTGCCCATCCATTCCATCCCTTTCATTACTAACCACACTGTGCCCATCCATTCCATCCCTTTCATTACTAACCACACTGTGCCCATCCATTCCATCCCTTTCATTACTAACCATACTGTGCCCATCCATTCCATCCCTTTCGTTACTAACCACACTGTGCCCATCCATTCCATCCCTTTCATTACTAACCACACTGTGCCCATTCCATCCCTTTCATTACTAACCATACTGTGCCCATCCATTCCATTACTATCCTCCATACTGTGCCCATCCGTTCCATCCCTTTTGTTACTAACAATACTGTGCCCATCCATTCCATCCCTTTCATTACTAACCATACTGTGCCCATCCATTCCATCCCTTTCATTACTATCCATACTGTGCCCATCCATTCCATTACTATCCTCCATACTGTGCCCATCCGTTCCATCCCTTTCATTACTATCCATACTGTGCCCATCCATTCCATCCCTTTCATTACAATCCATACTGTGCCCATCCATTCCATCCCTTTCATTACAATCCATACTGTGCCCATCCATTCCATCCCTTTTGTTACTAACAATACTGTGCCCATCCATTCCATCCCTTTCATCACTAACCATACTGTGCCCATCCATTCCATCCCATTTGTTACTAACCATACTGTGCCCATCCATTCCATCCCTTTCATTACTATCCATACTGTGCCCATCCATTCCATCCCATTTGTTACTAACCATACTGTGCCCATCCATTCCATCCCTTTCGTTACTAACTATACTGTGCCCATCCATTCCATCCCTTTCATTACTATCCATACTGTGCCCATCCATTCCATCCCTTTCATTACTAACCATACTGTGCCCATCCATTCCATCCCTTTCATTACTAACCATACTGTGCCCATCCATTCCATCCCTTTTGTTACTAACCATACTGTGCCCATCCATTCCATCCCTTTCATTACTAACCATACTGTGCCCATCCATTCCATCCCTTTCGTTACTATCCAAACTCTGCCCATCCATTCCATTACTATCCTCCATACTGTGCCCATCCATTCCATCCCTTTCATTACTATCCATACTGTGCCCATCCATTCCATCCCTTTCATTACTATCCATACTGTGCCCATCCATTCCATCCCTTTTGTTACTAACAATACTGTGCCCATCCATTCCATCCCTTTCGTTACTAACCATACTGTGCCCATCCATTCCATCCCTTTCGTTACTAACCATACTGTGCCCATCCATTCCGTCCGTTTCGTTACTAATGATACTGTGCCCATCCCTTTCGTTACTAACAATACTGTGCCCATCCATTCCATCCCTTTCATTAGTATCCATACTGTGCCCATCCATTCCA
>CM031604.1:70620528-70653028 GCA_018398815.1 Conus ventricosus
AGTTGCTCTGGACATTAAGCAAACAACACACCATTTTTTCTGCGTCTGCACTTGTTTCTCAGACTTCTAGATGAGAAGTACAAGAAGTGTGTGTGTGTGTGTGTGTGTGTGTGTGTGTGTGTGTGTGTGTGTGTGTGCGCTCTTGTGTGTACAGTTGGGTCTTCAAATAATGTCTTTTTACTAAAAGTAAAATAAAACACACATGTATTTATTTGTACAAGCACATGTAAGATAAGATAATGTTGCTTATAGCCCAGCCGACCGCAAAGGGCCACATCAGGGCTGTCACCACGTTAAAATCAACTCACCAGTCATTAAAAAAAAAAAAAAAAAAAAAAAACCACTTTCACACATCTCGTTAAATGACATCGTCTACAAACGCACCAGAAACTTTGTTAAAAATCTTTCTGCCGTAAAATCTTAAATCAGATGAAAAATGTTAATCTCTCTCAAAAACTCAAGGATCACGTCAGGCGGGACATCCCTGAACAGGATCTTCATGGACTCCGCTGTAAAATGTTTGTGTCTCACATCGTGCAAGTCCCAACACTCTAAAAGAACATGTTTCATTGTGAGTGGCGCATGACATGGAATGCACCACGGAGCTTCTTCACTCTTTAAAAGGTAAGAATGGGTCAAATACGAATGGCCGGTGTGCAGCCGGCACAAGCACATGTGTGTGTGTGTGTGTGTGTGTGTGTGTGTGTGTGTGTGTGTGTGTGTGTGTGCCCTTGTGTGTACAGTTGGGTCTTCAAATAATGTCTTTTTACTAAAAGTAAAATAAAACACACATGTATTTGTACAAGCACATGTGTGTGTGTGTGTGTGTGTGTGTGTGTGTGTGTGTGTGTGTGTGTGTGTGTGTGTGTGTGTGTGTGTGAGTGTGTGTGTGTGTGTGTTGGTCTTCAGTTCATCATCCTTTCACCAAAAGTGATACTACCACCCAATATGTGTGCGAGTGTGAGTGTGACTCTGTGTGTGTGTGTGTGTGTGTGTGTGTGTGTGTGTGTGTGTGTGTGTGTGTGTGTGTGTGTGTGTGAGAGAGAGAGAGAGAGAGAGAGATTCAGATTCAGATGTCTTAACCATATACAGGCTATTGCCCCTCATGATGGGGAGTAACTGAACAATCATTTCACACAATGTTTTTTTTTTTTTTATGTATACAAATTATAAGGTTAAAGATAACATTTTAGGAGTCAGCAACTTGACGCAGCTGAAACGCTTTGTACAAGAAAATTGGTAAGATTTCTGATGGTTCTTTCATGTTTACATGCCAAAAGTCAACTTAGTCAAAACAGGTTTGGAGAGAGAGAGAGAGGGAGGGAGGGGGGAGAGAGAGAGAGAGACAGAGAGAGAGAACATGAATGTCCGAGACTTTTTCATGGACTCAACTTTGGATGAAACAAACAGAACACAGCCCCACCACCATGAGAAAACCAAACCCTCACCTGTTCTCATCCGTATTGATAATCTTGTCCACTGCCACACCTTCCCTGGTATCCATGACAATGATCTTGGTGCCGCAGGAAGCGATCAGTTTTCTGTCAGTCGAGTTGCGCAGGATGCAGCATAAAGGTTCGTAACTCTCCCCCAACTTCAGCTCTATGGGGTCCATGTTGGGCTCCTGTTAATACCACGTTCTCCACTGTCATGTGGTTTTCAAAATGTACTGTTTCCTTCCCCTCTCTTGTTCCCTTGGTTTGAGTCAACTTTGCCAGAGAATTCTTCGTCAGCAGCTTCAGAGAACACTCACTCTTTCTTAACTAATAATATAAACATCAAATCTGTAACAGTTGATTTTACTGGCTAGTTTGAAGGGAAATCAATGTTCTCTTTGGGTTACAGGTAACAGAAACGAAGTGAATAATTTTGAGTGTAAACAAATTTCAACTCAGTCTGACAAACAGAATACAACTATTTTGATTTTTTTTTAAAAATATAACCATTTTGAGTGTAAACAAATTTCAACTCAGTCTGACAAACAGAATAGAACCATTTTGATATTTTTTAATATAACCATTTTGAGTGTAAAAAAAATTCAACTGTCTGACAAACTGAATAAAGCTATTTTGATTTTTTTTTTATAATTTTAACATTTTGAGTGTAAACAAACTTCAACTTGGTCTGACAAACAGATTAGAACTATTCTGATTTATAAAAAAAATATAACCAAACAAAAAAAACAAAAAAAATTATTATATCATGATGAAAAGTCTCTGTCAGCTTCTGGGAAAGAAAACTTTTAAAAGATCAACACTGGGTATCCTGAGGAAGTTTTGTGAGGTGTGACGACAGACTTGCCCAATGAACGGCCAGAAGGGCTGTGTTAAAGTGCCTGATATTAAGACCCTCTGACCTTTTATAGACTTTCTTTTTTTCTGGAACATTTTTGTCATTTTTACTATTCCCTCCATTTACATCCCTCCCAACCCATGTAAAATGAGGACTCCCACTTGACACAGGCTCAGCGTTCAAGGGTTTCCAAAGGCTGTTATGAGAGGTTCCACTGTCTGTCAAAGGAAAGGTTGTTCTCTCCTTGCTGAAATAAACAATGTTTGTCTCAACTGTTCTCCGAATCTACAGCATGGGCAGTATCTTCTGCCAGGCCAGTTTAGGCTGATCTGTATGGAAGGGATACTGTGCTTAAACTTGAATATTTCAGGGTTTTTTTTTGGTTTTGTTTTTTTTTGCCAAGAGGCAAACAAATTCACTTGATCACTGCCAAGTGATTACCTAGCAAGATAGTATGATGTCATGTAATATGACGTTTTGGATTTGTGATGGTTAGACAAACTCTAACCTTGTTTCATTTTTTTTCTTCTTCAATATGAACGACTTGTTACTTCAATTCAACTGTTATCAGGAAAATTCCTTTACCAAGTCATGGAAAACTTCAGATGATTATAACAAAATTAATAGTTTTGCAACGTATTTTCTATGTAGTCATAAGTACCTTGGGACTTAAGGTGAAGATGATGCTACAGATATCCAATCAGGTTTGAGTCTGTGTGAGAGACCTTGCGCTCACTTTCATAATGTATCTAAGCATCAACCAGGCTCCAACACCTGCGGTGTTAGGAAATCTGAGCAACACTTCCAGAGATGCACCCAATGAGTGGATGAAACTCGACTCTGTGGTCCCTGTCTTTCCAACTGAGCCCATTGCAAACTCAACTCTGGGAAAGAGACAGTCAGGGCAGAAAAATCCCACAAATGAACGGCTCTGATGAGAATCAAACTGACAACATGCCAGCCAGGAGTCCGCAGCACTAACCAGTTGGCCACAGTGGCTTGTCAGGTACTTTTTTTTTTGCTTGCACACTGTTTCGTTTACCTACCGAACTCTTTCTCCCTTGCTGTCTTGGGATATTTTCCATGCACTACATATACCCAGCACACAGGATCTCAGTTTATTGTCTGAACCAAAACACTTAACATTACCGTTTAAGGTCGAGTGACAAACAGGGTATGGAGGGGAGGTGTCAGCAGGGAGGTAGGGGTGGGAGAAAGGAACCTGCTCTAAACAAGACGAACCACAGGCAATGAATTCTCTCCTTTGTTCAGCGAATATGTTATCCACCCATCACCTTCCCTCCCAAGACTGTGCCAGTAAAGGAAAAAGCGAAAATAATTTATGCAATATTTATCATACGTCACAGTGAAATCAGAGTATGGTCGTTTCACAATCAAAGAATGGAGAACTAAACTTTCTATTTCTTCTCCACAATAACAACAAACACAAACACTGTCCAACCTACCTGCAGTATTTCAGACACAGGGTACAGTGCTATCTTTCCGTTGGCCAGCCCTGCTAGCACCAGCGAATCATCACGGCGGCTGAAATCAATTGCCACATGGTCATTAAATGGCACTACTGTTTATGTCACGGTCTGTTCCGAATTATGACAACACAATTGTAAACCTGTATTCTGTTATAATATGACCTGTGTTCAAATAGAAACCATCGCACATGTGGGTGCCTTCTGTAAAACACGCACCACACACACGCACCCCACATGCACATGTATTGAAAATTCTTTTCTCACACAGTCACTAGTATAGGAAACCAGTTACATTTCACAATAGCACAGAGTGTTTATGACCCTGTTTCAATTTGTTGCTTTTTTCCCCTTATGGTAAAAACTGTCTTTCAGACAGCTTCGAGCAGTTGTCATACAGCAGACTGTCTTTCATATAGCTTCGAGCAGTTGTCATACAGCAGACTGTCTTTCAGACAGCTTCGAGCAGTTGTCATACAGCAGACTGTCTTTCAGACAGCTTCGAGCAGTTGTCATACACCAGACTGTCTTTCAGACAGCTTCGAGCAGTTGTCATACAGCAGACTGTCTTTCAGATAGCTTCGAGCAGTTGTCATACAGCAGACTGTCTTTCAGACAGCTTCGAGCAGTTGTCATACAGCAGTCATATACACAGCTTTTCTGCCCGAGAAATGTCTCACTCATCTATATGAAATATTTGATATACCAGGATCCAGTTCTACATACAGTCTTCATACAAACAATTGACAGCAAAATGTGGACTAAACACTGTATACTGGAGAAGAAGGCGTTTGTTTATCTTCAGGCAGTAGCCTGTTTCATTACTGGAGAAACAGCTTTTGAAAAACTACCTGCTCTGACACAAACTTATTCCCCAGTATCATCAAACAGCACCACCCACTATGTCTTTTACCAGCATCACATATCAAACATTGCAGTATGATGTTACTGTGATTACTGCTATTCACCCTGACAATATGTGCAATTCTTGTTCCTTTTTAATGTAAAGAATAAGCAAGAATTTAATCTGTATACAAAAAACATCACGCTGTTCATATCGCAACCTTGTATCAGTTGCAATAGAAGAAAAAAAAAAAGATTACCGTGTAGCTTTATGCATGTAATAATTGTGCTAAAACTTTATAAAAAAAAAAAAAAGTACACAAACAAACCTGCACACATACACACACGCTCTTTAGGTGACTACATTTTTGTTTTGTTATTAACTAGAACTTCACACTGCTCAGAAGATGAATTATTCATATGGCGAACAATACTGGTTTTAAACAGAGCACAAAGCATTCAAATCAATATACATTTTCGTCATGCTGTGGAGCTCTCCAAAGGGAGAGCTCACTCGTGCTGGCTCTGCAACTAAGCAATGGTCATCAGAATGGGGCTTAGTACGAGGTGTTCTGCATGTGCTGGATCATAACAGGCACCACTGAACATGGCTGAAGTAACTCAGCAGCTGTGTGGTGTCTCTTGATGTGTTGATGGGTTGCCTCATAACAACTTGACATTGACAGCTCCCTGTGGATAGCCGGTACTGGGGCTGTGGTGGGACAGACCAGGCTGTGGTTGTGAACAGGAAGCCAAAACCAGCAGTGTGTGCCTGACGCCACTGAGGGGAAACAAAACAAAAGACAGCAAAAAACAAAAAATCTTTTTTCAAAGTTAAAAAAAAAAAAAACTCCATGTGTCTCTTTATATACCATTTCCTTGCCCAAAATACACAGAATACACTTCTGCATATCATTTACTGCACAAGTTGGTAATCTGTTTGTATCTAACACTTCATTCTACAAATCATCATGTATCTGATGATCACACAAATGTATGTGACCTAGTTTCCACATCAAATCTAACTCAGCCACTGCTAAAAGTACCGAGCATATGATGTATTCATAGACAGATGAGCAGATCCCATCCACTGGATAGCATGCAACATTTCACTCTGATTGATAGGAAGTCTAATCAGGGTTGTGGGAGATACGGAACACACACCAGACAGGTGGAACTCGTACAAAGCACATGCAACACAATATAAAATGCTGTCACATACTGGGCACCATGGCTGAAGGCAATCCAAGAAAAAAGGGTCTAATCAGCACTTGGTCTGTGTAAGCCATGAAGACATCAACCAGCATCAAAAGCTCCGTGAAGATTCATATATAAGCAAACGGAATTCTGATGTTAACATTTAGAGGGAATTTCAGGCCCGTTCCCACAAACCATGTGCGTTTAGGTTTTCAAGAACTTTAATGGCTAAAGTTAACCCAAACTTACACAAAGACTAACAAACTAAAAAAAGAATAAATATAAGAACAAATTTAGACTAAAGAGACCGAAAACGAAAAAAAAAACACCCCAAAAAACAAAAGAGCTTGAACATTATCTCCCTCGCAAATGGGAAAAGGGATGCTTTTACTTCGCAGGCCATACTCATACAAGTTCACTTTATAAAAGGGTTTTACAGCATATAGTAAATTCTTCTCTGACAGCCTATGAGAGCTGTAGAATTCTGTCTTGTGAACAAAACTGTTTCACCTGTCTAGAGCCGAGTTTCAAAACTTGTTTTTAACCTATAAATTCTGAATTTGTATTAGGTGAGAGTGCGCATATGCATGTTTGTGTGCGCATGCGTGTGCACATGTGAGTGTGTTTGTGTAAGCATGTGTGCGTGCGCGAGGGCGTGCACGTGTGTGTGGTGAGCAGGGATGGATGGATACCTGTCTGTGAGTGTGGAGATGTTTGCGCAAACTTGTGTATGTCCATGGGTGTATTTGTGGGGCTGTAAATGTGTCATATAATATCATTTATACACAAATTTGTTTGATTTAATCGTTAAATTTACATTTATAAGCATTTTTATTGTGATTTTTTTTTCTTGATAATATACAATGTAAATGATGTGATTATGTATGAATGTGCAATATAAATGACATCATGTATAATATAATGTGCAATGAGTTTATGAAATGATTGTGTTCTGTGATGTTGATTTTTTTTCTTTTTTTTTTTTAAATGTTTTTGTGTTTGGTCAGTTTCTAGTGCTGTGTTTTTTGTGGTGTGAAATGCACCTGGACCAAATTTCTCATGATGAGATAATAAAGTGTTTCTTATCTTATCTTATCTTATCTTATCATCTCCTGGGTCAGACTACGCTGTTAGACTCAGCCTCACTGGATTACTCTAACCACAGTACCTAACAGAGAAAAGCTATAAATCTGTGACATTTTCACCTCCACAGGACGCCAAAAAAGTAACCCACCTGGCTCCCAAGGCAACCAGAGAGCAACAGAACTGGGAAAAGGTAAGAGATCCAAAAAGGATGCGTGAGGTGTGAAAATGTACTGGCAGCCAGCGTGGCCAGCTCTCCTGTTTAACTCTTCCATCCCTACAACCCGGTTTTCCAGTTTGCAGAAATCCTACCCTTCCTTCCTGCAGCCTGGAAAACCGGGCAGCACAAAATCCCTCCTTTCGTTCCTGCAGCCGGGAAAATCGGTTCTCGCAGTATGCCAGATGGCCCCTACAGAGTGGGAAAGTTGTTGCCGCTCTATTCTGGCTGGTTTGCTACGGCACATGTGGCAGTCCTCACTTCACCATTTCCTTTTCTTTTCTCTAAATCCAGGAGTGAAGGGAATACTTGTATTTTAAGAATCTAGGAACAAGAGGAAGCAATGGTTCATATAAAAGTAGGAATGAAAGAGTTAATGACCCAAGCACTCTCACAGTTAAGAACTGTATAAAACAGCCATTACCTGGTTCTCCAAAGAGGTTCAGTCTCCAACTGGGAGACAATGTAACCACATGGAACAAATAAGTATTGGGGAAAAAAAACAAGTGCAGGCTCTTACCAATTCCTTGGTCATTAAGACGACGACTTTTTACAGATGAATACACAAAGAAAAACACATTCCAGAAGGCAAAGGAACGGCTCTCATTGAATGAAAGGTGGAAAATCAGGCTTGAAATTAAAGCTAAAACTTCATAGTACATAAAATACAACTTAGAAGCACTTTTTTGGGTCTATCTTTTTGTTTTAAATTCAATCTACGCATACCTTTATACCTCTTAATCTCCCATACACTGTAGATTGTATTCTGAAGTGAAGAGGGACTCAAGATTGTTTTTTGAAGTCACAATGAGTTAATAGAGATTGTTTTTTGAAGTCACAATGAGTTAATACTCCTACTGTGAAGTCACTGAAAACTAGTACTACATGAATTAACCAATATCTTAAAAAGGTGATAAAAATGTCCAGGTAACCACAAACCAGTTAGTTTGACTTCAGTCGTATGCAAAGTTTTTGAGGGTAGACTTAGAGATTTGCTAAATTCTCATCTAATAGACAATGGTTTGCTCTCAGACTGTCCAAATGGTTTTACCACTGGAAGATCCTGTGTTTCACAGCTGCTTTCAACCTTAAATGATTGGATGGTAAACCTGGATAACAAAATACCAGATAATGCAGTTTATTTAGACTTGCAGAAGGCCTCTGATACTGCACCACATAAAAGACTGATAACTAAACAAGAAGGCTATGGAATAGGTGGAGACATGCTCTCATGGATTACTGATTTTCTAATAGACAACAATATGTTTAAGTTTGAAATCAAGTTTCTGAGCTTGGGAAAGTTACTAGTGGGGTCTGTCCCCAGGGTAGTGTCCTGGGACCTACCCTGTTTATTTACTACATAAATGATAGGCCTGATGTTAGTAGTCTTGTCAAAATCTTTGCTGACGATACAAAAGTTTACACCCCCAATTAGTCAGCTGATAATTCCACTGAATTACAGAAGAGTATTGATGAACTTGTTGCATGGACAAATGCCTGGCAGATTAAATTTAATAATACAAAGTATAAAGTTCTTTATGCTGGTAAAAATAACTCTAGGTATGATTACGTCTGGAAGGTGTATTGCTTGAAAAGACTTATGCTGAAAAAGATCTAGGAGTGGTAATAGACCCTGATTCATCATTTGATAAACACGTTAATGAAACCATTAAAAGAGCAAATAGACCAGCAGGGATGATAATAGGCAATATTCAGTGCAAAGATAGTGAAGTAATAGTTCCATTATTTAAAACACTAGTCAGACCTGTTATTGAATATGGCAATGCTGTATGGACAACTAATTTGAGAAAACAGTAATCCCATCGACAATATTCACAGAAGATTTACAAAAAAGATTAGTGGTGTGCAGAAGTATTCGTATGAAGAAAGGTTTCAGTTTTTAAGATTACCAAGTTTGGAATACAGGCGCTTACATGGCGACATGATTAAAACTTACAAACTTACACATGGATTTTATGACATTAAAACCACTGGCACACTATTTCAGTTGAATACAGAATCTACAACTACAGGGCTCCTGTTCAAACTAACAAAAAACCCTGACAATGCTTGGGCTATTGAGCCTAGGAGCAGGCAATACAAATAGATCTGCCTTCAAGAGGGATTACAATGGCTCCCTCATGCAGCTAGTGAAGAGTTTTCATATTTATAATATATTTTCTTAATTTCATGTTCCCATTTTCTTCATCTTCAAACCCTCCCCCCTCCCCCATTTGTTGTTGTTGTTGTTAAGTTCAAATCTTTGTTAAGTCATTACTGTAAAGACTGAAGAATTGTTAGCCTGCACTTGTTTTCCCCACTACTTAATTGTCAGCATTATATGAAGAGAGAGAGAGAGAGAGAGAGAGAGAGAGAGAGAGAGAGAGAGAGAGAGAGAGAGAGAGAGAGAGAGAGAGAGATGAAATCCATTTTAAACCAGGATAGAAGGGTTGCCCACCTTTCATTTCTCATTCTCACCAGCTGTAGTTACCCTCCACCCAAATTGTAAATGGTTGACTGAGTAACAGAGTTTTGAGGGATCTAGACACTAGCTGAGGGATGGAGTAAGCTACGCTGTAGGATGAACAAGTCAGCACTGGGACAACAAGTATATCTGACCAGCCACACTCTGTCACTATGCAGAGATTATTTACACATCACTTTTTCACATCCACCTTTAATGTAACTCAGCTCTTCCGCAAAGCATCAAATTTACATTTTTAACCCCAAAGTTCATCATCTTATCATGAAAAAGGGCGTGTCATGAACGTAATCTATGTCAGTTTCTTGCAGAATTCAGTAGACTGAATTCACCGATACGGAGGGAGGTTACCATGAATATTAACTGCACCATGTATGAATGAAGCTGCACTCTGTACGCGGTGTGGTTTTCGTTCAGTACAGTCGCAACTTTGATGCAAGGATTGGTAGCATACTATCAGCAATGTCAAAACTTTGATGCAGAAATTGGCGGCACAGTTCAGCAGTATCACGAACACATTAAAGTGGACTCAATATTACAGTGTATTTCGCATCATGCAACTTAAAAAATGAATTTTCCCACTTAAGTTTTTTTTGTAATCCTTGCCCATCCAAACAAGATCTGTAATCCTACTCAGCCAGTGTCCCGACTTCAAGAATAACTTCTCTCTGAGATCCTCACACATCCATTTCATGCTAGCTACTTCTGTTTCAGCTCTCCTTTGTCTCTTCAGAGAGGAAACACACCACCTTTGCTCTCTTTGGACAAATAAATATGAAAAATAATCTTTTAAATTTTTGTATAACACTCCTTTCCAGTGATATCACCATTCAATGAATCATGGGAGCAATATTTTACCTTTCATGTTTATATCATTTGTTTAATGTAGCCTGCCACATGATTTCCTTTCACTACTTCATACTGTCTGAAACTCTCTATGCTATGATACCAAGACCATAATCTACTTTTCAAGCACATGCACATTGTCTATAATCCATAATACATCTAAGCATATGACTGCAGAGAGAATTCAGTGCCTTGACAAGTTTGATGACACATGCAGAGTTAGAGCTTGGGCTAATAAAGTCACAAGTGTTAACATCAGCACAGGCAGGGTTAACACCGACTGATGCTGGCTGGGAAGGACAGCATGCAAGATGTAGGCCAGGTCTGCACGACATGCCACTCACAATCTAAAGTTGTCCTGAGATCGACTATACACACACACACACACACATGCACACACACACACACACAGCATGAGCAAAAAAAAAAAAAAAGCAACAACACAAATAGTCTTAAAAAATCAATATGAACAATTTACTATATAGCAGAAAAATTCATCACATAAACAACACATAAACTTTCCGTCTCCCCATTCCTACTTCATTCCCACAACCTCCTCTTTTATTTCACTGAAGAATATTTTTTTTGGATGAAAAATACACAATGATTAAAATGCAGCGTAGATACAAAGAGATTCCTCTTTTTTTAGAATGTCAGAGTCCCATGCATGACAAAAACAGAGCACAGCAAAATGCATTTTTAATACACAATACAAAACAGTGTCAGAATCTTCAGCTTGATGAAGGTGGACACTCAACGAAAAAAGAAGAAGAAGAAACAGACCAGTGAATTTGAACAAACACATCATCTTCAGACATCATAAACATAAGACCTGAAAAAAAATGCACAAAACATTACTCCACAGACTGCGGCCAGCACGAAAACGATAAAGCACAAAAAACAAGTTTCATATGAAATACTCCTAACTTTATATTCCATCATGCATTTATCTGCATTTTGGCCTTTTTTGTTTCCGCAGCACTGCAGTCTCTCTCAGTTGTCTTTCTTAGTGTCCTCTGGGGCTTGAACAAGTTCTTGTATCTGCGCTATTCAACACAATTCGATTCTCATATTTTTATGGGAGTGGTTCCACACCAAGCAAGGAAATCTATGCAAGAAAGGGCCGCACAGTCACCAGTGACCGCTGGGACTTGAACTCCAGACCTCTGGATGACCATATAAAGCACTAACCCCTCTTCTACACCACCAGTTGCTTGCTGACATAACTACTTAAATCAAAATTACAGAGTGAAAATAAATGATCCACAGAAAATGTCTGCATATAAGCCCAATGCCGTGAACAAGTTCGTTATAATGTAGAAAAAAACAAACATCATGAACTCTGTGGACTTTTTGCGTAACATTTTGATTGGCAACATATTCATTACTATTCTTTTTCCCCCTTTCTCATGTGTATAAGTGACATTAGTAATTCTTTTTTCTGCTCATTTCTTTTTCTTTTGATGTAAACTCTCCTTTTTTTTTCCTTTTCTTCTTCTTCTTCTGGCTAGGCAGGGGAGTGAAGAAGAAGGAAGTGCTGAGGTACAGCAAAACAGGATGGTGTTGAGGGACTGGGGAGGTCTCTTTAACAAATGGGACTCCACATGCAGTGAACACAGCACAGCAAGTTTCTGCCAGCACAATGTGTTCTCACTTTCATGTTACTGACAGCACATCCACAACGACAACGTATGGCGTAGCAGAAACAGCCCGAACATCACAAAGTGATGCAAAGCGTTGGTCCACAACACCCCCATTCCAACATCCCTCACTTAAAGCAGCCTTTCTTCATGCGACATCCATCTCACCATGCTGTCACAGGAGCCTCTCGATCAGTTTCATTTGCTGGGCCTAAGCAAGGTCCAGAACAAGGGATGCACAGGACACACAATCATCAAATCTCTTATGGTCCAGTGTCATCCACGTATTATCAACTCTAGTCATATAATCGCCATCTTCATCAAACTCTTAGAAACACAACTGAAATTTTTGCTATTTTCTCATGTAAAACAACTGTAAGAAACGATTTCTTTGGTTCCCTGAAAAACTGAGGACCGATTCAGAATGTGTTCAATGGCACATTTACATAGCAGGTCAAAACTCACAGGTGACTGGCCCTACTGATTAAAGAAGTTGACAGCATTCAGCAAAATCACATGGCCAGCCAAAAATACCTGTCTACGAATGATATCTATAAATGACACACAGATGAAAAACATAAAAGTTTATACAATCTAACTTCTGATTCAGCTTTTTCCTGTAGAATATCCATTTCATTTTTGATGAAAACATGATAAATGTTGTTTCTAAAGGCAAGAGATAAAAAAAAGGAGTGTTTCTTGTCATGTATTGCAATAATTTTTTCCTATGCATTATAAAGTCTTCAGACTTATATTCATTCTGTGCACAATTTATGCTACCTAGTCGCTACGCAGCCAAACTCGAATTGCGCGACATCATTCCGTATCAGCAGAGCAAGTGGCAGGAACACGTATTTTTGCTGTCAAACATGGCTACTCGTTTCAACAATCAATTCCACTATTATGAAGTCATGCTCCTGTATCTTACATATCACAGCATACAGACACCATTGTTCCAATACCTTACTGGAAAAAGGATAAAGATGTTGGGGTATTTCTGGCTGGACTGGCACTTCTTGCGATGCCAGGTAGGCAGGGAGGTGGAGGGGGAGGGGGGGGGGGAGGGAACAAGGGGGAAGGAAGAGCACAAGAATTCAGTTTGTCAAATGACACATCTACATAATCCATCCATGTCCAATTTAAACTCAGGATCGTACCAGTCACAGGTCCTATCACTTTGCCAGTAAATACAAAGCAATTTAATGAAATCCATTCTTATATGAAAGTCTGCTTGCTCATAAAGCACAAATACAGAATAAAGCAAATCTGGTTCACTTGTAATTAAAATGTTACCAGAAAGTGATAGGATTTACCTGATCACAAAATGGAAAGAAATCAAACAGTGTATAGGGTTCACGTGTTAAGAAGCAGACACTGAATAGGATATATCCAGGATTTACCATATGATATGGTTCCAGAGAGCAGAGAACAAATACGGTTTGTCTGCTAATAAAATGGAAACAGGTCACAGAATGTTTCCAAAGTTTACCTGCCCATCTGAAACAGCACAGAAAATATACTGAAGGGTCTACCAGCAAATAAGGTACACACAGCACAGGATGTCTTGGGTTTGCATGCTGGTGTAAGGGCCGATTCAAAAGTCTTGTCATTTACTTCACAAGACAAATCATGAGGTCCAATTCACATGAAATTTTCACAGAGTTCTTCAGAACTTCAAAGCACTCTCCTTCTCTCTCAACACTTTTCAGGTCCTAAGCCAAGAGCTTAATGTTTTTCGACAGTCCGAGACATGACAGCAAGCCGTGATTTCACTGCCCCCCACCCCCACAGTCCTGGCTACCTGAAAAGTACTTGCCAGTCAGGTGTTGCTACAGAAAGGAAAAAACAACTAGAAATCGCATGGCCTTAGGACAATACTGCAAAGTGGTTGAGGGAGACCTTGGATAGACTGCACTTGCGCACAGGCTACGGTGACCTTGGCTTACAGACACTTGTGTTGTCAGGTACAGGGTGCATTTTCCTGATACCTGCATTCAGTCGCTGCTCATAGATGGGCTGCACCAGAACGCTTTTAACAATGATATCTGGTACTAAGACTAGACAGCAGATTCTTTTGCCTGTTGCACTGTCTTACAGTTGGAAGATAATGAAGCAAAAAGTTTTCCAGCACAGAAAGAAAGTCCTGGTACAACTGGTCTTTCATCATTAGAACCTGCTCATACTGAACTCAGTGGGACTGGTTGTTCAGGAGCCCATAGGTCATGCTTCATTACCTATTACCATGTCATGCTGTGGTTTACTGCCCTCTTGCTCAAACATGTCGAGCAGTTACTTAGAACTCTGAACTCTCTGTTTCGATGACAGCAGGGAATGTGTCACAGATGAAAATGCGGCAGATCACCAACCTTGCAATGTCTACCTGCTGATGAGATGCAGACACACAGCATGGAATGTGTAAATGGTAAAAATCTGGCAGATCACAAGCCTTGCAGCGCTTACCTGCTGATCAGATGTAGACACAGCACGGAATGTGTTAAAAAAATGTGGCAGATCACAAGCCTTGCAATGTTTACCTGCTGATCAGATGTAGACACAGCATGGAATGTGTCAAAGGTAAAAATGTGGCAGATCACAAGCCTTGCATCGCTTACCTGCTGATCAGATGTAGACACAGAACCGAATGTGTTAAAGGTAAAAATGTGGCAGATCACAAGCCTTGCAATGTTTACCTGCTGATCAGATGTAGACACAGAACTGAATGTGTTAAAGGTAAAAATGTGGCAGATCACAAGCTTTGCAATGGTAGACACAGCACGGAATGTGTTAAAGGTAAAAATGTGGCAGATCACAAGCCTTGCAGTGCTTACCTGCTGATCAGATGTAGACACAGCATGGAATGTGTTAAAGGTAAAAATGTGGCAGATCACAAGCCTTGCAGTGCTTACCTGCTGATCAGATGTAGACAGAGCACAGAGTCCTGGAGCTGCTTGGAGGCATGGACCAGCTCAGAGCACTGTGTGTTGAACACCCAGATCTTGCCCGACTGTGTCCCCAGCAACACGTGTTCTTCATTTACTTGCAGCACACACAGGATACGCCCGTCACGGAACATCGTGCCCATGCCCTGCACAGCATGGGTGTACCACGTTTCAAACATTTCTCACAGAACAGTACAGCAGAATGCGTTACAAGCAATGCCAACATTCTGCAGAAAACATTCAAAGAACTGGAGAAATTAGGGAATACGTCCAGTCTGTTCTTGACTGAATTCATAAATAAGTTTACAGCTTGCCAAGAGGGCAGAACTCTTAAGTTTGTTATCTAAATTTTCAGTATTTGGAATAAAAGACCTACCCAATTACAATTACAGTCCATTTCATTATTTGGAACAAAAGACCTTTCCAATGCAATTACAGTTCAGATTTATATACATGGAATCTTTCTTTTAAAAAAGACATTCTGATACGTTTCTAACACGAGCAAAAAAAAATAATAAGATTTTTTTTCCATTCATCCTCAGAAGCAGATCTCAATTTACAGTTTCAGGATCTTTAACTCATTCCATGGCACAGAGTGGTTATGAAGATGAGGTCTCCACACGACTCACACTGTAATCTTTGGACTTGTGCCGCTGACGTGTCTTCACCACCACCTCATCACGGTAGTCCAGCAGGCTGAGCCAGGTGAACTGCATGTACTCGTTGTCACCACTGGCAACCCACAGGATCACACTGTTGTGGTCACCACTCTCCTGCCAGACAGCAGACAGTACATGGAAGGTTAGGTTTCATCTCTCTGCCGACTTGTGTGAATGAATATAGGATTCTCTCCCTTGCTCTGTATAGGCAGAACTGTAATTTTCTTTGTAAAAGGTGCTCTATCAGATATGGTGCACACACTGAATTCATGATCGAACTCGATGTTGCATGCATGCAGCCCAATACATCAAGTGTACATTGGACCAAACTAGCCGGAATCAGAAACGGCAATAAAAAGATTCAACACTCACATTCATTTGTTTAGGTGTGAAGAAATTTAATTTAAAAAAAAACAACTACAGGTTAAGCAGATGCAACAGAAATAAAATGGGAAAACATCAAGGAAAGGCTTACTCAACTGTCAGTTGTTGTTGTTTGTTTGTTTTTAGCAGAAAACAGAAGTCTGATTCTTCTAAATGCCAAATGAACAGATAGAGAATGGTTTCACCGACAGTTATGAGGTAAGATCAAGGCTGGGTGTGTCATCAGCCGAGTTGCCGGCTTCTGTTTCCCTGTGCTGGGGTTTGATCTCTGCTGCAGGATGCCAGTTCCCCTTTCTTTTTGGCGCCACTTTCTAGCCAATGATTTGTTTCAGCCGAGTTCAAATGCAGTTTTCCAATTCCCTTTTTTCTTTTCAGACCTCAAAACTTCTTAATTTTGATCTTCACATTATGCACTATTCACTTCATTGGATCACGAAAATAATGCTGCATCCATGAAGCCAACCAGACCCAAAGCTGTTTGCAATTTGAAAAGTTTCTGCATTCCTTGTCTTCAATCTTTGATTTGAAAACAAAAATTCTTTTGAAGTTTTCTTTTTTTCTCACAGCAAACCTTAAAGTGCTTTGAAAAATGTTCATTGTGCCCATCTTCTGTCTCACTTAACTCTTTCATCCCTACAACCTGGTTTTCCGGTTTGCAGAAATCCTACCCTTCCTTCCTGCAGCCTGGAAAACCGGGCAGCACAAAATCCCTCCTTTCCTTCCTGCAGCTCGGAAAATCAGTTCTCGCGGTAAGCGCTTTGAACTTCGCGCGAGTCGCGTCATCGGTACACGTCATGACTGGGTCTCTCACGTGGCAGTGTTTATGAATGGAATGGATGCCAGGTGGCCCCTACAGCATGGGAAAGTGGTCGCCGCTGTATTCTGGCCGGTTTGCTACTGCATTATGTGGCAGTTCTCACTTTACTCTTCTTTTTTTTCTCTAAATCCAGGAATGAAGGGAATACTCGTATTATGAGAATCTAGAAACAAGAGGAAGTAATGGTTCATAGAAAAGTAGGAATGAAAGAGTTAACACGAAAATGAATGTGTTCTTAGGTCTGACAGGAAGGAGGACAACACAGGAAGGAGGCAAAGGAAGGACAACACAGGGAGGACAACAAGAGGAGGGAGACAGTACAGGAAAGAGGACAATGAAGGAAGGAGAACAAAAATGGACGGAAGACAATAGGATGGGAGACAAAGGATGGGAGACAATACAGGAAGGACAACAAAGAAAGGAGAAGAAAGGAAGTAGATCAACGAAAAAAGGAGAACGCAGGAAGAAGGGAAGGAAAGAGTGGAGGGCGACAGAAGGACCAAAAAAAGGAAGACTACATAGGAAGGGAGACAACACACTGGTCTGGCGGATCTGATGAGCCATAAACTCCACAGTGGTGCTCACAGACAGAAAGAACGGTACCCACAGGGAGGAGAAAGACACAGGAATGAGGACAATACAGGAAGGTCAACAACGGAAAGAGGACGGCCCAGGAAGATGATGACACAGGAAGGCTATACTGAAAGGAGGATGACACAGGGAGAACGACAGCAAAGAAAAAAAAAATAGAACATAGGAAGGAGAAAAACAAAGAAGAAAGAACACAGCAACGAAGACAACACAGGGAAGAGGGAACACAGGAAGGGGAGACAACACACTGTCCAGGTTGTTCTGCTGGGCCATACTTACCATGGTACGCACATGGCCAGAAAGAACAGCAGCAACAGGAGGAGGAAGACAACACAAGAAGGGGACAACACAGAGAGAGGGACAACAAAGGAAGAGGGAGAGCAACACAAGGAGGAGGACAACACACGAAGGGAGACAACCTGGTTGATCTGATAGGCCATGCATTCCACAGTGGTGCCCACGGACACTGGCAGCACCTCCCGTAAACAGAACAGCTCTGCTGTGTTTAGCTGACTGCACAGCGGTCCTGACTGAAACGATAAATCCAATCCCCTCGCAACTAGCTTCAAACAAAATGACATCTATCTCTCAAAGTCTGCACATGACACAACAGCACGCAGTGAACTCAGGAACTTAGCAAAACAACGCAAGGGGGAAGAATATGCTGCATTGCATACTTCAGTTCAAAACGGAATCCTACGTTGACAGAAATGTGTACAATGACTCTTCTCGTGCTCTTTAATAGATTCGCATCATCTTAAAGTATTCATTCTTCGTTATGTGAATGTGCAAAAATATCTTAAATGAAAACTGAGTATACGCAACGGAAGGAGTGCCATACATGTAATATTAAATACATTCGTATTATCTTAAAGTATTCATTCTTCGTTATGTGAATGTGCAAAAAATATCTTAAATGAAAACTGAGTATACGCAATGGAAGGAGTGCCATACATGTAACATTAAATAAACTATAGTCGTGTTACTTCCCATGTATCTCACAAAAGTATTCAGTGGAATTTCTGTTAATGACCCTTCTGACACAATGATGAAAAATATTCTCTGATCAATCATTGAGATACTGTTTTCAACCTCTGCCGAATGACCCCTACATATTCAAACTACAACTGACCCACTCAGAGTCTGTAATGACCTGTTTGCTAAATTGTTCATAACAAATTTTCAGCATCCGTCTTTCAACAAACATTTTTGAAAATTCCTAAACACCTCCCTTCCCCTGCTATCCATTTGACTCCATACAAACATTATGCTTATGCCAGACAGGGAATGAACTTTGTTGCTTGTAATGTGACACTTCTACACCCAGTTACAAAAAAAAAGCCTAAAACAAGTCACAGCCACAAAAATATATATATATAAAAGGTTCTAATAAAAATTTTTAAAAAATCTAAATGCATGGATGGGATTAACAGGTGTTTGAATCCTTTAAGGTGGGGGTCTGAGTGGCCAAGACAAACCTCAGACAATCAAATCAAAATGTGATGATCTTTAAAAAAAAATTTTAAAAATTGAACCTTCGAATCTGGCTCCATCCTGAAAAGTTGCATCCATGACTATGAAACTGCCAGCTTGTGACAATTCCAGCGTTTACAATCTCACTTCTTTGTCACAAGGTGACAAAGACATAGGCAGAACATGGGAAACTGTATCAAGAGAAAAAAAACGGCGCAAAATGATTTCTACGAGACACATGAATGGACCATGATGGCAGAAAAAAAGCAAGTAACAGAAAAGAGATCAAAAGACAGAGACAGACAGAGCGAGAGAGAGAAGGGGAAATTTCTACCACATTGGGCCCCAACCCCTTGTACACACTTCTGACATTCACATTTATTTTGTAACTGGTAAAACTGGGAAACATCTAACAGGCTTTTTCTCATTTAGTTACATTTTTCTAAAACTTTTTGACCGACCCACTGTCCCCCTCCCTCCCTCCCTCATCTCCCCCCAATTCAAAATTTAGTCCAACTGCATACCTTAGGTCGATAGTCCGGCACCTGGTGCATACACTGGTTGATCAGATCGGACATGTCTGGCCAAGGGGCACAACCTCGCTGGGTGACAGGGGGCACCGGCGTGTTCTGGACAAACAAAGCATACAACCTTTGATCTGCACATAATCAGAACACTGAAATCAAGAGCAGAAAAGACTGCTTCCAGTCCGCTTCTAAAGAAGAACAAGAATAGTGACTTGAGGAAGAATTTTGATGAAATTAAGAACTAGAAGTGTATCAACAAAAATATAAGCTGGATGAAGCATGTTAACAAACTGGCTGGAAGGAGTGTATTACCAAAATCATTAGCCAGGAAGAAGCATAAAAAGGAAGAAGATGAGGGTGGGATGGGGTGGGGTGAGGTGGGGGGGTTGGGGGGGGGGAGGGCGGGGGGAAGAAATAAAGCAGAAATAGAGAACAGGAAGATGAAGATGAGAAGAAAAGACAGGCACTCATGTCAAAGCCAGCTCTTCTCCCAGTCATCATAACTGCATCCCAGTGCAGCAAAGCCTGTCATACTGAACAAACTGCACCCCCCCCCCCCCCCCACCCCCCATCTCCCCTTTCTAAACTCTGGTATTACAGGCTTTAAGTGTACATCCAGTGCCCTAGGCACACAAGACCTGCTGATGGTCAGGGAGCAGTGTGTGAAGAAATCGACTCACATCGGCGAACGCCTTGTCCCTCTCGCTCTGGAAGTCCAGCTCCTCAAATGGGTGCTGGCCCGCCGTCAACACCATGTACATCAGTATGCCAAAGGAGAACACGTCTGCCTGTGAACACACATCAACAGATCTAAAGAACACATCTGCTTGTGAACATACATCAATATGTCCAAAGAACACTTCTGCCTGTAAACACACATCAATATGTCTAAAGAACATGTCTACCTGTGAACATGCATCAGTATGTCAAAAGAACACATCTGCCTGTGAACATACATCAGCACGTCAAAAGACCATGTCTGCTTGTAAACATACATCAATATGTCAAAGGAGAACATGTCTGCCTGTAAACACACATCAGTATGTCAAAAGAACATGTCTGCCTGTGAACATATATCAATATGCCAAAAGAACACATCCACATGTAAACACACATCAATATGCCAAAAGGACAAGTCTGCCTGTAAACATACATCAATATGTCAAAAGAACATGTCTGCCTTTAAACATACATCTGTGTGACAGTAGAACATGCCTGTCTGCAAGTATACATAGTATGCTAGATAACATGCCCACCTTTAAATGTACATCAATGCGCCAAACGAACGTATTTACCGACAAAAAATGCATTAGCATGAAAACAAATGTCTGCCTGTAATCATACATCAGGATGCCAAAGCAAAATGCATCTGTTCTTAAATATACATTAATATGCCGAAGAAAAATACATCTGCCTGCAAACATGTCAGCGTGCCAAAGGAAAATACATCTGCCTGCAGATAAATGTCAGAGTGCAAAAGGAAAATACATCCGCCTGCAGATGTATGTCGGCGTGCCAAAGGAAAATACATCTGCCTGCAGATGAATGTCAGAGTGCCAAAGGGAAAACACATCTGCCTGCAGATGTATGTCAAAGTGCCAAAGGAAAATACATCTGCCTGAAGATGAATGTCAGAGTGCCAAAGGAAAATACATCCGCCTGCAGATGTATGTCAGTGTACCAAAGGAAATACATCTGAATGCAGATATATGTCGGGAGTACGACTGTAAAATTTAGTTGCCTGCACATACATATAAGTGGGCCAAAGGTAAATATATCTGCCTGCAGACATATGCCAGTGCACCTAAAGCAAATGTGTCTGCCTGCATGCTTTGAATACTCCAAAGGAGAACAAATCCACCCACAGATAACACAGGAGTATGCTAAACGAGAACTTGCATACAAAGCATAACTGAATTTTGCAATGACAGATGTTCCATCAAAAAATATACAAATATCAGATCATTCTATTGTGAATAAAATCCAACACAGGTGAGACTAGTCAAGGTGACAGGTATGTACCTGGAAAGAGTAGGTCTCCCCGCGGATCACCTCCGGAGCTCGGTAAGAGGGTGTGCCCTGATTGGCTGTCAGAGGGCTCAGTGTGGTGAACTGGGATATGCCGTAATCAGTGATCTTTGCATTGATCTGAATCCACAGGAATTGACCAAAAAAAAGTTAGAAGCCCCACAGATTGGTAAAACTTAGAAAGTCCCATAGCTTTAAAAACTTTTGGGAAAGAAAATTTGTTTGAACTGTACAGTGTCTCGGGAATAACACTATCAAAGGAAAAAACAAACAAAAAAAAACCCCTCTCTTTTCATCGTTTTGACCTCCCCTGAACTGAACCAGGTACCCATTTACTGCTGAACAGAGGGGATTCCAAGCCCTAAATATATGACTTCATAGGCCATTCAATCATACTGCCGTTTGCTTCCCTGCCAAACAAGTACTTATTGTGATCACAAAATCATTAATCAAACTAAAAAACAACAACAGCACTAACTTTCATAAAAAAGAAGAAAATTTCAAAGCGATGAATACAGTTTTGCATCAAGCCAGTGAAAATTAAGCATCCGTATGAGAGCTTCAAGTGCACATGTTTAATGTTAGAATCTTAACGTTATTACACACTATACTTTGACATGTAATATTGTGTCTAAAAAATACATTTCTTCATTATGTATCTGTTGTATGATTTCTCCTCCAAATGTATTTGAGACCTGCTTTTTTCCCACATTCACGCATGTTAGATTGTGGGTTGAAATATTTGTTTTGGGGGGTGCAAAGCCAAAATGAATAAAACATCCAGAAAGACACTGCGTATTATTACGAATAAGATACAAAGCAAACTGTAAACAAGTCAGGAAATAAAAAATCCATCAATATTAGAAAATAAAACAGTGACAAAATTTAAATGCTTGGAAAATGTTATGTCCTTTGAAGCAGCAATGCCACTGCTAAAGGCAATTTACTAAACACACACACACACATAAAATTTGACAATGCTTAAGAAGCAGGACTATTTATTCAAAGAATATGTTAACTTGCAGATCTATTGAAATGATGGTTTAAAAGATTATCAAACCATTCGCATGTGTTAACAGTTCAAACCATTTGTATATGTTAACCGTTTAAACCATTCGCATATGTTAACAGGTCAAACCATTTGCATATGTTAACAGTTTGCACATTATCATGACATGGCTCTAACATGTATCCACACACACACTCACACACACACACACGCGCGCGCACCACACACACACAATCTGTTCCTCGCCACACACACATTTTAGACATACAAATGTATACTATACCAAACACACAATCACATGCGCACACACCAATAATACCCCCCCCCTCCTCCTCTGCCCCTCCCTCTGTCTACTCCTCCCCACCCTTCCACACACAAGACTATACCCCCAATCACACACACACAGACTACACACACGCATTAGCAAGAAGATCCAACTATAACAGATCAACTTGTTCAAAAAGTAAAAAAGCAATCACTCAGCTGACACAGTTATCCCTTACAATGGCGTCGGGTGCCAGACTGAAGATGAGCACGTTGTCTGGCTTCATGTCCCGGTACACTATCATCAGCTGGTGCAGGTAGTGCAGGCCCTCCGCCACCTGGTTACACACAGGTTTGTTTTGCATCTTATTTTCACTTAGTGAAGCTAGCGACGTGACAGAAAAATACCGACTTCTTCAGGTCTTGGCAATTTACAATCAGATGGGAAGACCTCTTTCTTGCATGCTATGAAAACTTGCCCAACCCACCCTTCTGGAAACAGAAGAAGCATAAACAAATAGTGGTTTCTATTGCAAACGCAGCTCTCTCATCCGTACAGCTTTTTCTGATTGTTCTTTACATTTAAGATATACAGCGATTTCTCTCTCATCCACATAGCTTTTCTCTGATTGTTCTTTATGTCTTTCTTTTCCATTAACTTAAACCAATTCCTTATCTAATAGACAGCCTGAACAATTCTGCACTGTTGTCAAAACTGAACGTGTCTTGCGTGAGGTGCTGTTGTTGGGTCCAATCAGCATTGTTGTTGATTGGGTCAGGCATAGGTTGCTGCTGATTTTGATAACAGTCAAAAAACATGCAGTTGTCTTATTGTTAAGTATCTATCAACAGTCACTTTTTAGTCAATATAAATACAAACAGTCACTTTTCAGTCAATAAAAGCATCATGTGTTAGCTGATACAAGTGTCAGTAATCACATCACCTTGTATCCAGACATAATGGTGCATCTGCCTTTCAAAACTGTTCTACCTCCATCCTCTCCTTTCCACTAACTCTACCCAACCTGCCCCCTCATCCCACCCACCCCCAAAGAAACTGACACATAACTCCTTTTTTCCTCCCCATTCTCTCGTCAACTCCCCCCCCCCCCCCCCCCCCCATCTCCAAGTCCCACCATCTCTCAGTTCCTCTTCTCCTACCTCACTGCACACACTGGCTCACCTGCACAATGATCTCCTCTTCTCCTACCTCACTGCACACACTGGCTCACCTGCACAATGCACGCTTGTCTGCAGGGGAATATTTAGTTGAAGACAAGGGCAATAACTTCTGACCGCCTACCAGTCGCAGAGCAAAGAGGAGAGGGAAGGGATAGAGTCGGCCACAGTTTGTTTAGATAGCGCACGGCTGCCAACACCTGTCAGCTTCCTTGCGCTAACCTCCCACAAGCTTTCCTCCCTACGCGTAATGTGATACTAGCTGCCTGGCTGATAGTGCGCTGGAAATAGGGTGCTGTGTTTCTTCATTAATACTTTATGCCAAAATGCAACGAACTGTGGTCGATTGATGTCACTGGATTGAGGGGTCTTTGACTGACAGAATGATACCAAACACGAAAGGGTCTTCTTCCATACGCATTGTTGGCATGCACCACAAAGATTTGCCAACAAAAAACGATTGAAACAGACAAACGAACACACAACAATTGAAATGAAAGTTCAACTCAGTGGCGAACATGCGTCGTCCTTTCAATGACACTCAAACTCAGGCATATTGGACATGCATGTCTTTCCTTTACAACTGACAGAAAATTATTCCTGGTACTCCTACCTGACAGCTGGTACAGGGCCCAAATAAACAGTCACTGTCGGCACTGGTCAGCTTCACTGGGAACACCGCGGCGGTTTCCCTACCACAGCCTAGGCATGTTTTGCTTGTTTATCTGCGTGCTCTACGTGCTCTCTCGTCAACCCCCCCCATCTCCAAGTCCCACCATCTCTCAGTTCCTCTTCTCCTACCTCATTGCACACACTGGCTTACCTGCAGAATGATCTCCTCTTCTCCTACCTCACTGCACACACTGGCTTACCTGCACAATGATCTCTTCTCCTACCTCATTGCACACACTGGCTTACCTACACAATGATCTCCTCTTCTCCTACCTCATTGCACACACTGGCTTACCTGCACAATGATCTCCTCTTCTCCTACCTCATTGCACACACTGGCTTACCTGCACAATGATCTCCTCTTCTCCTACCTCATTGCACACACTGGCTTACCTGCAGAATAATCTCCTCTTCTCCTCTACCTCATTGCACACACTGGCTTACCTGCAGAATGATCTCTTCTCCTACCTCATTGCACACACTGGCTTACCTGCAGAATGATCTCCTCTTCTCCTACCTCACTGCACACACGGGCTTACCTGCAGAATAATCTTGTGCTGTAACACTCTGCTCAGAGAGGTGTTGCTGTGCAGCACATATGCCAGAGATCTCCCAGGTGCGAACTCCATCACCATCAGCAGTCGCGGCCGCTGAGCCACCGCTACAAGTGACACCACGCTTGGGTGCTTCAGTCGCCGCATGATTGTCGCCTGTAGAAAAACACAGTTTGAAACATGCTTTGTATCCAGTTATGGGAGAGTCTGGATGAGTGGTTTGGGGCAATTTGCTAAAATATGATTTGTAAGCAGTTCTTTCTTTAAGAAAATGTTGCTGTACTTGTCTTATGTCAGACAGAATAAAACCTGGGTTACTAGACCACCAAACGAAAAGAACAAAACGATAAAAATTCATCAGCAACGCATTTCACTTTACGATTTTTGAATGGAAAATGAATAAATATGATAAATATTAAACAATAATTGATAAAGAAAAAGAAACCAACATTGAAAAGACTCTGCTAATGAGAAGCTTCTGCTTTCAGATGGTGAAAAAGGAAGTATGATGAAGGTTATGTAAAACAAGTCACAACAACTGAAATCATGAAACTGAGCAAAAACAGTAAAACTACACATAAACTTTAGTGTTCCAAGTTTTCTTATTTGTATTTCAGTTGTAGTGTTTATAAGCTAGATAACACCAAAGACAAAGACTACGTCCATCCATACACTTGTGTAACCATGTTTCCTTTAGGTTCTGGCTGATTTATTCATGATGGTAATTTGTAACTGCCTGTCATGCTCTCTACAGGGGGTGAAAGGTAGGAAACGTTATTCGTTATTCAGAATTATACCAGACTGAACAGAGATGACAAGGCAGGAGAAAGAAACACCCACACAAACACCCACACACAATGCCAACATGTGAAGACATCTTAGCAAATAAGCATACAAAACACAAATTTCAGCCATACAATCGAAAGGTTGCACATCCTTCTCTTGGAAATGTCTTTTCCCATGGGGCACACAGAATTACCTCTTGGCGGAGCATCTTGTGTGGATGGACATCCCCAATGGCGGAGAAAACTTTGGTCGCCACAGTCTGAAATCAAAGCACAAAGAGAGAGAGGGTAAGTGAAACATATACAGCGCACAGTAACTAAGAATCCATGCTATCATTCACAAACCATCAAGGTATTTCACAAGTTTTAATTTGAATCAGATTTTCAACTCATATTGCTGGATTAACTTTTAGCTTTCACCATATTTCAAACCATGCTGGAGTGCACGTGTGAATGTGCATGTGTGTGTGTGTGTGTGCATGTGTGTGTGAGTGTGCGTGTGTGTGCAAGTTTATGCATGTGTGTGTGTGTGTGTGTGTGTGTGTGTGTGTGTGTGTGTGTGTGTGTGTGTGTGTGTGTGTGTGTGTGTGTGTGTGTGTGTGCTCGCGAGTGCACGCGTGTGCTGGAGACCTGGAGTGACTGTGGTTGTGTGTAAGCATTCTTGTAAACACAGCAATGTATGCATGCATGCACAGATAAACAGGCACAAGCTTACTCAAAAGACACATGCATGCATGTATATACAAGGCTTGACCAGCCCACCAGGGTAATGAGTAGGTCAGGCATCCGCTCTGTCTTGTACATGAGGCCCATCCCAATCTACGATTTGTCCGTCTCTTTTTCCTTCTTTTGACCATTGCATTACATCCTCCAGGCTGCCCAGGTATGACTGGCATGGACTGGCATAAACACAGCAATGCCTCCTTGACATAGCTGACAACACACTGCATGAGTCTCCACAAACTAAGCTAGGACAAGCATCGGCATGTCCTTACCTGCCCTTTGTAGGTCGCCTTGTACACAGAGCCAAAGCCTCCCCCTCCAAGCAGGTTCTCTGGGCTGGAACACAAACGAACAGACATCACACTCGCTGGACAGGCTTCACCAACACCACAGTCATCACACTTTGCTGTTCTAATATATCAGATTGCGGAAATGGGAGATGATCGGGAGATGACCGAGGGAGATAAGGATGCAACTGAAGAAGTCCTATGGACACTTTAACTCACTCCCTACTGGCCAATATGAAATTCAACATTCCTCTGTGTACTGGGCGTTTGTACACATTTTTCTAAAAATCACTGAAAAAAATTACACCACAACAAAAACACTTAAAATTTGGATAAATGATTGTTGTTGAATGGAACAGGGTCAGTACAAAGTATCAAAGCTGTAGCATATACCATGCTCTTTTTATAGCTGGATGAAGAAGAGGTTATTTTTCATATTTTGTGAAACTCAAGGTAGGTACACAGGCATATATTACAAGTGAAATTTTCTCTGTTCATGAAAAAAAACCCATTTTCATCATAAATCACTGAGAAACACAGCAAAGTGTAAAAAACAGCTACTTGCCAGTTTCTTTACTAAGCAAAAGAACTAAAATCAATTAAATATGACAGAATACTTTGTAGTTTGTCCTTCAGCATTCTTCACGACACTGGAAAAAAAAAATTTTTAAATAATGGCTGCACAAATTCTTGAAATTCTGAAACATAATAACTGTGTACCTGTATAAACAAAGTGCATAATTTCAAAGCTCTTGCATATTCAGTACTCTGTCAGTCACAGGAAGAAGATGGGGTATCTTTCATAATGAGGTAGAAATATATACAGGTGTGAACCTATGCTTCTCTTGAAAAAAGGGCTTTTTATATACAGATCTCATTTAGAAAGCTGGCAGCATGTACACAATGATTACTTGAAAGTTTCTACAGTATAAAACATGGACAAACACCAATCATATACTGTTGGCCATGAGCTGGTCACTGCTGTCCACTCCTGCCATGTTGACTGTGTAGTCCTGGACAGCTTTGGGCTTCATCTTCCTGCCTGTCCTAGTGTAGACCTCCCCCACTTCAGCTGGATCCATTTTGGTGGTGATCAAGTCAGACAATCAACAGGATCATAATCTCAGTCTCAATAAACAACAGCGTCACGATCAAAATCTCAACTTTACTCAGTCTTCTTGTCAGTAAAAAAAAAGAAAATTTGTCAAGTTCAGCATATTTGTCCATATGTACATAAACAGAGTTGAAAAAGAAACACACACACACACACACACACACACACACACACAAGTACACTCATACACACACACAACACATATGATATAATGCACACACACACACACACACACACACACACATATTACACTCACACCACACAAACACACCACCATCACAGAGAGAGAGAGAGAGAGAGAGAGAGAGAGAGAGAGAGAGAGAGGAGAGGAGAGAGAGAGAGAAAGACACAGACTGACAGAGTAAATAATAATGACTAAATACCTTGGCGTAAAGCGTGGACCTGATCTGGTCAAAAAAACCAAGGGGGCGTGGTCAGTCACGCCTTGTAACTTCAGTCCATGTGTTTGCTGGCCTGTGTACGGAGGCATTGATGGAAAAAAAAGAAAAATCTCCATGCCAGTCTCTCGCCATGAACCGGAGAAAATCTTCCCCACTCAGGTCTGTCGGTAGTTCATTTGCATGCATCACCTCGAGCTACGCCACCCCCACTATCTGACTCCACCCACTCCTCTCTTTGAACGTCGCCATGTTCACTTTCCAGCCCAGTTTCACACTCTTCAGATGGGCTAAATTCGCTGTCATCATCGTGTTCAATAACTTCAAGGTCTGATCCTTCAGTCTGAACGAGTTCAACAGCTACACGTAAGCTGAAAACACGTGTTCCCTGTCTGTTTCTCACACCACTAGTCAAAGGCTGAGACGCCATTGTGATCTCACTTTAAACACAGGACTGGGCCGGTGTAAAAATAGATCAGTGGTCAGCGAACACATCATGGCATGACCCGCGCAGCGCTGAAAGGTTGCTCTATGATAATGAGCCTATCACATGGCACGCTTCGATTACCAAGACTCTGATTGATGTTCGCTCTAAAAATATGCTAATGCGTGATCCGTGTGTGTGCGGAACGTCTGCTCGAGTGGAGCAAGTTGAAACCTGGATTTAGTTCCCTTTTCTTTCATTCCTTTTTTTTCCCCTTGGGAAGGGGGGGAAAGGAAGGAGGATTTGGGGTTCCTAATTATCATGGGCTGGATAATGTAAAGGTCCTTATCTAGACAGGCAAGTCCGATATAAACCCCTATCCATAATTCAAAATCAACCTCAGAGAAGACTTGAAGATCATGTATGGGAATCAATTGTAACGCAAGCTGGACAGGATTAGTCCTGTATGTATTGAGCAATGCCTACACTGCACTGTACCACACAGACATCCTGCTTCAAGCTGCTGGAAATGGCAATAGTTCCTTCAATCACCAAGACTCACCGATAGCTATAACTGACAGAAAGAACTGTGACTGACCAATCAGGCTCAACCAGCACCTGTTTTCCTTCACCCACCAGCTGTGGTGAAGCAGCAATTCACGTTTCAGGTCAGCATGGGTTTCACTCCCATCAGAGGCGTCGACTTGGGAGGCTGTTCAACACCAAGCGGCTAGTACCCAAAGCTGACCATGCTATGGGTCCAACAGGAAGACTGGAACCACAGAGTCCACTTTCAGCCCCTCAGTGGGCAAGTCTCGGACAGTGCTGCTCAACTTCCTTGACGCTGCAGATGCCTGTATCTCCTGGGCCCGGCTGATGCCAGGAGATAACATGAATGGGAGCGTAAGAGATCAGTTCTGTCGTACAGTCTCTGACCGGAAAGAACTCCACAGTATCATCTGCTTCATCCTCACCCTTGCTGATCATCGTAAGAATCAAAGCCTCAAAGTCTGCGGCTCTCCATGCCATGTTCTCATGGTGACCCCAGTTTCGAGTTCCTACTCTCATCCAAGCCTGGTGTGTGTGTGTGTGTGTGTGTGTGTGTGTGTGTGTGTGTGTGTGTGTGTGTGTGTGTGTGTGTGTGTGTGTCTTACAGTTGGTGGTATGGCAAATTCATGGGGACCGTCACTTGATGGACAGACTGGTCCCTGAGGAGGACACTCACTCATGGAGGTTCAGTGACTAAGCACTTTACTGCAGACAGCAGAGAGCTTAGAAAGAAAAGTGTTCTGGATCAGAAAAGGCACCAGTTATGACAAACAGAGTGACTCAGCTTGAGTGTCACATCTCTGGTGCATTTCCATGTGGCAATTTGATATCTACAGCTCCCTGTGGGTGGCAGTATTTGGCAAGGGACATGACAAACCTGCGTGTGGCTGTGTAAGGAAAGACAGGAATGGGCATCATGGCAATGGTGCCACAGAGGGGACACAAAAAAAACCCACACTTCAACAGACCTGAACATCTGGCTGTTCAGCCACTAGCACACAGCCAGAGAAAGATTGCAATGGAACAGTTTCTTTTTTCTTCTTCTTGACAATGCCAAGCTAGTTGTCCTCCCCAATTTAAATCACAATATTTAAAGAGTACAGGATACACTTGCTTTCTACATTCTTGTTATAAAACCCAAAGTAATAATTAAAAAAAACCCTTGAATCACAGGCTATGTTTATTTATTTTATACAATATGCTACCTGTTATAAAAGTATTACCTGTCCTTGAATTCAAACTTGTCGACATCCAAGTGGAATGTGGATTCTACATCTGTCAGCATCACATCAGGCGCCTATTGCAAAAACAACAGCAAAGATACATAACACAATTCCACATCTGTCAACATTAAATCAGGTGCATATTAAAAAAAAAAATCAAAGAAACATCACAGGACTCTATATCCAACAGCATCATACCGGGTGCCTATTAAAAAACAACAATGGAATATCATAGGATTCTTCATCCATCAGCATCACATCAAGCGCCTATTAAATAAAGTGACAAAGAAATATCAGAGGATTCTATATCTATGAGCATCACATTAGATGCCTATTGAAAAAAGCAACAAAGCATCAAAGGATTCTACATCTGCCAGCATTACATCTGGTGCCTGCTTAAAAAAAAAAAAAGCAACAAAGAAACAATTAAGCAGTACACAACGAAGGAAAGAAGACATTCTTGTTGAAGGAATAACTCTCTCCTACTTTTCTTGAAGAAAAAAGTAAATAACACCTATGAATACCCCATGCTCTCAGATGGATCTGAAATACTGGGGTATCAATAGCTAGACGCGTCCAGCTCTGAACTGCAACATTTCTGGTAAGTTTCCAAACACGTCCAACCATCTTCCAATCCAACCCTCCTGCCAACACGTCCCTTCCCTCCACGCCCACCCTCACAATTACCACACATGTTTAGCAATGCCAGCTGCTTACTCTCTAAACATCTACACCAAAGACCATTTTCAGCGTCAGTTCCATCACAGTCCAACAGACCACAGAGAACCCTCTCAGAAAAGGGAACTTAGACAGAGTGCAAACATCGATCTGTAACATAACGATTCAAACATTGCTATTCTTGATAAGGCCCATGAAATTAAGCTGAGCTCCATGCATCAGCCACTTTTTGGTTTAGGGTGGGTTTTTTTTTTTTTTTAAACATCTTTAAAATCATTGTTAAACATTTCACAGAGACCAAACATACATAACAATGCAATTTCAGCCAAACAACACTTCAGAAATGGGCAGCCAACAGTCATTCCACCTAAGTCAATTCTACTTAGTTGCCAGATTAAAAAACAAAACGAAACAAAAAAAAACTTCCTAGCATTTCATAAATTTTAACAACAGAAAATGTGTACAGACTTTCTTTGGCAAAGATAGGTACATGAACCAAAAATGTAGAAAAACACTGGACGACAGTTGAAAAAAAAAAAAAAAAGGAAAAAGGAAAAGTCAAAGAGTGTAAAAGAAAAGAGGAAATTACCACCACAGAATTCCAAGCAAACGTTGAAACAGTTCATAATGGAATACCCTGGCATCTGTACATATGTGTGTGTGTGTGTGTGTGTGTGTGTGTGTGTACGTGTGTGTGCGTGTGCGTGCGTGTGTGTATGTGTGTGTGTGTCTATGTGTGTGAGTGTGTGTGGAAGTGGGGGTGGAGGGATGGGCACTGAAGACCTACCAATTGTGCCAGAGACACATAACCATCATGCAGTGGACAGAAGACGCTGTCACTCCTCTCCGACAGCGACACCAAGTCAGAGAACAGGAACAAGTGAGGTTCCGTGCCTGGAACAACATCCAACAAAAGTGTCTGAAGTGTCACGGACAATATGGTCTCAGAATACTCAGCTTACTGATTGTGGAGACCTGTCCATCGGTGGTGAAGAGGATCCAGAAAAAAAAAGAAAAAAAAAAGCACTCGACAGTTTTCCAACACTTGCCAACGGCAAGGGGGAAAAAAATCCAACTGGTAATGACCCTTTTCGAAACAGATGTATTTCTTAAAATAGTAATACAGAACTTTGTGT
>CM031604.1:70655528-70660528 GCA_018398815.1 Conus ventricosus
CGCCTACCATCCACCAGGAAAAAGGTGGTCTACACAGGCACAAACCTGATGCCCTGTGAAGAGGCCGGCACAGTCACATGCACTTCCTCTGTGTCCCCACGTCTACCATCCACCAGGAAAAAGGTAGTCTACACAGGCACAAACCTGACACCCTGTGAAGAGGCCGGCACAGTCACATGCACTTCCTCTGTGTCCCCACGTCTACCATCCACCAGGAAAAAGGTAGTCTATACAGGAAGAACAAAAATGCAGGCCAGCAAAGTTAAGTCTTCATAACAATGAATACATACTGCACATCCAAAACAAACAGAATTAAATGTTAAATGAACAACACAGAATGCTATGCCAAAAACCAAATTAAATGCCAAATATAATGAAGTCTTTACAGAAAAAAAAAGAAGTAAAAATTTTTTTAAAAAGCCGCAGATTATTGTCTATTATAATCAACATACACCTTGACATTACAAAAGAAAAAAATCAAGCAGAAGCAAATAGTGATTTTTTAAAAACGCTATTGATTGAAAGAAGCCAGTTTCAAAAGAAAAATCAAACAACATCTCCACCAAGACTTTAAAGAAGCCCCCTCCCCCAAAACCAAAGTGTGTTCAAGGAATGCATCTTCTCCCCACTTCTGCCTGGCACCTAACGCCTGCCTCCCTCCCCTAAAGGACAAGCATCAATCAACTGGATATAAGTAGCCCTCTTACCGGTTTCCACAGGACGTACAGTCCCTCCTGCCAGCAATGCACCACGGAGGGCTCTGTGCCCAGCAACAGCAAGTGCTGCACACCGCCATGATCATAACACAGTACACACCACACTGTCCATCTATTGCTCACACCGCCATGATCATAACACAGTACACACCATACTGTCCATCTATTACTCACACCGCCATGATCATAACACAGTACACAACACACTGTCCATCTATTGCTCACACCGCCATGATCATAACACAGTACACACCACACTGTCTTATTACTCACACCGCCATGATCATAACACAGTACACACCACACTGTCTTATTACTCACACAGCCATGATCATAACACAGTACACACCACACTGTCCATCTATTGCTCACACCGCCATGATCATAACACAGTACACAACACACTCCATCTATGACTCACACCGCCATGATCATAACACAGTACACAACACACTGTCTTATCACTCACACCACCATGATCATAACACAGTACACACCACACTGTCCATCTATTGCTCACACCGCCATGATCATAACACAGCACACAACACACTGTCTTATTACTCACACCGCCATGATCATAACACAGTACACAACACACTGTCTTATTTCTCACACCGCCATGATCATAGCACAGTACACACCACTCTGTCTTATTACTCACACCGCCATGATCATAACACAGTACACAACACACTGTCCATCTATGACTCACACCGCCATGATCATAACACAGTACACAACACACTGTTCATCTATTGCTCACACCGCCATGATCATAACACAGTACACAACACACTTTCCACCTATTGCTCACACCGCCATGATCATAACACAGTACACAACACACTGTTCATCTATTGCTCACACCGCCATGATCATAACACAGTACACACCACACTGTCCATCTATGACTCACACCGCCATGATCATAACACAGTACACAACACACTATTCATCTATTGCTCACACCGCCATGATCATAACACAGTACACACCACACTGTCTTATTACTCACACCGTCATGATCATAACACAGTACACAACACACTGTCCATCTATGACTCACACCGCCATGATCATAACACAGTACACAACACACTGTTCATCTATTGCTCACACCGCCATGATCATAACACAGTACACAACACACTGTCCATCTACTGCTCACACCGCCATGATCATAACACAGTACACAACACACTATCCATCTGTTGCTCACACCGCCATGATCATAACACAGTACACACCACACTGTCCATCTACTGCTCACACTGCCATGATCATAACACAGTACACAATACACTGTCCATCTATTGCTCACACTGCCATGATCATAACACAGTACGCAACACACTGTCCATCCATTGCTCACACTGCCATGATCATAACACAGTACACACCACACTGTCCATCTATTACTAAACTCTGTCTATTACTGCAAGCTCCATCTATTACAATATCTCCGTATCTTCCGACACTTTAAATCTATCACTGCACTTTCATCCTTTACTGCTTTCTCAACAGGAGACAGACACAATGTACAGTCTTTCGAGCTCTCTTTTACAGGATCATTATGCTTCTACTTGATTGAGAAAAATTTCAGGTGGTTAAGGATATGGTACTTGGGGGTTGGGGGGGGAGGGGGGATCCATATCTGCAAGGTTGAGAATATTTGTGTGTGTAGGGAAGTAAATACAGTGGATGGGAGTGGGTAGTGGAACCATACCAAAGTAATAAACATTGTAAGGTTAATATATGAATTTCCTGTAACTTGTTGGAGTCAGCATACGAGTGGAACTTGGCCAGTTAAATGTCGAAATATGTACGGAACAGAAATGAACAGTGTTTAACAATATAAATGATCTTCGCTGTTATGCAGAAATGCTGATGTGTATAACATATGTCAAATGCTGCTTCTGATTTTTACATGTTAGTAGGCATGTTCTAGAAAACTGTCTTGTATGTAAGTTGATAATGGCCATTCTGCTTTCAAAGGGAAGAACCTGCTGTGCAATAAAAAAAAAAAAAAGTCAAAAGTATCTGTTCATGTAACTCAGCTCTACATGTTTAGTAATCAGTGCCTATTTGCACACACAGAAATGACAGTAAATCAATATGCATGTCCAGACTGATGTGAGCCGCAGAACATCAAGAACACACTGGGCAAAAAACAGCGAAAGTAGGTGGTGTTTCTTGACTGCCAAAGAACAGAACTTTGACCTTTAGATTTGGGACACGCACCTACATACGACTATGTACATATAGAGGTAAACACAGCTATTCACAGGAAATGTATACATGTGGAGAGGTTACTTTATCAAAGTGTATCTTCACAGTGAGACAAGGTCTGGTTGCCAACACTGTCATGACAAGTACTTCATCTTCACAATGAGACAAGGTCTAGATGTTAACACTGTTACGACAGGTACTTCATCTTCACAATGAGACAAGGTCTAGATGTTAATACTGTTATGACAGGTACTTCATCTTCACAATGAGACAAGGTCTAGATGTTAACATTGTTACGACAGGTACTTCATCTTCACAATGAGACAAGGTCTAGATGTTAACATTGTTACGACAGGTACTTCATCTTCACAATGAGACAAGGTCTAGATGTTAACATTGTTACGACAGGTACTTCATCTTCACAATGAGACAAGGTCTAGATGAATACACTGTTATGACAGGTACTTCATCTTCACAATGAGACAAGGTCTAGATGTTAACATTGTTATGACAGGTACTTTATCTTCACAACGAGACAAGATCTGGTTGCCAACATTGTTATGACAGGTACTTCATCTTCACAGTGAGACCAGATCTGGTTGCCAACATTGTTATGACAGGTACTTCATCTTCACAATGAGACAAGGTCTAGATGTTAACATTGTTATGACAGGTACTTCATCTTCACAATGAGACAAGGTCTAGATGTTAACATTGTTATGACAGGTGCTTCATCTTCACAATGCAACAAGATCTGGTTGCCATCATTGTTATGACAGGTACTTCATCTTCACAATGCGACAAGATCTGGTTGCCATCATTGTTATGACAGGTACTTCATCTTCACAGTGAGACACGATCTGGTTGCCATTATTGTTATGACAGGTACTTCATCTTCACAATGAGACAAGATCTGGTTGCCATCATTGTTATGACAGGTACTTCATCTTCACAGTCAGAGAAGGTCTAGATGGTAACACTGTTACGACAGGTACTTCATCTTCACAATAAGAAAAGATCTAGATGCCATCATTGTTATGACAGGTACTTCATCTTCACAGTTAGACACGATCTAAATGCCAACACTGTTATGACAGGTACTTCATCTTCACAATGAGACAAGATCTGGTTGCCATCATTGTTATGACAGGTACTTCATCTTCACAGTCAGAGGTGGTCTAGATGGTAACACCGTTACGACAGGTACTTCATCTTCACAATAAGAAAAGATCTAGATGCCATCATTGTTATGACAGGTACTTCATCTTCACAGTTAGAGACAATCTAAATGCCAACACTGTTATGACAGGTACTTCATCTTCACAGTCAGACACGATCTATATGCCAACACTGTTATGACAGGTACTTCATCTTCACAATAAGACAAGGTCTAGATGCCAACACTACTATGACAGGTACTTAGATTCTGATACCTGTTGATTCCAAGCTAGTTAACCTGAGTCGTTGAATGTTACAGACCTCTATGAATTTGCTCTGAGCGAAGACAATGAGTCGGGTCAGAAGCCGAGACCAGAAACCGATGGGACAAACGGCATGTTGTAGTACCTGAAGGCCATCTCTGAAATACACACACATCAGACAGTTGTAGTACCTAAAGGCCATCTCTGAAACACACACACATCAGACAGTTGTAGTACCTGAAGGCCATCTCTGAAATACACACACATCAGACAGTTGTAGTACCTAAAGGCCATCTCTGAAATACACATACATCAGACAGTTGTAGTACCTGAAGGCCATCTCTGAAATACACACACACATCAGACTGTTGTAGTACCTGAAGGCCATCTCTGAAATACACATACATCAGACAGTTGTAGTACCTGAAGGCCATCTCTGAAATACACATACATCAGACAGTTGTAGTACCTGAAGGCCATCTCTGAAATACACACACATCAGACTGTTGTAGTACCTGAAGGCCATCTCTGAAATACACATACATCAGACAGTTGTAGTACCTGAAGGCCATCTCTGAAATACACACACATCAGACTGTTGTAGTACCTGAAGGCCATCTCTGAAATACAC
>CM031604.1:70665528-70673028 GCA_018398815.1 Conus ventricosus
GAAATCTATCCTGCCCTTCATCCCTCAAAAAGCCTCACCTTCTCCACTGAAGTCTTTCCTGACCTCACCCTTCAAAAGGCCTCACCCTCCCCACTGAAATCTTTCCTGCCCTTCACCCCTCAAAAGGCTTCACCTTCTCCACTGAAATCTTCCCTGTCCTTCACCCCTCAAAAGGCCTCACCCTCTCCACTGAAATCTTTCCTGCCCCTCATCCTTCAAAAGGCCTCACCCTCTCCACTGAAATCTTCCCTGCCCTTGACCCCTCAAAAGGCTTCACCTTCTCCACTGAAATCTTCCCTGTCCTTCACCCCTCAAAAGGCTTCACCTTCTCCACTGAAATCTTCCCTGTCCCCATCCCTCAAAAAGCTTCACCTTCTCCACTGAAATCTTCCCTGCCCTTCACCCCTCAAAAAACTTCACCTTCTCCACTGAAATCTTCCCTGGCCTTCACCCCTCAAAAGGCTTCACCTTCTCCACTGAAATCTTCCCTGCCCTTCATCCCTCAAAAGTCTTCACCCTTTTCACTGAAATTTTCCTGCCCCTCATCCCTCCCAAGGCCCTACCCTATAAACAAACCTCTCACCCTTCAAAACCATACCCTCTCAAATAAAAGTTTTCAACCATGCACCCTTGAAAAGGCCTCACTTCTCTACTGTACACTTTCCTGAGTCTCACTCCTCAAAAGCTTTGCTCTCTCAAATGCAAGCTTTCCTGTCTTACACCCCTCAAAAGGCCTCATCCCTTCAACCCTCTTATTTTTTTTCGCCTTAGTCTTCAAAAGGCCACATCCTCTCAACACAGCTTTCTTAACTCTCACCTCTAAATGGTCTTAAGTTCACTAAAATCCACAGTACTGTGGGAAAATCTAAATCAGATTCTGACAGCAAATATCCTATCAAACAATGCAAAACGGCCTCATCTGTCTTGCAGCCAGGCTGCCAGTGCTCTGTCCCCTGCTCACCTGTTTCAGCTCATCCTCCTCGTCCAGATCCAGGTTGTGGTTGCGGACAATGCGCAGCAGCTGGGAGTGACGGATCACGGGGAAACTGGTCTCCATCCTGCGCGACTCTTCACACAACACCTCCCCCAGTTTCTGTCACAAGACAGGGAACATACAGGCTGACAACAGTCAGTATCAACATGAAATCAGCTATACAGGTACGGCTGGTCATCATGATTATCAAAATGCAGCAGCAGGTATTACTTTACAGCATATCTCAGTGTGTTTGACAACAACACTGTTAATGGAAGTTTTCATCAAGTGACATTTTCTGAAGTATATATTCAGGCTCAAAACATTGAACAGAGAAGAGAAAGACACAATATTCCCACACATAATGAAAGGAAACAATGAATGGTGAAAACTTACAACAATGCAGACAGAAGGCTATATATGGAGAGATTCCAGGTCCAGTAAACCCAAGTCTAGTCTCCCAAGGGCAACAAAGCAGATACTGAGGATACTATAACACAACTGACCATTATTTCCAGTGCACAGAAAGTTAGTATGTAACTGGTTGCTTACAAATTAGGATACAACAAATTAGAAATGAACAACTGAATAACAACAAATGGCAGACTGTCATCACTGTTTGATTATGAACTCATAAATAGAAGTTCAGACTGTGTGACAGCACTTTTGTCACAGAAATTCATGTTGTTGTTTTTAATGTTGACTCCACAGCTTTCACACAATCAAGAAGATTCTTCGTCTTCATGTGTCTGCCTAAAGCGTGTGCACCCTCAGAGCTTGAAGAGATGTTTGCGCCACTTCTGAACGTTTTCATCTTTTCTTCTTCTCTTTGTACTCCTCCATTCAAGATGGCTATGTCGAATAAAGTATATCTACCACTGAAAATGAAGGGATGATTTTCTGGGCGTACAGCCTGTTGCACTATCCTGCACCGTCAGTTTGACCAACTTTTGTTCGATCAATCTTACCTTGTACACAGATTGTCATCTTGTTCAGAAGTCAGCACAGATAAAATAGCTTTGCTTGACGGCTCTCAAAATAGTGGAGCTCTAAATGTTGCAACAGGAGCAGGGAGCAAAGCCAAAATGATGGAGCTTCTCCAGGGAAACCAGAGCATGTGGCGGGTCTGCTCTTTCTGCCTACCTCATTAACATGCACAAACATATTCAAACACACCCATAAATTTAACGTTCAGCCTCCTCCACTGTTCCATTACCTCTGTTCTGTTAAGAGTTAAAGGTCTACTTTAGAGATTTTCGATAATTTGTTAAAAACAGGTCTACATGTCATATAACTACAGTATGGTATTCATTTTTTTTTTTAAATCGCCAGAAGAATTTAATTGATAAAAAACGACTTTTGCACACCTGTTTAAACCCCGCGCGGTAGACCGAAAACCGTGACGTCACTTGATGGACTGGCCGTCAGCCGCGACCTATACAACAAGCCAACGCCAAGTGAAATCAACACGAGTTGCGATCCCCACAGCCTAAAAAGTCACGAGGGGGTGGCAGATATTGTGCTGTAGGCGAGTGCAGCAGCTCAGCAGGAGACCGATATTCTTTGCACACATTTCCATCTGATCCAGATACTCGAAAGAAGTGGATTCGGTTCGTGCAACCATGCCGGGCCACCAAGTTATTTTTACCACGTCAGTTCCAGCTGGACCGCGGAAACGAGCTATTCCGACAATTGCCGAGCACGTTCGAGTGGATCAAAAACTTCGTCTGCATTGTGCGCGTATACTTTGAAGGCGAAGTGGTAACCTCGTACAGATGAGTACGATAGTCGCACGTTTATTCTGTTCTTATCTAAGGACAGATCACACTTGTTAAATTGAATGAACACGTTAAGGCTTGAGGAAGGAGAATCTCCGCTCGCCGTCCACGCGTGATCGCATCAAGAAGTCAGTCGGTAGCCTCCCTCGAGACTTCGGTAAAGTCCGTACGCCTTCGGAATGCTGTGTTCGGGCGTCCAGCTGGAACTGAACTGACGTGGTAAAAAGAACTTAGCGTTCAAACTGATAAGGTACAGGCCTTGCAGAAACATCCCCAGAGTCACATTGGCTGTCGCAATCATAGTCACTGCTTTTACATGATAAATTAAATACCGAGCGAGATGGGCAAGAACCATCAGAATCGCTTTCTGTCGCCGTTGCTGACCATCATGTGACGTCACATCCAAGAGCAGTTAAGCCATGCCAAGATTTAGTTGATTACCTCCCGTTTTGTTGATTACAGGTGAAAATGCCCACTTTCGCGGATCGATTTCGTGTGATCGGGAGCGAATCGGATGTTTATTTTACCAATTTATCAAACATTTCATATTTCTGCATAAGCTGACCAATTATCGAAAACCTCTAAAGCAGACCTTTAAGCTTCACTTGTTAAGTTTTAAGTCCAACCAAGCCAACCACAAAGGCCACAACAGGGCTGCAAGCATGTGAACTACAGAACTGCATGCAAAATAAAAGACTTACATTCAGAATCAAGTCCAGTCCTCCAGCTCAAAGACCAATCTAAAACGTTATCTCCAAACTCAGATAAAATAAAAAATGTGTGAAGTTCCTTTAAATACTAAGAATAAGCAGGAACATCTCAGAACAAAGGTCTTTAATAAAATCTACAGTGACATGTTAGCACCTTAAATAGTAAACATCCCACCTCCAGTCACAAGATGTGTACTGCCAAATGGTGTATTGCACAGTATACACCACTGAGCTCCCTTACTTTCTAATTGGTAAGAATGGGAAGAATAGGTGTGACCAATATGCAATCTGCACATCTCTGTTTCTCCACACAGTTTTCCAGAGACAGACTGAAGGAATTCTTTTTGTCTTATTGTACAACACATTTATAGTATGATTATACCAAACAAACTCACCACATAACTGGCTGGCACTTTCTGTCCCATCACAGGTTGGCCACGCACTTTGTACCTGGAATGAACATATACACACAAAATGAACACAATCAACGCACGCACACACAATGACAACGCACGCACACACAGACACAAACGCACACAAAATCATGTACAAACACATACATCTTCCAGTTTCAAATAAATAAACAGTCGTTTTACTTCTTGAAATTTTCTACCACCAAAAAGCAGATGCAAGAAAATCAACAATGATCATTGTTTGGTCGTAACACTACGAACACACAAAGATACAAACTCACATACACTTAAACTTTAATTCGCTTTCTCTTTACCCTGCCCTCCACCTCCCGCCCCCCCCACCCACCCACCCCCACTCCCTTCTGAAACTATTTTCTCTCTCCCCACCAAAGCTGACCAACTGATAAATGAAGCATGCAATACTCTGCACACTCACTCTTCCACAATGGCTATCAGTCTTTTCCTCAGTTTGTCCAGCTCCGGCGTTTCTCTCGTCAGGTCCACAATGGCCGAGCAGCTGATGGCTGGGAAACCTGAGTCACACAGCACAGACACAATGGCAACAGCTCTGAGGCACACAGCACAGACACAATGGCAACAGCTCTGAGGCACACAACACACAGACACAATGGCAACAGCTCTGAGGCACACAGCACAGACACAATGGCAACAGCTCTGAGGCACACAGCACAGACACAATGGCAACAGCTCTGAGGCACACAACACACAGAGACAATGGCAACAGCTCTGAGGCACACAACACACAGACACAATGGCAACAGCTCTGAGGCACACAGCACAGACACAATGGCAACAGCTCTGAGGCACACAGCACAGACACAATGGCAACACCTCTGAGGCACACAGCACAGACATAACAGCAACAGCTCTGAGGCACACAGCACAGACACAATGGCAACAGCTCTGAGGCACACAACACACAGAGACAATGGCAACAGCTCTGAGGCACACAGCACAGACACAATGGCAACAGCTCTGAGGCACACAACACAGACATAACGGCAACAGCTCTGAGTCACACAGCACAGACACAATGGCAACAGCTCTGAGGCACACAGCACAGACATAACGGCAACAGCTCTGAGTCACACACCACAGACACAATGGCAACAGCTCTGAGGCACACAGCACAGACATAACGGCAACAGCTCTGAGTCACACACCACAGACACAATGGCAACAGCTCTGAGTCACACACCACAGACATAATGGCAACAGCTCTGAGTCACACACCACAGACACAATGGCAACAGCTCTGAGGCACACAGCACACAGAGACAATGGCAACAGCTCTGAGGCACACAACACACAGAGACAATGGCAACAGCTCTGAGGCACACAACACACAGACACAATGGCAACACCTCTGAGGCACACAGCACAGACACAATGGCAACAGCTCTGAGGCACTCACCACAGAGACAACAGCCAGAGCTCAGAGACACAATGACACAATGGCAAGAGGTCTGAGATACATGAACACAGACACAATGGCAAGAGTTCTGAGACACTCAACACAGAGACAACAGTAAGAGCTCAGAGACACACAATGACACAATGGCAAGAGGTCTGAGTCACAAAACACAGACACAATGGCAAGAGTTCTGAGACACTCAACAGAGACAACAGTAAGAGCTCAGAGACACACAATGACACAATGGCAAGAGGTCTGAGTCACAAAACACAGACACAATGGCAGTTTTCTGAGGCTGGGCACAGTGACAGAACAACAAAAGGAAATACCTGGCTTGTACATCAGGTCATTGAGCTTGGTGTCAAAAGATGAGATGACAGCTTCTCTTTTTTCTGAAATCAAAACAAAACAGTACATCTGTAGTGTTTCTGAGAGCCTTAAAACAGTTCTGCCAGACAAATGAAGCACGCGTATATCACAAAATCTCATCTAAACACACGATCAGAACAGAAGTACATACATGTCCACATACAAACAAGCACAAATGTACATACATACAACATAAATCCACACTTTCATGCATGGCCAAATATCACTTACACATTCCTGCAAAAGGAACACAAGCGAACTTATATTTGTAATAAAATTCTAATATGCATAAATAATTGATTACAGTTTATTTTGCTTATTTTTTTGTAATCAACCACAATTTCCATACAAGTGAACAATTTGTCTCCATATTGGACCAGTGCATCCTACATTCTTCATGGCACCCGAAGCATGATTAAATCTGCTCAGCACCAGGTCATGACCTGTGATCATGTTCATTATCTGTGGCTCACAGAATTGACCAAATTCAATTGAGTTCAAAACTAACCCACACTGAAATTCATCTGTGCAATGACAGACTAATAATATACACATCATACGCTCATCAGACACTTCACAGACTGAAACACGTCAAACAATACTCCATTATAACATCCAGAATCCAGCAACCCACAAACCTCATCATCACGCTCAAACACAAACACACTCCTAAAGGTTAACTAAAAATCACAGAAGTACAGAAACAAGACAGTAATAGATATAGGAATTGTGCTTATCATCAATCACTCTTGGTATAACCAAAATTCCTCAATCAATATTGGTGGTCGTAAAGGAGAACCAGTTCTATGCTGGTTGCACACCAGCCATTCATATTTTACTCATTCATACCTTTTAAAGAGTGAAGAAGCTCCATGGTGCATTCCATGTCATGTGCCACTCACAATGAAACATATTCTTTTAGAGTATTGGGACTTGCATGATGTAAGACACAAACATTTTACAACAGATTCCATGAAGCCCTTGTTCAGAGATCTTCCGCCTGATGCGATCTTTGAGTTCTTGAAAGAGTTTAAAGGTCTACTTTAGAGATTTTCGATAATTTGTTAAAAACAGGTCTACATGTCATATAACTACAGTATGGTATTCATTTTTCAAAAAAAGTCGCCGGAAGAATTTAATAGATAAAAAACGAGTTTTGCACACCTGTTCAAACCCCGCGCGGTAGACCGAAAACCGTGACGTCACTTGATGGACTGGCCGTCAGCCGCGACCTACACAACAAGCCAACGCCAAGTGAAATCAACACGAGTTGCGATCCCCCACAGCCTAAAAAGTCACGAGGGGGTGGCAGATATTGTGCTGTAGGCGTGTGCAGCAGCTCAGCAGGAGACGGATATTCTTTGCACACATTTCCATCTGATCCAGATACTCGAAAGAAGTGGATTCGGTTGGTGCAACCATGCCGGGCCACCAAGTTATTTTTACCACGTCAGTTCCAGCTGGACCACGGAAACGAGCTGTTCCGACAATTGCCGAGCCCGTTCGAGTGGATCAAAAACTTCGTCTGCATTGTGCGCGTATACTTTGAAGGCGGAGTGGTAAGCTCGTACAGATGAGTACGATAGTCGCACGTTCATTCTGTTCTTATCTATGGACAGATCACACTTGTTAAATTGAATGAACACGTTAAGGCTTGAGGAAGGAGAATCTCCGCTCGCCGTCCACGCGTGATCGCATCAAGAAGTCAGTCGGTAGCCTCCCTCGAGACTTCGGTAAAGTCCGTACGCCTTCGGAATGATGTGTTCGGGCGTCCAGCTGGAACTGAATAGCTCGTTTCCGTGGTCCAGCTGGAACTGACGTG
>CM031604.1:70675528-70725528 GCA_018398815.1 Conus ventricosus
TGTGTATGACCCTTTTTTATCCCGCCATTCAGGCAGCCATACTCCATCTTCGGGGAAGGTGCATGCTATGTGTCACGTGTCATCCATACCAACGGCCAAACTGGCCTTCTCTTCCAAAAGTTGGTGATGGGATTTTACGTGTGTGCAAGATGTTATGCGTGCGTTCACACACGGAACCTCGGTTTATAGTCTCATTCGAAGGACTATATGGGGAATGGAGTCAGAACCAGAATGAACAAAATCAAATATTATTTGCAGGTATTATAGCCCTGGGTATGAGAAGAAAACATGCCAAAAATCTAAGAGATATCTCCACAAATAAATGAGCACTGATCAAATTAGTGAACCTACCGCAAAAAGTCAAATTTTGCTCCAGCACACAGAAGTGCAAAACTGATACAAAATAGTGGCAGTCAAGGGGTTAACATTTTTCATCAGATCTGAGATTTTACAGTGGAAAGATTTTTTAACAAAATTTCGGATGGATTCTTAGATGTATTTTAAAGAATTGTGTGAATGAATGATTTGTGAGTATCTCAATGTGGTGACAGCCCTGGCCCTTTGTGGCAGCCCTGGCCCTTTGTGGTCGGCTGGGCTATAAGCAACATTACCTTACCTTACCTTACGTCATCAATACAATTTATCAAATTTACACTTAAACACTGCAGACAACCGATATGCAAATATTTGTGGGCATTTGTTTGCATGCATTGATGACTTTTCTTTTCTCATACAGTATATTCAATTTATAATCTTTTCAGAAAGTCACTTAAGTGGAGTGGAATTTTCATTCTTGCATCTGTTATTCATGAACTTTGTAAATAGATGACATGGATTAAAAAAAAAAATTGATAGGCGCACCTTATAATCCAAAGCGCCTCAGAGTAAAGGTAAATGTTAATAATACTCCTTTGGCGAAGGTCTGAAAAAAATCAAAAAAAGGAAATCTGCAGGCATGTATGAAACCAGCACGCCTGACAGTTCACAGGAAATCACCAAGTAGGTGGACAGAAAGCACCGGGCCCATGAATGGACCCCAAGTGGTCGGCTGAGCCATCATAAAACTGAAAGTAAAACACACCTGGAGGCAGGACATCGTAGTGTGTGCCCACAATGACGACTGGGCAGCCTGGGGCACGGGCATGGATGTTGGCCAGCCAGGGTTTCAGTCTGTCCACTTCCTCAATGCCCAGACTGATGTCATACACAACCTGGCCACAACCAACAACATTCGCGTCAACAACTTCTTGTTGCCGTCGTTCAAACCATTCACCTGAATACAAGTTCTAAAACTGATTTTGTTTTTCATTTATGATCGTATGACAGACTGTATGGGGTGCTGTGGCAAACAACTGGGACATCAGGCACCTTGACAGGTAGCTATCCTCAGTTATGAAAAACAAGGTAGAGGTTTCCTAGTCTGCCAAGTAAACATCATCCACAAAGGACACCTGTATGCTTCTGTCTATCCTCTACACCTACCTTTCATTTCTTCTTACTGGTGCCTTATTTTGAACCTATCAGTTTTCACCGATCCATACAGTTCCCTCAATCAACACAGTCATAGTCCGATACGACTCACGACCCAGTCAGTCAACCAACTCTAAGCAAGCCAGCCAGAAAAAACGCCTAATCCGGTGAGTGAGAACAGCCAGGCGACTCACCAGATAGACGGTCCTGTTGGACAGGAAGCACTGATGAGTGCTGTAAAATCCTCCTGGCCCGCGAAGTCCCACGTGCTGAGGGTGTAGGTCACCGACTTGCTCCGCTCATACCTGAACGACAAACAGCTCACTGAAATGAAGCAGCTGAACTTGAAATCAAGACAGGCACCAAGAAACATCTTCAAAGTGACTCAGCAGCATTGCAAAGTCTCTTTGGGAGTGTTGTCTCATCACTTTCTCCATGTACTGCCAGTGCTAGGACTGCAGCAGCACGGTCCCCGGTGTGGCTGTGCGCTGGGCAACCAGACTGGAAGTAATGCAACGAGAGGCCATGGAGAGTCCGCTGACAATGGAAAAGCACAACAACAACCACAACAGGCTTCATTCAAAACACTACAAATTGTCAAAATCTACTTGGATGTTAATAGTGCAAAAACCCTGCGGCTAAAATTCCAGTCATACATAATGCACTGGACCATCTGACACAGAGAGAGAGAGAGAGAGAGAGAGAGAGAGAGAGAGAGAGAGAGTGAGTGAGGTAATCGCACAACTCCTTTGGCAAACACACACATTCACATCCACATTTGCACACATGCACACAAATACATCAGCACACAATGCATGCCTGTACACTTGCATGTTTACATGTATATCTGCATGCATAATACATGTGAAACTTAAAGATAACTTTCAAAGACAGAGGAAAAAGTACACACATATAACATTCAAGATTATTCAGATATGCAGACACATATACATGAGAGTTTGAGCAACAAAAGTTGCACAGAATTATTCTCATCGGCTGAAATTTGCGTAACTTTTCATTGTGCTTTGTAGTCAACTGAACCCAAAATTAGCAAAACAGCACTCTTGGGCAAAGTATTAGAAACACCAGTTTTAGAAAAGAGGGAAAAACACCTGTCAACAAGTCATTTCAAGCCAGACAAAATCTTACCTCCACTCGTCAACGATGACCCCCACAGTGACCGGCAGACTGTCGGCAGCAGCATTACGGCCCTTCTTCTTCAGCGCCTGCAGGAGGCTGGTCTTTCCTCGTCCCCCATAACCCACCACCATCATCTTCATGCGGTAGTACCGCTGAGCCTGCCCAAGTACAGCTCACTTCCGTCTCATCATGTCACACATCATCATTACAAGCCTAATCAGATGTGTGTCCAAAGTGTTAACAGTTATAAATAAAAAAAAAGTACACACATGAAACCATAGAACAAATAAGCGAGAGCAGCGATACACAAAACATATCCCTTGACCAGATGCACCGGATCAAGCTATACCATCAACCAACCGCCCTTTCCACCCCTCCCCTCTACCTCCGCAACATGTACAGAACAATTTGAAGGATAGGGGGAGAGAGTGGAAGGGGTCAAAGGGAAGGTGGCAAGGGAAAAGAGGGACAAGAGCTGTCAGAGAAAGAAGGATGGGAAGTGCAGGTGGCAGGTAGAGGAGGGCGGGTGGGGAGTGGTAGGGGAGGGAAGAATGACACTGAGGTGAATCTGGAGGCCAATAAAAACACTGTCTTCAAATCCATGTTAAAACTGAGATCAAAAGTGTATGGATGACAAGAGAACGATAGAAGATTAGAAAAGAAGAAAAGAAACCAACCCAGAAACAAAAGTCAATGTGTACTTATATAAAAGAAGAAAGAAAAAGTTAAGATGGAAATGGAGAGAGAGAGAGAGAGAGAGAGAGAGAGAGAGAGGAGAGAGAGAGAGAGAGAGAGAGAGAGAGAGGGCAGGAGGGAGGGGAGGAGAGAGAGTGAAAAGAAAAAGAATATGGAAAGAAATCAAAGTGATGTTTCTTCATAATAGGATTATCAACGAAACAAGGCAGAGGGACAGACAGACAGACACAGGCAGTGGCAGTAGAGAGAGGATAGAAAGAGACAGAATTAAAATGAACCTCTACACAGAAAAGAAGAAAGAAAGAAAAACAAACAAAACTTATCTCTTTCCCTCTCGCCTCCTGGAAAATCATATTTATGCTTTACAGAAAGAAAATAAAATCATATGCACCCACCCACCCACACACGTGCGCCCACCCATACACACACGCGTGCGCACACACACACACACACTGCACTGCTTTCCCCTACATTCTTCAGACGGTGATGGAGGTAGATGCGGAGATCCTGCACTCTTCCCCTAGTCATCTTGTCGTCCAGATCAAGGTTCAGTCCATCAAAGGGCATCTGACACAAATCCGACATCATGTGTTATACTATCACAACAGACATGTGTCTGATATAGCAGGGCAGTCCATCAAAGGGCATCTGACACAAATCCACAGTCATGTATCATATTGTCACAACAGACGTGTCAGGCACAGCACGGCAGTCCATCAAAGGGCATCAACAGTCTAGTGTCACAGCTCAACAGTCCGTCAAAAAGCATCTTCCACATGTCAACAGCCGCGTGTCATAGTATCAACAGGCATGTGTCAAGTCCACCAAGGGCATCTGACACACATCAGCTGTCATATGTCACGGCACAGCAGTCATCTCCACAGCCTGTCTTGACTTGCTCTTGGCTACTTTGAAAAAGGCTTTGTCCAGTCCAAAAATAGTCGAGAGAATAAAAAAAAAAAACTTTCATTCAAGAAACGCACATTTTCTTTATTCCCTTTCACTTGACAATAACAACTCAAAAGCAGGTTCTATATTCCCTTTCACATAGCAATAGCAATAACAACAAAAAAACATCTTTTTTTTCTTTTTCTTTTGACTGAACAATGTCACTTCAAGAACAGAATTTTTCTCCTTTTTTTTCTATTCAGCAACAGCAACTCAAATCCAGACGTTTTTACTTTAATCCCTCTGATTCAGCAATAGCAACAACAACAACAACAAAGACTTGTTTCTTTCTCTATTTAATTTAGCAACAGCAACTCAAAATCAGTTTACGAACTCAAAAAGCAAAGACCCTATTCTCCATTCCCCTGCAATTGTATTCCAGAGAGTGGATAGCCTACTTCTTTTTTTTTTTTCTCCTACCTCCCACAATCTGGTGCAGCGGCCAAGTTCATCGGGCAGGGTGGTCAGCTGCTTGTTGTGACTCACATCCAACGACTGCAGGGACACCAGATGACCTATCTCACGGGGCAACTGTAAGGCACAGAAGCATCCACAATTAAAACAGAGATGTGTATCAGAACAGACCTATCAACTGTAAGGCAAAGCATCTACAATTATAACAAAGGTGTATATCAGAACATACAGAACTATCAACTGTAAGGCAAAGCATCCACAAATATAACAAAGGTGTATATTAGAACCTACAGAACTATCAACTGTAAGGCAAAGTATCAACAATCATAACAGAGGTGTAACATGAAGTTCAGTCTATTGAGCGCACCTGTATATAAGCCACACCCACTAAAAAAATTTTTATCTGAACTTTTTTCACAAATAAGCCGCAGTGGTTTATAAGCCGCAGATAAATACAACAAAAATGTAGCTCATAATCTTAGGATTATCATATTCATTCAGTGTCATCATTGTCCTGTCCACTGATTCCACTGAAGTCTTCTTCTTCGGTGTCGTAGTTTTGAACAGAAATAGTAGCGCTTCCTCCGCCATCTTGTCACTGACTTCAGATTCGTTTTCACTGTCGCTTTCCTCTTGAGGCAAGGTGAAGGTCGCTGCTGCTCTGTCGCTTGCACTGTCGTCTGCTGCAGCACACAGTCCAGCCTTGCGAAAACCATTGATAATGGTGGACTGCTTGACTTTACCCCATGCGGTCAGGATCCACTGGCAGACTTGAGCAATTTTTGCTTGTCGCAAGTGGCCAATTTTGGTGGCCAGGTCGATCGCCTTCAACTTGAAAGCTGCATTGTAGGCATTCCATCGCGTTTTCGGCATGATGAGGGTGTGTGCTTGAGCAAATGATCTGAATGCTTCAATGGTGCGGCTTTGATTTAAAAATGTGAGCAGTTAACACTGTAACAACGTGAACAGTGAACACTTTAACATGGAGCTCATCGAAAAATTCATGAACAGTAAACATGATATGGTGAGTTACAGAGAAGCTAAGAATAGACGAGGGTGTGATGCTCCTGGAATTGGAAAAATCCGCAAATAAGCCACATCGTTGTTTCAGCCGCAGGGTTTAAAGCTGGGGAAAAAAGTCGCGGCTTATAGTCCAAACTTTATGGTATATCAGAACATACAGAAATATCAACTGTAAGGCAAAGCATCCACAATTATAACAGAGATGTATATAGGAACACACAGAAACATCAACCATAAGGCAAAGAAGTATCCACAACTATAACAGAGATGTACTTGAGAATACACCGAAATATCAACTGTAAGACAGACATTTATGCACACCTATGACCGAGATGTATATCTGAACGAAAAAGTAATACCTTTTGTCTGCAGGACAATATCTTGTTTTGTTGAATTACCATTAAGTATCAACGAATTGAGTTTTGAAAATATTTTGTTGAGTTTTATGTAAATTTGCTACAGAGCATTAATGGTATTGCCAAGAGCTTGACTATGTCAGTTCATGTTCTTCAAAATTCAACATGTCCAACAACAAAGCGGAATGAACTCTTATCAAAACTGCTGTGTCCAAACCTTCACAAGCCTGATCAACATTTCTGCATCAGTGTGATACCAAGATATATTGAAACAAATGTTCAACTTTTCTAATACATTCTAAACATCAAGCTAGCATGATGTAATATATATATATATATATATATATATATATATATATATATATATATAATATATATATATAAAATATATAATATATATATATATATAGATCAGTAACGCGCAACGCGCTCGAAACAAGTTTGTAGATAGTTTTAAGATTCCCCTTTTTACTTGTTTTAACTATATATATATATATATATATATATATATATATATATATATATATATATATATATATATATATATATATATATATATATCAATCAATCCTTTTCAATGAAAAAAAGTCCATGGCACCGCATGAATTAGAATGAAATGAAAACATGTAGCTTACCTACAGGTCTGAAAATCCCCACATGACTGACATAGTTCCTAACCTCAAATCAAATCAAAATCAAATGAAATATCAAACATAATTCAAAATAACCCCCTGGAATTATTGCAAGAGTGAAATGCACCCGATTCCAAATCATGAATGTCTGTAAAGATTACAGCCTATTTTTTCTGGAGGCAGCAGGGTGGAGGAAGGAGGTGGGTGGGTGTTAAGAGGGTGCGCGTGCATGTGAAAGAGAGAGAGAGAGAGAGAGAGAGAGAGAGAGAGAGAGAGAGAGAGAGAGCGTGTGTGTGTATGTGTGTTTAAGAATGTTAAGTACTGAAAACTTCATCTCTGGTGCTAGTTTAGTCTCTTAGAGAGATGTAATTTTGCACATGATTTCTGCACTCCTTGTGTCCTGGATCTTCCACTGTTGTGCGGAGTATTTCTATCCAAAAAGACCTGCAAGCATTCCGAGTTAAAAGTTGAACACTATTCATTGGGTGACCAGATTTCATGAGGAATCTCGTTACCTCGGCTATCTTGTTCCTGGCGGCATGCAGCTTCTCCAGTTTGCTCCAGGCCTTGGCTCCTTCCAGATTCAGCTGTGAATGAGACAACACCATCATGGGTAACACTCCTGAATACAGCAGACAACAAACTAACTTTCTACATTCACTTGTCTTTTTGCTGCTGTTCTGACCAGATGAGTACGCTTATGAGTTGAGACGCTCTCAGTACTAATGTCATCATTACTATTTCCAGAACACCCCATCATCAGTACTAATGTTATCATTACTATTTCCAGGGCACCCCATCATCAGTACTAATGTTATCATTACTATTTCCAGGGCACCCCATCATCAGTACTAATGTTATCATTACTATTTCCAGAACACCCCATCATCAGTACTAATGTTATCATTACTATTTCCAGGGCACCCCATCATCAGTACTAATGTTATCATTACTATTTCCAGAACACCCCATCATCAGTACTAATGTTATCATTACTATTTCCAGGGCACCCCATCATCAGTACTAATGTTATCATTACTATTTCCAGGGCACCCCATCATCAGTACTAATGTTATCATTACTATTTCCAGAACACCCCATCATCAGTACTAATGTCATCATTACTATTTCCAGAACACCCCATCATCAGTACTAATGTTATCATTACTATTTCCAGGGCACCCCATCATCAGTACTAATGTTATCATTACTATTTCCAGGGCACCCCATCATCAGTACTAATGTTATCATTACTATTTCCAGGGCACCCCATCATCAGTACTAATGTTATCATTACTATTTCCAGGGCACCCCATCATCAGTACTAATGTTATCATTACTATTTCCAGAACACCCTATCATCAGTACTAATGTTATCATTGCTATTTCCAGGGCACCCCATCATCAGTACTAATGTTATCATCATTATTTCCACAACACCCCATCTACCAGACAATGGAATTTCCTACACCTTAGAGGGAACAACATCCACGTGAATGCATTGTAAATCACAGTCAGTCACTAAGCTGCACCTGATGACAGTATCATCCATCATAAAAGGGGCTGAAATAGCTCACCTGGTAGAAAGCCTGACCCTAATCTTGGTGACCCTTGGTTGGAGGGTTCAAATCTCTGCTAGAACATTTTGGTGCATGGGGATTTTTCCCTTGTGTTGACATTGGTTCTGACCCCATTTCCCAAAAAGTCCTTTGATTAAGACTATAAACCATCAGTGGACATCTTGCACACTCATAAAATCCCATCACCAACTTTCCGAGGACATGGCCAGTTTGGCTGTTGGTGTGGATGGCAAGTTACACATACCACATGCCACATACCCTGCATGAGAAATTAAAAGAATGAAGAAAGAAAACTGAGTGACTGACATTGACTGAATGACAAAGGAAACGACTGAATGAAGCACCAGCAGACAGCTTTTCAGTCGTCTCTACCCAGGTAGGCAGCCTGTTGTGTAAGCGAGAGCATAGCTTGTTAAGCGCTTACAGCTTGGTCTCTAACTGATGATAGGCGCTATGTAAGTTCTCATAATAATAATAACAACAAAACAAGCAGAAGTCTTCGAAATTCATGATTTTACAGAATCACATAACTGCCAACATACTACTGACCTTGGTGATCTTGTTGAGGGAGACAACCAGCTCCTTCAAGATCTGTGTTTTCCACTGCAGAGGGGAGGGAAGTCCTTCAAGCTGATTCCCCGCAAGATCCAGGACTCGAAGACTGAAACATTACACCTAATCTTCAGTTTACCTCTCTCTCTATGTCATTTTTTCTTTCATTTATGTTTTGTCGTTGATCAGTTCGTTCTCTCTCTCTCTCTCTCTCTCTCTCTCTCTCTCTCTCTCTCTCTCTCTCTCTTTGAATTTTTTTTTTACCTACTTTCTGCTTCCTCCTCCACGTATTGCTCCCAGCATTTGCCCTACCCCATCTCAAAATATGTGTTTACGAATGTGCATGTGGTGGGTGTAAATGTGTTGGATGTGCATTTGTGTGTGTGTGTGTGTGTGTGTGTGTGTGTGAGTGTGTGTGTGTGTGTGTGTATCTGCGTCAGTGTGCCTGCGTGTGCAGGAGTCATGAGTGCGCAGGGGTATCAGCACACATGTGATCAAACACATGAGTAAACCCACAGAGTGCAAATGAGTTAAGCGCGAAACATGCCAGCATAATCAAGCTACAAGCATGCACACACCAACGCACAAGCAAGTGTCCATAGAGAAGGAAGAAAGAAGACTGACTTGGGCAGCTCCAGGATGAACTTGGGCACGTAGAAAGGCTCTTTCTCCGTGATGTTGTTGTTGCTGAGGCGCACGGTAGCCAGCCTGACCAGGCCTGCCGCCACTGTTTCACTCGGCAACGTTTCTGGCAGCAAAGAAAGAACGTGTTAACAGCAAGGGTTTTTTTCCCCTCTTCTCAGTGATCAGAGAAGGCAAAACAAAGAAAAAGCATCCACAGTGAATGAGGAACCGAGACAAAGAAGTACAAAGAAAACAAAACAACAAAAGTGAGAAAGCTTGGTCGCTTGTTAAGGCCAGGAAAGGAACTGAAATTCAAAACTCCTGCACAGAAAAATCATTTAGTTTGGGGAGATAATCGAAGATTCTGGGCACTGAACCATTAAGAAGGATTTCACTCCCTTCTCTCTTGCTTCTTCTCCTCCCCTCCCCTCCTCCTCCCCCCTCCCCCTTAAAGAGGCACAGTTCACATCAAGGCGGACTAAGGCATTTGTTTAGACAAGTAGCTATTTCTTCACATTAATTTTAGTTAAGAAAATTTGTTTCTCATTGTGTTATACACAGACAAACATGGAGGTCAGAACCTTTGGCTGAAGGTTTCTCATGGCTAGTGGCTTGCCAACAGACATGATGTGGAGAACTTGGGCGCATAGAAAGTGCTGATTTAATTCTTTCCCCTGTAAAGCTGCACTTCTGTCCCCAATAACTGAAACTGTTCATTCTTAGTACGACTTGATATGAGGATCATAACACAACATCTATACCAGCTGATGTAGAATTACTGGGCAGTCGAATGAATGAAACAAACAAACTATGAAACAGACACCACACATTTCAACTGACTCGTCTTTTTAACTCTCTTCAGTTCTTTCCCTTGAATTTCGATTACCGGTGAATTATGGTTTTCTTCCCGGAATTACGGTATTTAAAACATTTTTCTTATCTGAAGCAATATATCGCCTAAAAAACCCGAAATAGACACATTCGTCACAAAAATATTATTATGTAAGAAATAATGCGCACAATGTTACGAAACAAAGAACGTCTTTCATGCAAAAATCTCAAAAACTGTTGAGAGTTAAGGCAGGACAAATAACATTCAAAGCAATAAAAACAAAGGACAACGAGTCACTTATTTCTGTGATCTCTGAGAATAAGCCTCCCAGGTTTTTTGGACAGCATACTCTTGAGTTAAGGAGTTTTTGTGACACATCCACGGTCTAGTTTCTAGCCATTATTTTGTAAAAATTGTGCCCTTTTTTGTGGAGATAAAAGGCTAAAGGATGACTTTTCACCTAAAACTGTTGGGATTCATAGTTTCACTTTTGTTGGGCATCACGTGACTGTCTTATTACTGCATTAGCCACACAAAAACTTCGGCCTGGCAGAGCAGACTAACTGCCGTGAATGCTATTGTCTGACATGGTACAGTATATGACGCCAAACAGGGAGTATAATACAAACTCCCAATTTTGTTGCCGTTATTGTTGCTTTACCTGTAATTCACCTTCAAACATGAATTATAATTGCAATGACCATGTCTCAACCCATAACACTATTGAAAATCAATTCCATTCCAATTTGTTGGTTTCTAACACAAGAAGTTGGAGCCAACGAAAACTTTGCACTGTACTGCATCCTTTCACAGCTATTGCAAATTCACCAAAATTCATTTCACGCTCATTCACACATCGTTTTCCTCAAAAGTGTGCTTTTTTTTTTTTTTAAGAATTAAATAGACATGGGAGGGCTGGTCTGATTTTGGGATTCACAAACATGGGATGGCTAATGGCTGGTCTGAATTTGGGATTCACAGACTTGGGATGGCTGATCTGATTTTGGGATTCACAGACATAGGATGGCTGATAGCTGAGTTGATGTTGGGATTCACAGACTTGGGATGGCTGATGGCTGATCTGATTTTTGGGATTGACAGACTTCATTCTGTGCCCGTGTCATTCCGACCAACACAAGCACCAACAGGGACCACCTGCGTACCCAGCTTGTTGTTGGCAGCATACAAGATCTCCAGCTTGCTGCAGTGCAGGAGGAAGCTGTCAGGGATGCAGCTGATCTGGTTGTGACTCAGGTTCAGGCGTCGCAGCTCCACCAGATGAAGGGGGGTGTCCGGCAAGTCACCGATCTGATTACTGTGCACATGCGAACACACACACACACAGACATGCGAGCATGTACACATACACATGCACACACACACACGCACCCACGCACGCACGCACGCACGCACACACACACACACACACACACACACACACACACACACACACTGGTTATAAATGTACAAGGTGAATGTTGGGGCTAAATTTTCTCAACATTCTTGAGTACAAATCAGTGACCTAGTGACTGCAAGAGCTAATAAACACAAAAAGCGTGTGTGCGTGCATGCGTATGTGCGTATGTGCCTGTGTCTGTAATCAACTGTAATACGAAATGTAAGAATGGCAAAGTTACCTGGACAAGAAGTAATTTTCTCCTATCTTGAAATGACTGCATTTTCATTGTTTGTCTGAAAATAAGTGACATACACATACATACAGAGAGAGAGAGACAGACAGACAGAGACAGAAACAGAAAGACAAACACACACACACACACACACTGTATGTGTATACACACACACACACACACACACACACACACACACACACACACACTCACACTAAAAATATTTTCTTCACTTTCTCAACCATAGAAAGAGGGCTTACCTGGCCAGGTTCAGTTTTTGCAGAAGAGGCATCATGGTGTCCAGCTGTGGGGGAAAGCGGTCAGTTTGTTCTCTGAAGCGATCAGTTCTTCCAGTGACAGACTGTCTGTCAGCCCAAACAGATCAATCGTTGCCAACTGCAAAAACCACAGTCAGAGCTTGATATTAAAACATCCGACATCTTCGATGAACTGCCAAACTTGAAATGTTTACAAGGCTCCGCACATAAGTTATCGAATGAAGGTGTGTAAAAACATATTTTTTTCTAAATATTCAAAATGAGAAATCAGGTAAACATATTGAATATCTTAATTACATACTACTCCCGTGCTATGTTGTCAAATCAAAATGGAAATGCATTTCATTACTGCTTTTCTAAAAGGAATGTTTTCTGTGTCTGTGACAGCTGAAAAAATGCAAAAGTTTGTTCTCAAAACACTTTGGTCTTTTTCTCTTTTTTTTTTCCAAAGCAGAAATGCAAGCCCATTCAAGTTTATAGTCAAAACCTTGTTCTTAAAGAAGCTGACATACATGCATATTCAAGTTCAATCTCAAAGCCTCTGAAAACAAGGAAAACTGGAAAAATAATGCTCTTTCCAGTTTGCTCTCAAAACCCTTCTAAAACAGAAACTGAAGTAAATGCACTGCAGGGTACCCATCCATGGGTCGCCTCACTTCGACCTGGTGCTGACTGATCATTGTAGATTGTTGGTTGTGATATTCCTGAAAGTGCTGTGTATGCAATGGCTGCAATGAGTGGCAAAGGAGTCATGCCACTGAAGAAACACGCTGAAGGAACACAGAAATGGAAGATGGAAGGATTAGTGGATGCGTTTCTGAGCGCGTCGCTCAAATTTCTGGACCAACATGGCACACCTCAGTGAGGCTGTATATGGCAGAGCCCAAGCGACTGCTGGAAGTCATGCCACTGGGAAGCATCAAAGAAGAGACGGCAACAACACAAAGTCCACATGTGCTGTTCAAATAAGCATTTAATCGTAATCACACGCGTTTTGAGTGTATTTTCCCCATATTTCACAGGATAACATGGTGCTTCTATGACATAATAACCGCTTTCTTTCACTGCGAACAAAATGAAACAGCCAACCAAGATATTCAGAGAAAAGGTGGATCTAAATTTATACTTTCGCTGTACAGAGATCAATATACAATGTAAGCTGAAGTATTAACATTTTCTATGCATTGTGCTGTAGTTGTGAAACTCGGGCTACCCTTCTTTGGTGTAAGGCATCAAAGTAGGACTGTGCCACCTATTTTCATTTCAAATTCTGATTGAGTCTTCCTTTTTTTTTTGTTTCTACATAGCTATTGGCTCAAATGTAGCCGACCAAAAGTAACTGACCTGATTACTGGACAGATCCAGACTCTGCAGCTTGGAAGAATGAAGATTAACGAAGGGGAATTCACTCAAATGATTTCCATTCAGGTTCAAATGAACTAGACCAGGCAACAACTGGAAACAGATTTAAGAAAAAAAAAAATCAATCAAAATGACAATCATACAAAGCCAGCTCATCAGAACTAAACGCATTGGTATCTCTGAAAAAAACAACAAGAGATCAGAATCACAATTCTAAAATTTTCAACATGTTTTACTCAAGCATGAATAGTTTACAAATACATTTTGTCTTTTTTTTTTCCCCCAAACCAAAAAGTTTATTGTCTGATACGGCTGTTTATTGACTAAACCATATTCCTCACGAAATCAATTAAAACATGAATGGGGAGATTTTACTATACTCCCTGTTTGGCTAATATACTTACCATGTCAGACCATAGCATTCTACGGCAGTTAGTCAGCTCTGCCAGGCCGAAAAAAAAATTTCTGTGGCTAATGCGGCAATAAGACAGTCACGTGACGCCCACCCTACTTCCGCTGAGGAAGAGGCCGGTGTCCGCTTCCTGTACCTCATTCGTCGAGGCCTGTGCGCAAGGTAACCCCGAGAACCTTTTTTTTTTTTTTTTCTTTTTTTTTTTTTTGCTGTCCCAACTTCTGCGCCACCTCAGAGGCAGTGCACCCACACCGCTCATTCCGACACCCCGTCCACAGCCATAGCCCGGCTGGCCCCGCCGCAGCCCCGGCACCAGCAATCCACAGGGAGCAGTCAATGTCAAGTCGTCAAGAGGCAACCCACCGGAGGAGACACTGCACTGCCGCCGAGTCACTTCGGTGGTGTTCAGTGGCGCCTGTTCTGATCTAACATACGCAGGACACAACCTACTAAGCCCCCTACTCACGACAATAATTGCTTAGTCGCGGAGCCGGCGTGAGTGAGCTCTCCCTCCGGAGGGCGCCACCACGTCCGTCCAACGACAGCCCCCATGGACTCGCCGATACCGGTAACCCCGACGGAAGCAAACCAAGGCCACAGACGTGGAGAGGACATCGAAATTGAGGTCACCATGAGAGCAGGGCATGAAGGGCCACAGAACTTGAGACTTTTTTTTTTTTTTTTAATGCTGATCAATGGGAATGAGGATGATTAAGATGATGCTGCGGATTTCCATTTCGGTCTGAGACTACATGACAGGGCTGTACTCTACGCTTCCTTTCATAATATAACCTGGCGTCAACCAGGCCCGAGAGATACAGGCACCTGCAGTGTTGGTCAGGAAATTTGAGCAACACTCTCAGAAACGCATCCATTAAGTGGATGAAACTCGACTGTGTGGTCCCAGTCTTCCCAACTGAGTCCGCAGCAAACTCAACTCTGGGTAGGAGCCGGTCGGGGCAGAAAAAACCCACATGACTATGATGGGATTCGAACCCACGACCTCCCAGCCGGGAGTCCGCGACACTAACCACTTCGCCACGGCGGCTGGTAACCCCGAGAACCTTGGTGCTAGAGGGGAAGGCAGGCGGGCATTAGAGTCTGACATGGTAAGTATACTAGCCAAACAGGGAATATAGTAAAAATTCCCCATTTTGGCGTCATATACTGTACCATGTCAGACCACAGCAGAATTTATCGGAATCGGAGGAGGGCGAGTGCCCTAGTGGTTCTTGGGGTAAACTGATATGGCTGCATTAGCCGCCACAAAGGAGATCCCTTTTGAACCGTCAGCCCTGGTCATGCGGATGTCGCTTAACCCTCTTGCATTCGTTTCGCCCGTATCCGGCCGCTGTGTTTGTCTCCCATGCTGTTCGTTCCGGCCGCAACCGGCCGTACGTGCCGCGTTACTTTCCCTCACACACTGCGACCTTGTTTTATGTCAGGGCTGGCCAAAAATAAACGTACATCCCTGAGAGGTGTCCAATGAAATCTTAGTAGTAGTATGGGGTGTGGGAAACAATTCATTCACAAAGACTAGGGTCGTGAACTGACCGCAATCCATTGCTGCAGACGGCATCGACTTGTTTCTGAAAATGGCGTCTGCTAGCGCTTCTACTGACGGCGATTTTTTGGATTATACAAAAGAGGAGTTGGATGATATATTACAAGAAGTAGAAAGATATGAAAGAGAGGAGTTAAATGAAAGTGGTGTGGATGTTTGAGAGGAAGAAGAGGGAGAAGAAGGCGCAGAAAGTGATGAAGATGATGATGCGCCTTTGTTTGCGTTTGTGACCACGTGGCGACCGGCGACTTCCGCACCCGTGGTTCAGCCTTTTGAGGAGGAGACCGGGTCAAATCATGATTTGCCAGACACAGCTATACTTCTGGATTATTTTTTCTCTTCCTGCTGCAGTTGTTTTTTACTACAGCTGCTGACCAGACGAACCTGTACGCCAGGCAGCAGATGGCAAAGCGGGGACAACCTGACCTACTTTGGCAGGATATGACACCTGCGGAGATGCGCGCATACGTAACTGTGCTCGTCATGATGGGGATCAAACGTCAGCCAAGACTCTGGTGCTACTGGTTGACTGATCTTCGGTTTAGCGAGCCATGGATCAGTGGGGTGATGTCGAAAACACAGTTTCTGCCATGCAGCAAACATGGTAGAAACCATGGATCAAGAGTAGTGTTTACCATATTGGTGACATGTGACAGTGGTGACACCCTCCTGCTGTGTGTGACCAGGCACCACATTAGAGTGTAAAGAATGGATTTTACTTCTTTCTGTGACTGTGAATATTCCGTGTTAAAAGTCGTTAAGTAGTGACAAACACACCTTTTAGGATGAAAAAAACCCCGTAAAGTTACCTGGCCGCATGTTTGAGTATGTGACAATCATGTGACATTTAGTGACACCCCAAACTGGATTTACTGAACCAGGACTGCTGTTTACAAGTTGAGGTAGGCCACCCTTTGATGATTTATACTAACAAATGCATGCCGACAATGTTATTGTCTGTCTGGTGTATCATAGTAACATTGTCAACGTTTGATGTCCCATTGTTTTGTGACAAACAGGGTGACAATGACACCCACATGCATCCCAAACATGTGACATCTCTGCATTATGAAATATAATGTATTAGAATTTTGCATACTAAATTTGACAGCGCTGCAGTGGAAACTTTGTCCACTTCAGCCTTTCAAAGGCAGTAGGTGAGTTTTAGCTTAAATTTCTCAAAACAATATGAATACTAGGAGCAGTTCTAGGCTGGAAAATGCGAATGCAAGAGGGTTAAATAAAAATTTATAAAGGGATTTTCCGAACGCCAGTAGGCTGCCTCTAGAAGGTGGCGCAAGGGGACAGAGTGCTGGAACGCTGCGAACGTGGCCAGGGCTCTGACCTCATGGGCCCGAGGGATATAATGGGGAGATCCTTGGACGCCTGGGCGTATGCAGATCTAACCGTCTTGGAAAGCCACCTAGAAATAGTGCCAGCCGAGATGTCTTTCTTATTGTTGGGGTTGAGAGAAATAAGGAGATGTCTCTGGAAAGTGCCAGCCGAGATGTCTTTCTTATTGTTGGGGTTGAGAGAAATAAGGAAACGTCTCTGGGAAGCGCGCCTGGGGCGCGAACGTTCCCAGTAGTGTCTCTAGACACCTGGAAGGGCACAGATCCATGTCTCCCCCACTGTCCCCACCTAGGATATCCGCCAGCGAGCGATGATGAAGTAGGTATAGGGAGTGCCCGGTTCCTGATTCTTAGCTAAGAATTCGGGAAGGAACTTAAGAGAGACAGAGCCGTCCCTGTGGAAAGCAATGTCTCTGGGGACCCCGCTGAGAGTGTGGATCTCGCTTCGCCTTCTGGCCGAAGCCAGGGCAAGGAGAAAAGTGGTTTTCAGGGAGAGAAGGTCAAAGGGAAGGGTGGCCATAGGCTCGAAAGGGGGTTTTCTGAGAGCGTCGAGAATGATAAAGAGGTCCCAAAGGGAACGCGCCTAGGGAACTGGGACTCGCGTAGAGCCACCCCTCTAGAGATCTCTCTGAGAAGGAAGTCATTCTCAAAGGAGGGTCCGCCGAGCTGGCGGACGGTCGTGCAGATGGCCGACCTGTAACCCCGTATGGAGCTAGCCGAGAGCCTGAGGGAGGAGGATAGATGGGATAGGAAATTTCCTATTTGGATATTGGAAGGGTGATCATGGGGAACAGAGTGTTCTGAGCACCAGGAGACCCATTTCTCCCAACGGTAGTCATAGAGGGACTCCGTGCTTGCCCTGCAAGAGGCTGTTGCTAGGGCCCGGAGGTCCTGCGAGGCCCCGGCCCCCGAGAGAATGGTTAGGACGGACTGGGACCTGTCCGTTCGGGAGGTAGGGTAGGTGCTCGCAGTCGGACTGGCACAGAAGCCAGGTGTGGAGGCGGAGCATCTGGGGGTTGGAGTGAGGGCGACCCGAAGCGAGCGAACAGATAAATAACAGAGAGGAGGTTAGGTATCTGGAATGAGCTGTGCTTGCATAGAAGCACATCAAGAGACTGTGACCACATTGCATAAAACCTTGCATTATATGCAACAATTCACTGTCTTTGCTCCTTTCTTCAGGTTTGTACACTATAAATAAAATACTGAGAAGAATATCCTTCAACATGGCATCACCTTGATCATATCCTTTCTGCAAAAAGAAAGAGAACCCTTAACACAAGGGAAACAAACAAAAAGCAAAGACCAACACACCTGGAACAGTTCATCAGGAACACAGTCCAGCATGTTGTTGCTCAGATCCAGTTTCTTCAAGTTTCGGAGTCGCACGGCGAAGTTTTCACCGCCGCTAATCAGGTGACCCAGGCTCCTGATCTTATTGGAGGAGACATCAATGCACTTGACTGGGCTTTCCAACACCACGGCCATGTTTCTGCTGCTGGAGTCGTGGCTCAGGTCCAAGTCTGTGGGGCAAAACGTCATGGATAAAGTCACTGCCAGGAATGGATTCATGGGGTTCTTTATTGTCTACAAAACAAGAGTTAAGACAACTCATGGTGTGGTATGATTCATGGCTGAAACACCTTTGATGAAAAAAAAAAAGTAGCATGGATTTCAGAAACCAATCACTGCCCGTGTTTTTCTCCCCTCACACAAACGCATGCACACACACACACACACACACACACACACACACACACACACACACACACATGCACACACACACACTTCATGGCTTAAAATACCTAAAACAAATAAAGGCATGGGTTTTGGAAATCCGTTTCCCTCTCTTTCTCTCTCCTTTGTCACACAAACACATACACTCTCTCTCTCTCTCTCTTTCTTTCTCGTCTCTTTTCCACTCTATCTCATTCTCTCTCTCCCCACCCATCCCTCCTTCCTCCCTTCCCTCCATCACTCTCTCTCTCTTGCTTGGCCCTTTCCCTGCCACAGTATAAGAGCTTTTCTGTATTGCTGAGTGCCAGGGCCAAATTGCAGTAGGTTCACTCATCTGTTCACTACTCATTCATTTATTAAGGTATCTCTTAGCTTTTTCGCATGTTTTTTTCTTATACCCTGTGCTATGATGCGATATCATAATAATTTGATTTTGCTGGTCATTAGTATGATAAAAATGAATATATTCAAGTAATAAGTACCCCATAGTAGACACAGTTACGGGCGTACAAGATTGTGAAAACGACCCTGTAATAGACATGGGGCAAGCAGGGAAGAGGTTAAAAGCATCGTGTTTTTTTTTCTTTAAAGTTTTATGAAGTCAACGAGCCAAAAGTTGACACACAGGCTGGACGAGACACAGGAGGATTCTGAATGAAACACTGGATCTTCACTTCCCCTCATTCCCCCCCTCCCCCCCTCCGCCCAATCCGTCTCTCTGATGTGTGTACCTTTACGAAGGCAGATCTGACTGTACAGACTGAAAGAACACAAACAACACTTTTGTGCAGTATTTTAAAGGTTGATTGGTTCGGCTAAATAGAATGATACAGTTCCATGCAAAGAGGTCATGGCAACAGTTGTGCCTGATGACCTGCCAGTCCCATTCCATCACAAGGATGCTACAGTCCCTCACTGATGACCTGATCTGCCTGTTCCAGCCCGTCACAATAACAACATATGTTTCAGGCGGTCGGATGTGTCTGTCCATACTACCCCAAGGATACCTGTCCACCCCATCCAATCACAAGCCTGTTACACAGTTCCTCACGATGCCCTGATCTGCCTCATCCAATCGCAAGGATTTACTGTTTACACTGATGCTCTAATCTGTCTGCTCCAGCCTATCAGAATAATACATACAGTATTTAATGACCTGGTCTGTCTGCCCCATCCCACCCCTGGTTGTTGCCATTTATCACTGATGACCTGGTCCAATCACAAGGATGTTACAATCACATTGATGACCTGGCCATACTCATCTGCTGCAGGTGAGGAGCTAACTGAATCTAATTTCAGAAACAGGGCCAGTGCACCACGTCAAATGTGTAAATACAAAACCATGTGCATACACAACCCCTCGAACACCCACAAGCAAAACATGCTCCATGACTCAATGTCACTGCATTGCACTAAATGTCTCTGTTCGCCTTGTCCCTTCTAATTTCCTGAAACACCACTGAACACCACTTTAGAGTATATTAAGCCTCTCCCTGCTGATTCCTGTTTCAGAACAAAGAGTTTATCACCTTTGGAACAGGCTAACAGATTCTTTTTCACTCTACTGGTAAACCACTAAAATAATAAAAGTTTTTCTTTTTTTAAGTTGGGGATGGTTAGCACGCAAAAATGGGACTAGAGAGGGTGGTTAAAGGTAGGGAGGACCATGGAAAGCCTGCGATCTGCACCGATCTTAAAGCTTGTGATCTGCATTGATCTAAAGGCCGTGATCTGCATTAATCTTAAAGCCTGCGATCTGCACTGATCTTAAAGCTTGTGATCTGCATTGATCTTAAAGCCTGCGATCTGCACTGATCTTAAAGCTTGTGATCTGCATTGATCTTAAAGCCTGTGATCTGCATTGATCTTAAAGGCTGTGATCTGCATTGATCTTAAAGGCTGTGATCTGCATTGATCTTAAAGGCTGTGATCTGCATTGATCTTAAAGCTTGTGATCTGCATTGATCTTAAAGGCTGTGATCTGCATTGATATTAAAGGCTGTGATCTGCATTGATCTTAAAGGCTGTGATCTGCATTGATCTTAAAGGCCGAGATCTGCATTGATCTTTAAGGCTGTGATCTGCACTGATCTTCACACACACACACACACACACACATACACACACACACACACATACACACACACACACACACACACACACACACACACACACACATACAAACATGATAAGGAACATGTTTATAACTTGGCCAACCATAGATGCTAAATGAGAGCTGCAAAAAAAAAAGTTATAATTAGAAGAGGAACAGGTCAAAGGGTGAGGATAAGTATGGAAAACATTTGTCTCCCATGTTCTTTGCTACTTATAAAACAATAATGAATATCTACACATATATAACCACATAAAACTCAAAGGTTATATCCACATTTATCCGTATAAAAGAAGACAGATGGAAAGCAGCTCTCTGAACTATACCTTGAACTTTCCTCCATCTACAGATCATCTTCTCTTGGAATGTAAATGTGTATATAACCTAATTCAGTTTACTGTAATTGTATTCTTTCTTTCTTTCATGTTTATTTCATAACTTATATTTAAACTTGTAAAACTCTATTTTCCCAAAACATATTTTTAAAAATCTATATCAGACAATTTTTTTTCCTTTCTGAACTAACCTGGCTGTTCCAAACAACTGACAACCCCCCCCCCCCCCTCACTTCCCCCCCCCCCCCCCCCAATCTTAAAGGCTGTGATCTGCACTGATCTTAAAGGCTGTGATCTGCACTGATCTGAAAGGTTGTGATCTGCACAGATCTTAAAGGTTGTGATCTGCACTGATCTTAAAGGCTGTGATCTGCACTGATCTTAAAGGCTGTGATCTGCACTAATCTTAAAGGCTGTGATCTGCATTGATCTTAAAGGCTGTGATCTGCATTGATCTTAAAGCCTGTGATCTGCACTGATGTTAAAGGCTGTCACCTGCACTGATCTTAAAGGTTGTGATCTGCACTGATCTTAAAGGCTGTGATCTGCATTGATCTTAAAGCATGTGATCTGCACTGATCTTAAAGGCTGCGATCTGCACTGATCTTAAAGGCTGCAATCTGCATTGATCTTAAAGGCTGTGATTCGCATTGATCTTAAAGGCTGAGATCTGCATTGATCTTAAAGGCTGCGATCTGCATTGATCTTAAAGGCTGCGATCTGCATTGATCTTAAAGGCTGCAATCTGCATTGATATTAAAGGCTGCGATCTGCATTAATATTAAGGCTGCGATCTGCATTGATCTTAAAGGCTGCGATCTGCATTGATCTTAAAGGCTGCAATCTGCATTGATCTTAAAGGCTGCGATCTGCATTGATCTTAAAGGCTGTGATCTGCACTGATCTTAAAGGCTGAGATCTGCATTGATCTTAAAGGCTGAGATCTGCATTGATCTTAAATGCTGAGATCTTCACTGATCTTAAAGGCTGTGATCTGCATTGATCTTAAAGGCTGTGATCTGCACTGATCTTAAAGGCTGAGATCTGCATTGATCTTAAAGGCTGTGATCTGCACTGATCTTAAAGGCTGTGATCTGCATTGATCTTAAAGGCTGTGATCTGCATTGATCTTAAAGGCTGAGATCTGCATTGATCTTAAAGGCTGCGATCTGCATTGATCTTAAAGGCTGCAATCTGCATTGATGTTAAAGGCTGAGATATGCATTAATATTAAGGCTGAGATCTGCATTGATCTTAAAGGCTGCGATCTGCATTGATCTTAAAGGCTGCAATCTGCATTGATATTAAAGGCTGCGATCTGCATTAATATTAAGGCTGCGATCTGCATTGATCTTAAAGGCTGCGATCTGCATTGATCTTAAAGGCTGCAATCTGCATTGATCTTAAAGGCTGCGATCTGCATTGATCTTAAAGGCTGTGATCTGCACTGATCTTAAAGGCTGAGATCTGCATTGATCTTAAAGGCTGAGATCTGCATTGATCTTAAATGCTGAGATCTTCACTGATCTTAAAGGCTGTGATCTGCATTGATCTTAAAGGCTGTGATCTGCACTGATCTTAAAGGCTGAGATCTGCATTGATCTTAAAGGCTGTGATCTGCACTGATCTTAAAGGCTGTGATCTGCATTGATCTTAAAGGCTGTGATCTGCATTGATCTTAAAGGCTGAGATCTGCATTGATCTTAAAGGCTGCGATCTGCATTGATCTTAAAGGCTGCAATCTGCATTGATGTTAAAGGCTGAGATATGCATTAATATTAAGGCTGAGATCTGCATTGATCTTAAAGGCTGCGATCTGCATTGATCTTAAAGGCTGCGATCTGCATTGATCTTAAAGCTTGAGATCTGCATTGATCTTAAAGGCTGAGATCTGCATTGATCTTAAAGCTTGTGATCTGCACTGATCTTAAAGGCTGAGATCTGCACTGATCTTAAAGGCTGTGATCTGCATTGATCTTAAAGGCTGCGATCTGCATTGATCTTAAAGCCTGTGATCTGCATTGATCTTAAAGGCTGTGATCTGCACTGATCTCAAAGGCTGCGATCTGCATTGATCTTAAAGGCTGTGATCTGCACTGATCTTAAAGGCTGCGATCTGCATTGATCTTAAAGGCTGTGATCTGCACTGATCTTAAAGGCTGCGATCTGCATTGATCTTGCATTGATATTAAAGGATGTTTCAGAACCTTACCGGTGTCCTCAGAGATGCTGCCTTTTCTGCTGCTCCCTTCAAAATCTGACTGAAATAAAAAGTATAGGCACATCCATCACACATGTACTCTTCCACAAATAATTACATTCAAGAAAAATACTTCTGTACAGTTTTTACACCCAAATCAGAAACTATGGCTGCAGTCATTAATCTGCAGCTATGTTTTAGACCCAATGAAACAATCTAGCTTCTACACAGTTGCTCTACTTGCACAAATTCTGAAGGCAAAAAGAACAACAATAAGTCTCTTGCAAACAGCATTGCAACACAGTGATGCTCACTGGTCTCTTTCAACATCAGCCAAAATTTTACACAGAAGAAAAACAGTTGAAATGCAACTTATGTCAGTGCCAACACAACTACTTTTATCCAGGCATCTTTGAAGACTGTTTCAGCAAAGTCTCACAAACCATTCCGGACTACTAAGGACCTGCAGTCAGGGCAAAAGGCTGATGCATGATATCCCCAAAGAACAGGAATGGATCATATCATTTCCATCAGATTTCTCATCCAAGGTGAAGTCAATCTAGATTTGCAATGTTCTACAACCTACTCCAAAACAATTTAGAAAGCTTTGCTAAGAGTCATTTTTTTCACACTCAAATGTTCACGTACATCCTCCCCCCCCCCCCCCCCCCCCACCCCCTCTTATCCAAGGTGAAGTCAATCTAGATTTGCAATGTTCTACAACCTACTCCAAAACAGTTTAGAAAGCCTTGCTAAGATTCATTTTTTTCACACTCAAATGTTCACATACATCCCCCCCCCCCCCCCCCCCTCTCTCTCCTCTCTCTCTCACCGCCTGCTGCACCACCCTTCCCTTGACCAAAAGGTCAACTGAAGAGAGAAGATGAACGACAGAAAAGATGTGAACACAAGTAAACGACAAAAAATCATGTTGAAAAACAATACAAGAAAGCAGACAGAAAAGATTCAGTCATACAGGACATCCAGAGCTTTAGACATGAAAAAAATGTCTGAGTACACAATCTACCATCTCTGCCAATTTTACTGAAAGTATGAAGTAAGGTAATGATGCTTATAGCCCAGCCGACCACAAAAGCCACATCAGGGTTGTCACCACACTGAAGTCAACTGAAAGTATAAGAGAGAGAGAGAGGAACAGATATGAAATCATGCAGGCAGACAAACCACAACAAAAGAAACCCAAAGGATGTGATTAAGACGAAATGAACGGACATCCTAATTCAATGCACCACGTGATACATACAGGATAGTCAAAGGCAGGGGAGGTTTCTCGAGAAGTTCCATGGTTGTGGAGGGCACGGTACTCCAAGATCTGCATGGGAAGATCCGAGGGTGACAAAGCACCCAGGGAGTACTTCCGAACCCATTTCCCTGCGCACACACACATACACACACACATACACACACACACACAAACATACACACACACACACACATACACACACACACACACACACACACACACATACACACACACACACACATATGCACACACACACACACGCACACACAGATGAACTTACACATACACACAAACATGATAAGGAACATGCTGTTTATAACCTGGCCAACCATAGAGGCTAAATGAGAGCTGCAAAAAAAAAGTTATAATTAGAAGAGGAACAGGTCAAAGGGTGAGGATAAGTATGGAAAACATTTGTCTCCCATGTTCTTTGCTACTTATAAAACAATAATGAATATCTACACATATATAACCACATAAAACTCAAAGGTTATATCCACATTTATCCGTATAAAAGAAGACAGATGGAAAGCAGCTCTCTGAACTATACCTTGAACTTTCCTCCATCTACAGATCTTCTTCTCTTGGAATGTAAATGTGTATATAACCCAATTCAGTTTACTGTAATTGTATTTTTTCTTTCTTTCATGCTTATTTCATAACTTATATTTAAACTCGTAAAAATCTATTTTCCCAAACCATATTAAAAAAAATCTCTATCAGACAAACTTTTTTCCTTTTTTTTCCTTTCTGAACTAACCTGGCTGTTTCAAACAACTGACACCCCCACCCCACCCCACCCCCAATGTGTTTTTTGAATCGAATGATCAACAGTCGTGCCAATCTGCTTGTACATCCATGTGACTGAATACGGACTGACAAAAGCGAAATGTTTCTGACAGATTCACTCTGAGGAAAAGACAGTTAAAATCATACAAGCATTTGATGACAAGTTTTTATGAAACAGACAAAGAAAAAAAAAACCCACAAAACAGCAACATTTACCGAAAAGGAACATGTATCTCATAGAGACATATTCAAATGAGAAGACTGTAAAATCCATTTGATTACCATCTGATGACAGGTATTATGGAAAGAACATCAGAAACAGTATTCCCCTCGCCACCACCACCACCCCCACCCCCCCTCCACACACACACGCATTCACTATCAGTTTTACTACCCTCCACACACACACGCATTCACTATCAGTTTTATTACAATCCAACTCACTCACTCACTCTCACTCACTCATTCTCTCTCTCTCTCTCTCACACACACACACACACACACACACACACACACACACACACACACGCACACACACACACACACACACGCATGCAAACACACACACACAAACACACACACACTGCAGGAAGTGAACCAGTACCTGGTGGTTTGCGTATGACCTTGTCATTCAGCATGACAGTGGTGGTGGCGTCGCAGGGCCGTCGAGGGTCATAGGGGTTGAAGGGAATGTTGGCTCCGGTCAGCGTGTTCCTCTTCCAGTCTTCCCACTCATCCTCAGAATAATCAAACTTTGGAACCTCTGTTTTCAGACCGCACACACATCACTGTTCATGGTTGGGCTCAAGTTTTCACTATGTTATCAAAGAAATCTAAATAATCGAACTTTAGAACCTCTGTTTTCAGGACACGCACACGTCTGTTGCGGCACACATTTTCACCGAGCTGTCAAAAACTCACAGACCTGCCCACCCAAAAATTGTCGATGGTGTACTTTCTCACATACCCAGGTGCATTTTTGAAAAAAACAAAAAAACAGGTATTTTTCATTTTGATTTTGAAGTTTCAACAAATACTAAAATCTAATATTCAAATCAAGAGCAGTCCCTTCAAAAAAAACATCCGGTGGTAAGAATCCGCAGATTCAGAATTCAGGCAATGTGCCATGCAGTATATCAAACGAAACTTTGCAAGAATATCTGCTTGGTGTCTTTCTCATCTGAGAGGTGTATTGTTGTGTTTGAGTAAAATGGCATACAAAATACGCCCAAAGCACATGGATAGGCCGGTCTCAACTCAGAATAATCAAACTGTGGAACCTCTGTTTTTGGAACACACGTACACGACATATTCATGGTTGGGTTCAAGTTCTCGCTTTGTTCTGAAAGAACCATGATATTTTCAGTCTAACTCATCCTCAAAATGATCAAACTGTTTTTTGTTTTTTTTTCAATTTCATCATGTGTGTTTGCTCAGTGGTATCACTACCACATGATTGATACAGGGTCCTTATACACACACTTCGATTCCAGACAACCGTCCCCATGAACTTGCCAACATCGCAACTCTTTACGTGAAGCTCACCAAGGCCTTGAACATGTAGAGGACATCAATTCAATTCATGGTGCTTATAGTCCAGCTGACTGCAAGGTCTCTACAAGAGCATGACATGGAAGACCACTAAAGTTGAGACTTTTTTCCTTTTTTAAATTTTTTTTTTTTATTACACATTTCATGATAATAAATGGGATAAAGATGAAGGAATCAATACTTTGTAGTTCTGTTCTGGCCAGAGACTATATGGCGCGACTGCACTCTCTTCTTCCTGTTATAATCTATCCCCGTGTCAACCAGACCAAAACCACACAGACATCCAAGGTGTCGGTCAGGGGCAACATTTACGCAGACCCATCCACTTGTGGATGAAACTCAATTATGCGATTCTATTCATCCCATTACAGCCTATGGCATACAACATAATAATTCTACGTATCCTATGATTTTTAGAGTGATCTCTAACAACTGTGGCTGTGTATACTTTGAAAGTTTTTAGAGTTAAATATACCTGTTCGAACAAGTGCTTTACTCCTTCTCAGTTAGACTACTGCCCTTGTCAATCAGAATGTTCAGGTAAAAGAAGCTAAACCCAATCTCAATACTGCCTCGGTAACACGTGACTCCCAGGGTGACTTCCCTGTCAAAATGTCACTTCCATTACTTGAGTTCTTTTTCAGTTTCCTTTCTTCATTTGCATGGGAAAATACCCAGGCTATTCAAGGGCCTTGGCATTGGAACATACCCAGGCAATTCAAGGGCAATGTCGTAGCTGAGCAGAAAATAAGGCACTTGTTTGTACTGGTAAGCATAAGACAAAAAAAAAAAAAAAGAAAAGAAAAGAGACGAGAAGAGGACAGGGTGTTGAGACAGGGAGATCAGAAGTAACAGTGAATCAACGTCACCACAGAAAACAAAGTCATATTCTGCTTCCTTCCAAGGCCCACAAGTGTTCACAAAACCAAACTCCCCAATCCTACATCATCATCCACCAGCACCCACCTTCCTCCTCGATGCTAAGTCCCCGCAGCACGGCCATGTCTGTGGTGCTCCATGACGAGGCCAGCACAGGTGGCTCTTCACGCTTCATAGATGAAGGCAGCTTGGCCGTTCTCTCCAAGCTCCTTAGCCGTCCTCCACGGTGTCTCTCTGCTCGGGAAAGGTGTTTGTGCGTCTGGGGTTAACTGCCTTGTTGGCTGCTTTCTCTGTTTCAAAGACACATAATCCATAGAAATGACACACACTGATTTACCTGCTCTTTTAGCTGTCTGAAAGAACCAATACTGATACCTAGTACACATGGAAATCTGCTGCTCTTATCACACCTTATGCATAATGTAGTAGACATACTACTGAACCATGAATCAGCAAGGTAACAATGAAATAAGAGATCCTTAACAACAGTCCCTGACAATCAAATACAAAAACATCTGTCACAATTTCTGGCTTAACCTACACACGCTGGATTCTCTGAATGTGGATGCTGACCCTCATCCCCTCCCCAAAAAGTAAAAACCGAAATTTCCAGAACTTTTCAAATACCCTGAATTAAACTAGCAATTTGAAAAGAGTTGAGCTTTTCAGCTACCCTGGATTAAACCTGAATTTTAAGAGAGTAGTATTTTTCAGGTACCATGGATTAATCCATGAATATTCAAAGACTAGTTCTTTTCAGGCATCACTGATTACACCACTAATTTTCAAAGACCAGACTTTTCAAATAACCTGGATCAAACCACTCCTTTTCAAACATTTTCAATGCCGTGGAATGGAAATTTCATGCCTCAGGATTGGCAAGCATGTCCAAGGACTGCATAAACCCGGAATGTTGTAATGATATCCACATAAACCCTGAATTTTGTGTTTTTATCTTGCAAACACACTGACACACAAACAGAACAGAACACAGTAGCCTCCACTTTGCCTCCATGCAGGGTAAATATCTGAAGGAAGAAAGACAACTGTGACCATTCAGCACCTATATTTGCCTCCTACCTCTCCTGTCCTGAAGGGTATCAAAAACGCAGGTGTGGATCTCGTTACTATTCCGTCGGAAGCGGAAGCACTTGTGGCGGTAGATCTCCAGCAAATTGGAGTCACTGCTCGAGTGCGACATCCGCCGGTTGCGGAGCTGCTCACTCTTCTTGATCTTGCTGACAAAATGCTTGCTGGTCACTGTACAAGAAACGTGAAGCTATGTTTTATCCTGGGAAAGTGTCATCCGGAGTGAGCAAGTGAGTGAGTCAGCGAGTGTGTGTGTGTGTGTGTGTGTGCGAGTGTGTGCGCACACGCATGTGCGCTTTTGTGTGTGTGTGTCCATCCTATTGTGTTGGTGACTCATTACAAATGTGGGGTACATGCGAGTGCATGAGTGTGGGGATATGCAACAGTATCTTTGCAATCTGTTATCATATGCTGCTTATGTCTGTTGCCTTGTCTGTTAACTGTTTTGCATTTTGCTATGTATTTTAGTGGACTGAGACTGGATTCTTAAGGGGAATTGCTGTTTTAGGAATTATCATTAGTGTTGCTGTTGGCCGATTTCATCCAAAAAAACCCAACTTTTTAACTGCAGGTGAGCAGGACTGGAGGGTTATTTTCACACTAAAGATTTCTTTAATGAACAGACTTTAACAAAGTCCTCCCAGAACAAATGGGGGAGTACTGGGTTCTAAAATCAAACAACAAAACACCACGAGAGCTTCTCTTAGTAATGAGAGAAAAAGTCTCACACACACACACACACGCATCACATGAAATGGCTCTAAATACATCATTAAGGACAAACAAGAGAGAAGCTCTAGAAACTGTAGGACAATAACCATCACATTGAAATACATCACCGACAAATGTGAAAGAAGCTCCTAGAAAATGAGGGAAAATAACCATCACTCGACAGGTATTGGATTCAAACCTATTTCTATCAATGGACAAGAGTTACAATCATAAATTAAAGCAGCCAACAGCTGTGGAGTCACCATCGCCTTGTGCCACTTCACATGACCAAGGTGTCAATGTTAAGCCAGAAACAGATAAAAGCTGCCAGATTCTCAATCATCATCATGCTGGCTGGCTTCTAGGCTTTTATTTTCCTTTTATATATACCATGTTCGTAGCAGGAACAAAATAGACAAAAATAAAATGCACACAAGATTTCTTTTTTTTAAACAGGATTCAAAAAGCTTCACATCTGCTCCTTCATATTGAAGTACCCCCCCCCCCCCCCCCCCCCCCCCAAAAAAAAATTGTTTGACAGACAGACTGACACATACACACAATCCAATGACTTGTTCAGATGGAGTCGATACATACATGAAGAAGCGTATTCAGGGTCGTTGCCTGCCACAGAGGGCAGGAGCCATTCGGGTCGCAGGTCACAGAGGTCATATCCACTCCACAGCAACGTGCCCACTGAAAATACACACCTCTCTGTCCTTTGACCTGTTCGCTTCTTGGACCCACCATCCTTCATCGCTCACTTGCTGAATGCGCCCTTTCTCTTGTTCACATGCCATTCTCCCAGCAAACATGCTACGCTTTTGCTGCGCAGTTTACTACTATCCATGTTCCCACTTTGTGTCTTCTCTTTGAAGCACCCTGAGTTGACATGACTTCTATGATGCTCATTCTGACCACCCCCATTCAAAGCCACATCCAGGCCCTTCCTGTCGCAGTCCAAGCAGTCTGCAGGGTCCGTGCGCAATCAGATGATCGTGAGAAATCCAATCAGAGCAGACGCTGCAATTTGCCATTTTAATGGAGCAAGCTCTGGTCCTACAGATGCAGGAAGTTATATTTACTAAGCCTCCAACTAACGACCATAAGTGCTTAGTCACAGGGCCAGCTTGAGTGTGCATCCTCTAGAGGGCGCCACAACATCCATTCAACTTGCTGACAGTCAAGACCTGATTTGAACTTATCATCCGTAGTCTGTTTTTATAGTTCAGTTTCCTTGATTTTACCCTGTTTGAGCATTTGTTTGCATCGACTCCAATTTCTACTTCTGTTCTAACAGTGCTTGTCAAATGTAGACTGGAAGAAACAATGTTTCGCTGAAGAATACAACAGAGGCACTTTACAATGTAGACTGGACAAAACAATGTTTCTCTGTAGAATACAACCGAGGCACTTTACAATGTAGACTGGACAAAACAATGTTTCTCTGTAGAATACAACCGAGACACTTTACAATGTAGACTGGACAAAACAATGTTTCTCTGTAGAATACAACTGAGACACTTTACAATGTGGATAGGAATAAACAATGTTTCGCTGAAGAATACAACAGAGGCACTTTAAAGTGTAGACTGGAATAAACAATGTTCCTTAAAAGAATACAACAGAGGCACTTTAAAGTGTAGACTGGAATAAACAATGTTCCTTAAGAGAATACAACAGAGGCACTTTAAAATGTAGACTGGAATAAACAATGTTCCTTAAAAGAATACAACAGAGGCACTTTACAATAGCTCTTCAAAGTCTTTTCTTATCATGACAGCCCAGCTAATCACTAAAGCCCTCCTAAGGGCTGGAAACAAACAGGGAACAAGGAGAATACATCTTTGAATAGTGACAAACTACAGAGGTTACAAAAGTGTCAAAGCGTGGGAAGAAGGCATCTGACTGGACATTTCTTGATTGCCAAACGGAAACCAACTGAACGCTCGTTTTTCTCTCTCTCTCTCTCTCTCTCACATACATGCACTCACACACACTGCCTCTCAAAGTGACACTCACTCTCTCTGTCCTGACCAATGTGGGACAGCAGCATGCCTGTGATGTCATGGGACTCCTGCTGCAGACTCAGCTTCAGCTCTGCCTGAACATCATGCATCTCCTGCAAACAGGGTACACCACTCTCCTTTAGTCGTTTTTGTGTTTCCAGGTCAACAATGTACCACATCACTGGGTTTATTTGACATCTCTCGGCACAGACATTAGTCGAGAAATAACCCTAACGCAGGGCTTCTGATAACGCCAAAAAAATGCGTACAGTACGCATTCAAACGGGTGAGGACCCATTGTATGCGTGTCAAACGCGTTCCTTGGGACCCCTTGACACCAAGGGACCCCTTGACATTTTGGGGAAGAACAGATAAGAACACAGGAAATGACAGCATCCAACATCGTAGCCTCTGACTGTTGTCGTCTGCTACAATGCAAGAGTAGCTTCCCTCGCTGTTCTTTCCCACAACCCAATTCACTCTCACCGGAAAGAGACCCTTTGGCCTGATTCCAAAATGTCTTTGACAGCATGGTTAAAATCATCATCGGAAAAACAAAAAAAAGGGGAGCAGAGGAGCCAGATAATGACGATCTTGAACCCACGCCATCGAGTACATCTACATGTGATGACAACACTCCCAAAAAGAAAAAAGTTAGAGCCTACAATTCTGGGTAGGAGAAAGAGTTTTCCTGGCTTGAGTTTGACGAATTGTCTCAGGAATGAAGTGTCCGTTGTGTGTGCATGCTCTTAGATAGTAAGACACAAGTTGACTGCCGACCACAAATCTGCCAGTGCAGCTAATAAAAGGCAAGCTGACATGACCTAATCTGTCAAAAAGACGTATGAGAAGACTTCTCACGTGCTGTTTGCTCAGATGGGAGCAGCCCTGATCCTTGCAACAGATGACTACTCACTAGCCTGATTTTTTAACATGGAGTAGGGACCCCTTGAAGTAAGCCTGGGACCCCTTGGAAATCTGAAAAAGGGGTCTGTGGGACCAAAAAAAATCTTATCTTAGCAGAAGGCCTGCCTAATGGCACAAATTCAGCCCCCACCCACACTTCTTCTCTCTCAACAGTACATTACTTGCTTCAAGCTTTGTCAAAAACTATTATTCAGACATAATAAGTAGACAACATGAATGTGATCGAAATATTTTCAAGTTAACCTGACAATGACGTAAGTGGCCCGAATGTGGAGTCAGTGTCCATGTCTTGATAACATTTCCCCAGTTCATCTAGCATTCTAAAATTTACCTAGCAGTTTGATGCTCGTCACATCAAAACAATGCATCAGCAAAAGTTAAGTTGTATATTCATGTTAGGTAAGGGACGAGAAGAATGCATCAGCTCACCTGTCTGAGCAGCAGTCGCACCATGTTGGAATCGTTATTCAGCACAGCACAGTACAGCGGTGTGTTCTCTCCGTGCCCCGTGTTCACGTCCGCACCAATCTCTATCAGACACTCCGCTCCCTGGGCACAGTGACAGCTCATCCTCACTCAAGCTGATTTTACATGTGTGCGACTGTATTGTAATGACCTGTATTGCATTATTCCTTTATCTGCTCATTGCAATTACCTTTCATGCAGTGAAACCAATCCATTAAGATCTTTCCTGTAAACGTCCCTTCCCTTTAATATTATCCTGGAACAATTTTCTCACTATGATAGATTTATCTACCATTTAAGATTTGTCCCTTTATATAAAGATATCTTCATAGTTGAAAGTTTCTTGGTCTAAACCAGATCTATTTCCAGAGCAGGACTCTCATCCATTTGAAACACTTTTTCCCCCAGAACATTTTTGTCTTTGTCTAAAGTGGATTAATTTCCCAACAAAGTTAGTTTCAAAACGGAGTGACAGAGGGCAGAAAATGAAGCAAAATTTAAAAAGAGAGGGGGTTAGTTACCGCCAAGGACATAGACAAACAAAGTACAGGACAAGCCCTCTCTTTCTAAAATTTCCCAACAAAGATTCTCTCTATTATAGTTCAATCTGTGTAAGCGTGTATGTGTGTAAGTGAGTGTGTGTGCACGAGTGTGTGTGCATGAGTGTATGCGTGTGTTCAGTCTCCACTAGTTCTCAGTAGTCCCTTACAGTGATGAAGCCTTTGGAACAGGCAGCCACCAGCATCCTGGACTTGAGGTCCTGCTCTATGCCGATCACGTACAGGCATTCACTGGCCAGGTACTGCAGACCTGATATCAATCATCTTTCATTATTATGGTGATTATCATCATCACCATCATTTATGGCACTGTAGACCCGACTACTATTATCAATCACGTTTTGGTCCATGCCTACAGCAGAACTAACATCATTATTACCTCTGTCCTCAAAGGTAATATACTCACCTTCTGCTCTGGATTGTCAGCATGATGACGTTAGAAACTACACAACAGATTTGAACAAGAATTGGGTAAAAAGACGGAATGTGACCCAAGTTCGACCCTCTTAAACTCTGCTGCAGATACAAGTCAAAGGGCAGATCCAGGTTTCCCCCCACTTTCTTTTATGTTTGACATTTTTGCAAATTTCATGAAAAAAAATCTGAATCTTAATTAAAAAAGAAAAGCCTTAACAGACCCATTGACGTTTATAAATGTAAAAAAAAATTTGGTATGAATGTGGATTCCAATCCAGATCCAATGAGCACAATACCATTCAAAAGTAAGTGAGAGGGAAAGGGGGAAGGGGTATTTACTCAGACATTGCACAGTAATAAATTTAAGTCAAGAAAATCTGCTAGTACCATAAAAAGCCCAACTGAGAAAATGATGTTTAAATCTCACACAAACGCCTTTAATGTACCTGTCACAGTTTTGCAAATGTATCAAGAGACAGATACCCAATGAACACATGGAACAACTGATAAACACTGTCAAAACACATATCGAACTAAACACAAAACTAATAAACACTACAAAAAATGCAGACTAAAGAAAAAGATCATCTGAGAAACACGTCACAAGACAGACTGAATTAAAAGAACTGCTAAACACTGAAAAAAACAAAAACAAAAAAAACTGACTGAACAAAAAGAACTGTTATACACGAAAAATAAATACATCAGATGGAATAAAAAAAACAAGATAAATACAGAAAACATAGACTGGACTCAAAGAACAACTGTGAAATGCTACAAAACAAATGCTGACAGAAAAGAAGGGCAGACAAACAATGCAATCACACAGACTGAACAATGAGAATTACTGATGTTCACTATAACAATGAGGAGTCAGGAAACAGAGGCTAGCTGACCCTCGTCCTCATCAAAGGTCTCCAGAATCTGGAAGAGCATCTCATGGCAGCACTCGTTGACCAGAGCCTCGCTCATCATACTGTACTGGGCACGCGTCTCCCCCTCCAGGCCCCGCTCTGCCAGAATCTGCATGGCTACCACCGCCTGAAGCAACAAGTTGTTGGCTTGCTATCAGTTTCATCCTGTATCCCATTTTGTGAAAAGAGGTAACATGAAAACATAGTGGTGCTTCACTACAGTGGCCTTGAAGATGTTATGAACAAATATGTCATTGTAGATAGGGGTGCTTACAGATAGGCAGACTGACTGGCATATTCCTTTTTTTAACTTCTACGAGTCACTGCCGCACTATTTCGTTTATATCTTTATACAGAATTTGTTTCGTTCTGCACACATACTACTGGCACATTCTTCTTCAGTGTTGGTGAAATCTGCTTTATATCTTTTATAACTTGCTGTCTTTGTGCTTTTTTCCACTCCTAGACTTGCCATGACTGTGATTTCTGTTTACCTCTTTTCTTTTTTTTTTCTTTTTTTTTTGCTGTCCCAACCTCTGCGCCACCTCAGAGGCAGTGCACCCACGCCGCCCATTCCGACACCCCGTCCACAGCCACAGCCCGGTCAGCCCCGCCACAGCCCCGCACCGGCAATCCACAGGGAGCAGTCAAAGTCAAGTCGTCAAGAGGCAACCCACCGGAGGAGACACTGCACTGCTGCCAAGTCACTTTGGTGGTGTTCAGTGGCGCCTGTTCTGATCTAACATACGCAGGACACCACCTACTAAGCCCCCTACTGACAATAATTGCTTAGTCGCGGAGCCGGCGTGAGTGAGCTCTCCCTCCGGAGGGCGCCACCACGTCCGTCCAACGACAGCCCCCATGGACTCGCCGATACCGGTGACCCCGACGGAACCAAACCAAGGCCACAGACGGGGAGAGGACATCGAAATTGAGGTCACCATGAGAGCAGGGCATGAAGGGCCACAGAATTTGAGACATTTTTTTTTAATGCTGATCGATGAGAATGAGGATGATTAAGATGATGCTACGGACTTCCATTTCGGTCTGAGACTACATGACAGGGCTGTACTCTACGCTTCCTTTCATAATATATCCTGGCATCAACCAGGCCCGAGAGATACAGGCACCTGCAGTGTTGGTCTCAGAAACGCATCCATTAAGTGGATGAAACTCGACTGTGTGGTCCCAGTCTTCCCAACTGAGTCCGCAGCAACTCAACTCTGGGTAGGAGCTGGTCGGGGCAGAAAAACCCACATGAATTCTGATGGGATTCGAACCCACGACCTCCCAGCCGGGAGTCTGCGACGCTAACCACTTCGCCACGGCGGATGGTCTGTTTACCTCTTTTCATTTAAGGCTGCAACGTGATCTTCCTGCGATTCGTTTTGTTTTCATGTGACAGAGAGGCACCATGCCACAGTTCTTCAATCACAACACTGCGCCATCAAAATTCAGAACAGATTTCTCTTCACAAATTGTGCTACCGTTTAGAAACAAATTATGGAATAGTGTTTTGTATTAAGTTCCATGATTTTCCAGTTTACATTTCACCAAAACTCCACTTCCCATCATATCAAAATAACCCCAAACAAGCTATAAATTCCCAGTGTGTTTCTTTCCCTCCAGTCTTCCAATGGTCAAGACAGCAAAGTGAAACTTTCATCCCTGAATTAAAGAGGAATGCCGACGTTTATTTCCTCACCTCCTTCTGGATGCCGATGTCACTGGGGAAGTGGACCATGGCAGCCTTGATGATCTCCGTGACGTCGCTGCAGGTGATCTGGGACTGCAGCAGTCTGGGGTCCACCAGCACCTGGACGGCCATCAGTCCCTTCTTCTGGATGTCTGCAACATGCCCCTGGCTGTTGGCACAAACATCACTAACCTCTCACATGCGTATTCTACTTATCATTGCCAACTTGTCATGGTGGGCAGAATTTTTTTTTTTTCTTTTACAGGTTCTTGGGCAGTCGTTGGTCTCTACAGGTTCTCTTCTGTACCCTGCTCTAAGGTAGAGGTTTTGTGACCAGTCAAATCACCGTGTTGTCTTTCCAGTGACTGTTTGGTCTGCATCTGCATCATCCATCCAGAAGGGTGGGGAGTCATGGCCGATTGATTACAAGCCTATAGCAGGTGTGATTACAAGCCTATAGCAGGTGTGATTACAAAGCATGATGAAACTCTGCTTTACAGTCAGTATTGCATAACTACGAGATCCATGAAAAGACTGATGACCGTTGAACCTGGGGTTTTTTTTCCCTTTCTTTTGTCCAGCTAACTGGAAAGATTAAAGTAGGCGTAAACACACACAGACACTATCACAACAGCAAGTCTTGTGATGCATCTCTGGACAACTCTCAGTCACCACAGCTTTCTTCCACATACCAGTACATACGAGTACTAGTGAAAATTATCTAGCTTACAACAAGTTAGTGTGACACAGAAGAAACCGAATTATTTCTCAACACATCATAAATCATCTCAACATCATTCTGTGCCGCTGATCACACACTGACGGAGGTCGATGATAACACACACTGTAACTGTTGACCCAAACAACAAACAGCTCAGCATCTGACATACACAAGCTTAGGGGAATGCACAGCAATTTCTCTTCCATGAATGTAACATACAAACGGCAATAAGCCGGTGCATATGTCATCCACATTTACCAACCATGGCCAAAAGAAAAGCATTTCTACTACATGGCAGTATTTCTCTTAATTTGGTATTACCACCAGACCTTGGAGGTGCATTTCAATGTTCAACTCCGCATTCTATACATCAAGTCCTGCAGAAATGACAGTCATAAACTGTGTAGTAGCCAGTTCTATACTTACTAGTTGGAACGGAAAAAACATTTTTGTTCCAAGCAAAAATCTAAAGCCAAGATTTCTGATCTCAGAAGAGATAAGATAAGATAATGTTGCTTATAGCCCAGCCGACCGCAAAGGGCCACATCAGGGCTGTCACCACGTTAAAATCAACTCACCAGTCATCTGATCTCAGAAAAGCATTTCCCAAAATGATCACAACTCATTTTGCCAATGGTTCCAAAACTGCTGTTGGATCTTCCAGATAGATACTCGTTCAACCTGACTCTGTGACACAGCCATTACAGTTGCCAGTACAGGATTAGGTTGAAAATGTCCTGCAAATGTACGATCAGAGCAGACCCCACTGAAACCCTCCAAGTGACTCATCAGCAGTGCAGTGTCACCTCAGACAAGTTACTTCGTGACAACCTGACACAGACAGCTTCATGTTGGAAGTGAGAATGCCTCACAATGGGTCCGAGTGTCAGTTCACAAAGCAGAGCAGTAATAATGCCACTGGAAGACCACAGGTGACGAACTGCTCTCTTCCACTGTGTGCAAGTCTTTTTTGTCTGTGTACAGCAGCTGAAATTAAGTACATTTAAATCAAGATGAAGCTGCAATGGAAGCAAAAAAAATATTTTAAAAAAAAATCCCATCACCTTTCAGGACTAAAAAAAAAAAAAAAAAAAAAAAAAAAAATCACAGAAAAACCTTCCCTCTGGCTTTCTAGCTTGATGTAACCTCTTCCATCAAAGTCTCCACACAGTAACTTTTATTCCCATACTCTCCCTTCCCTCCCCCAATCCCCTTGCCACCACCCCTCCCCCTCTCCCTCCCACCTCCAGCCCCATCCTACCCCCAACCCTTTCCACACTTTCTTTCCCCTCTCTGTGTGTCTGTACTCACTGACGCTGTAGGTGAACCTCTTGAGGCACGTCATGATCTTGTTGACGGCATTCAGGGAGTGGAGAAGTTCCGCACCACGAGCTGTAACCAGCAGTCAGAGTTGTCACCCTTACATACAGTGTCGCATGGAAACGAACTACAGGGCACAAGTCGGGCCAAAACTGAGCAAAGGTGGAATAGCAAAATGAGACGACAGAAGAAGAAGAAAGACAATACAGGTAAAGACAGGAATGGTTGCTAGATCCATTCACTCAAGTTTTCCCAGTTCACTTCCACTGTGTCTACTTAACTGAATAAAATACACAAGTGAGACCATTTTTGTATTTCATTGTTGTGTCGCTCACCATTAACAAGTCCCAAAATCATGTTCTCTTACAGCAGAGAAAACAATCAAAATAAACAGCGTAATGGAATGGAATGTAAAGACATTTTTTTTTAATCGATTGTCTTAAATGCATGTTCAGATCTAATAACCATTCATTGAACTTCTCGCAATGACAAAATCCCAAAGTCTAGTTCTTCAAAAAGGTAATCCCCCCCCCCCTCCCCCCCATTTGGAAAATTAGTATTTTTTGGTTAGTGTTGCTAGTTCAAGATAGCCACATCTGACTTGCTTGCAAGGTGTTCGCCAGAATATGAAACTATGGTGTGCAACCCTACGGAAAAAAATAATGAATTCATCCAATGAGAACGAACTTCCAGTATGCAAATGACTGATAGCAGCAACTTCCCAAGTAGATTTTTTTTCATCATTCTTTCAAACTGTAGTCCTGACCTGCACCCCCCAGAACAGCCAAAGCCTCTATGGAAGCCTCCTGGAGAACCTCCACCCCAGGGAAGGTGTCCATGGCCGAGAGAATCAGGGCATGGACACGCAGCACAAAGCACTGGTGACGTATCGTGTCTGTAACATCAACAAACCAGGTAAGTCATTCAAATAAACAGCATTACACCATAATAGAGCGAAAAGGAAATCATGGAACTTGCACACCTTCTTTTATCCTTTCTTAACGTAATTCTTAAATCAGGCGACTGTGATATACTTTTCTTCTTCTTTTTTTGTATGCTGTGAATTTTCTATGCAGTTAACACAAGTAACTAAAACGCCAGCACAACCCCTATACACAAATGCACGCGCACACACACACACACACACACACACACACACACACACAGTCCCCACCTATATCAGCCAGGCAGGCGATGGTGCTGATTGCCTCACTCTGGACGTCCAGCACAGTGGGGTGTGTGGTGAGGACCTTGGCCAGCAGTCGCAGAACGTCCCCGTCATAGCGAGACAGCACCTCCTTGTGCTGGTCACTGCACGGCCCACAAATACGTGTGGTTAGTTAAAGCCAGAAATATAATGCAAATGTATTTTGATGACATTTCTCTTCAACAGCTTTTCCAACATGCTGACGGCTTCATCTTCAACAACCAAAACTTTTTTCCAGCCACCCAAATAATCCATCTGTGTAGGATTTCCTCCCAAAAAGAGTAAGCCAACTTTTTTTTTTTCTGGACTCACACTCCTACAGCCGCTACACTGGTAGTAGTTGGATTTTTTCCCCCTGATTTTATTAACTATGTCACAGGATCATCTCCTGATCTGGAGAATCGATACTTAAAATTTGTCCTCTTTTCACAGAAGTAACGATTCATGCAAGGGCAGTGCACATATGAGCACCATTCACAACAGTTGCACATTAGTTTAGCCTGGTAAGTCGCTCGCCAGTAATGCAAGATCAGACAGACATGTTGAAGTCAAGATACAAAGCCTTAGAAGTGTAATTCCGCTGGACCTGGTTTACATGTACACCCTACAGCGTGTTATAACTTGCTTTGGTGCATGCGTCCACTTAACTTTTCCCCTTCATACCTCTGACATGATGAAACTTAGCCTTCTCTTCTGAGCCCATAAAATTCTCTATTCAGGGTATGAGCTGGTCTAGGCAGAAAAACCCCACAGATCAATGGATCTAATGGGAATCGAACTCACAAACTTCCTGCCAGGAGAAGGCAGTGCTAACCGCTGTTCCACTCAGCTGCCTTTCTAGTTCTGTTCGGTTTTCTTTTAAAGTATCTGAGCTCAATTTGTTAAGTTCTTTTGATGCTATGAAATACAAGCTGGTAATTACAGTGATGTTACAAAATGGTATTCAGATGGCTTATACCACTGGACCAACTGATCTCAAGAATTGTTTTAAGTTTGTCTGATCTTTGAAAAAAAAATGAAAAATGAAATAAATGGCTTGTACCACTTACCGGATTGATCCCAACAGAGGTGTTACATTAAAAAAACCCAAATGCTTGGTATTTATAAATGGCTTGGTATTTATAAATGGCTTGGTGTTTATAAATGGCTTGGTGTTTATAAATGGCTTGGTATTTATAAATGGCTTGGTATTTATAAATGGCTTGGTATTTATAAATGGCTTGGTATTTATAAATGGCTTGGTATTTATAAATGGCTTGGTATTTATAAATGGCTTGGTGTTTATAAATGGCTTGGTGTTTATAAATGGTTTGGTATTTATAAATGGCTTGGTATTTATAAATGGCTTGTACCACTTACCGGATTGATCCCAACAGCATTATTTGCACAGCCTAAAATCTGGCTGTAAACAGAAAATTTCAGTTCCCCTTGTTTCGAGTATACTTGACCGTGCTTATTTTCTACACTTTTTGTGCTCACTTAGCTCATGGCTGCCCACGAAGAAAACTAGAAACGGTCCCTACAGATATTAATACAGGTCTCTGGTATTGGTCTTCAGTGCCACAAAGCATGAAGAGAGTGAAATAGACAGACAACTCACTTGAAAATGCAGAGGCCTCGCACAGCCCGACACGCAGCGCACACAGCTTTGGTGTTGGTCAGGTGGCGTCTCAGACCCTCCACAATGGCGATGTAGGTGTTCTTCTCCATCAGTGTTTGACACAGCGCATCTGTTCAACAGGACATGATATCAGATATACTGAATTACACCTGGTCTTTTAACATACAGCACTGCAAAATCAAACCACGAACAGGTACCTTAACCAGTTCTGATTTGCTGTCTACTTTGAGTTAATGACTGGTTTTGTTCTGATGCTTCAAATGGACGAACTAGACTCTTCACATTATTCAACAGGTTGCATTACCTTTGTGATAAAGTGTTAAACAAGCAAACTGAACTCTAAAACAGTGATGTCTGTCATAAAATCATGATCGTAAACATCATCTGTGAAACACATCTGAAGATTTTAACCAACAAAATACAACTTTTATGCCAGACTGCAGTACAACCATGCATGTTGATAACACTATTATAACACTAAATCTCAGTGACCAAGCTGCAAAGTAAGTTGTAATGAATGAGAGGCACCATTGTCTGCAGTGAGGTAGAAGATGGCCCCGGCAGCAGCACTGAACAGGTCAGGGTTGTAGTCGTACATCAATATGACCCCCAGGCACAGCGTGTGGATAGGGTCTCTGAAAGACAACCACAATATTTTCATGGGTTTGTTTGCATTTAGGTTGATGTGAAGCGCCCATCTAACTTTGTCAACACACATATCTAACTTTGTCAACACACACACACACACACACATATACACACACGCCTGCATGTGTATAAACACACACACCACACACACACACACACACACACCACACACACACACACACACACAATGCACAGAGAAATACTAAAATACATACACATTCATGCATACATGCATGCATACATGCACATGCATGCCCACCCATCCCCACACCACACATTCAGATATATATGTACTCACACATGCATGCAAATCATATATACGAATAGACATGAAAAGCACAACTCACTTAAATAGTGCGTGATCATTTCTGAACACACAAAAACACACAACACAACACACCACACACACATACACACACCACACACACACACACACAAACACACACAACACACACACACACACACACACACACACACACACACACACACACACACAGCACTTACTGTTTTCCCTCTGTGCTTTCCCCAATCCAGACATACACATCAGGCTTACACTCCAGCAGTTTGGACAGAGCTCTGCAGGCCTGCTCCTGCTCACACATCATCAGGTCCACCATGAACACACACCTTGTATCAACTGAGGTGGCGATCTGATGTTAACTTAAACTTCAATAGAACTTATGACATCTTAACGATGCTTTTCTATCTTGAATATGGTCACACAGAACACAGATTATGACAAAAACAAGTGTAGTTGCCGATGTGGCTGCCAAATTCAGCAGCCACATTTTTCCTTCCCAGCGGACATACTGGCCACCTATGGCAGGTCTTGGTGCGTTTTTCCACTGAACGAGGCTGGAATTTCCTGTGCCAGCAAAATTTCGTCAGATGAAGGAATGGTTCCATGGTCTCTCCCAATAAAATGACTCTCTGTATGACCCTTTATAAATTCAAAGTAAGAGTGAAATAGGTCTTTATTTATTTATTATCCCTTGATTTCGTGTTGAACAAGAACCAAATCGAGCATCCATATGATTATTCTACTACTTGTCAGACCCATCTCTTGCAGTCAGCTATGTCCAAATATTTAGAGAGCTCTGTTGATTCAAACATACCACAGACAAATATCTGCCGTTTCCAATTATTCCTTACACAAAATCTTTCGTTTTTGTCTAGCTATTTCAGGAAAACTTTCAGAGTTTGCAAAACAAACAGTTCAGCAGGGACTGAAAGCTGCACTCAAGTTTTCATCGCAAAGAAATCATACCATGTGCACTGCCCACAACTGAACAGCAGTAGCCTCAGTATGACTGGCACGATAGAAATCTTAGAAGACCTGGGAAATGTGAATACGATATAATGATAAATAAAGAAAGCAGCAAGTATAAACCATAAATATGGAAACGAAACCTTACAATTACAAACCCATAACTCCAAAATTACTCTGCTTCCAATACACATTCGCCTAGCACAGATGCAGACATGAGCCACCCAGAACACTGAAACTTCCAAAGAAAAAGAAGCTGATAAGGCTTGCCTTAGCTCCCAGAGCTGACACATGCACATAGCAATAACTGAAGGACAGCACAAACACTATTTAACGCTGATTCAAGACTAGCCAATCACTTGCGGTATTGAACACTGCCAAACAGACAGCAGAGAACTTTGGTATAATCAATATTCTTACGAAGAAAACAGGTGGGTCTGGCACTATCACTGATGAGACTTTATGCTCTTTAGAAAAAGCAGACATAAAGTTGATATATCTGCAGATCAGTTAAACATACGGTTTCAGTTTCATCAAGGAGGCGTCACTGCATGCGGACTAGTCCATATACGCTACACCACATCAGCCAGGTTTTGAGACCACACTATGCATGATTTAAAGCTGATGGATACATGAATAAATGACTAAGATGAGAGAATTAAACAAGAGGGTCTTGTGGCTATGACTTTGTAGATGTCTGACCTGCACACTAGCCCAATGCGCTGGTCAGACCTTGAGATACGGTAATATCCAGTACAGAACACCCACCTGCACGTCTTCGCGGGCCATCTGGCGTGCCATGGCAAAGTAGATGACCTTGAGCCACTGGCACCCATAATCCTCCTCCCCGCCGGGGCCCAACATCTCCTCCTGGGACTGAAGAACCTTCTCCGCTGGAATCAAAGTCAGAGGAGCTCCCCAATATTTAATGTCAGCTTCTTCCACCAATAATTATGCTACTGTAGAAAGATGGTGACTATAGACTAAACTAGGACACAGCTGTCATGCATTTTCTGTAGATACTATGAGGATTTTGAAAACTTCATACACAATTTCCCAAACAAAAAGTGTGACAAGGCATCTTCTTGAACACACCATACTTCCAATGCTATTGATCCCATCTGTTCACTGACAAATACATGCTATAATCTGCAAGTACTCATTATCAGTTCCAAAGAACAAATATTCTACATGGAACTGACTAAAAGGTTGGAGGAGGTTGGCAGTTTATTGAAAGTTCAGAAACACATCAACCATGACCACCAGATCTGAAGCCAATATCTGGGAGAAACTTTCATAGTTACCTGTGATTTACTGGACTGATCTCTACCTTTATTACATGCTTCTGTTAGTGACATAAAGAATAGTTGCAGACAACTATGTGTTGTGTGTACACATGTGTGGGAGAGGCAGAGATAAGGCTGGAGAGTTAGTTATTGCAAAAGTTTGGTTTCATTCCCTTCATCCACCATAAACAATGGAACATTCCGTCCTCCCTTGTATCCAACCTTCCCCCTCCTTCACCAGACCCCTACCTCCACCCTCTGGTTTGAGCACAAATTCAGGGATTACCGGTCAAGGTGAAGATGGCCAGACCGTGCAGCTGAATCTCGGCACTCTCCGACTTGGACATCATCTCTGGCACCAGGATCTCCATGATCACATTCTTCTGCACCAGCTCCCTGACCACCGTGTCTGAAAAAACATGGACACCAGTGTCAAGGCTGTCGACCTTCCAACATCGTCACCTCTGACAGCAAAGTCGTCTTCTTTTTTGCTGTTTGCTAGAGTCTGAAAACATGGACACTTTCTTCCAGGTTAGCCTTTGAACATGGTCACATCTGATGTCTTCTTTTTTGCTGTTTGCAAGAGTCTGAAAACATGGACACTTTCTTCAAGGTTAACCTTTGAATATGGTCACACTGCACTGCGATGCATGCACTTCAGTGTAAACATGACCAGCACAGTAATGATTCAGCATCCATTCTGGAATGAAAGCACATCAATATGGTATGAAGTCTCAGGGTATGCTGGGATATAATTCCCATTAGACGTGAAGCTGTACTACATCACAGGTGTCAAACATTTGGAAGTGATGGGGTTTTCTTTTCATTTTTCCCCCCTCATTTTGCTGTCACTGTTCTCAGTGGCATAAGAACCGCGCTGTTCATTTCCACTCCTCAATACACAGCTACACCCAATTCTTTAAACACCCATCAAGCAGGAAGACAACACCAGTCCTGCAGTGGATTCCCTTCCACTGTGGTATTGCAGATAATGAAGGGGCAGACAGACTCTCCAAGGCGGGCAGCCAACAAGACCAAATAGCCCATGCTGTATCCTACAGAGAGGCAAAGACCATCATCCGCAGCCAGTTCAGGACAGCATGGAGAGAAAGACTACAGGTGCAGGTAGAGAAGGATGATGACATTCACCATCTTGAGCGTGCCCAACAAGTCGCCATCTTCAGACTAAGAACTGGACACTGTCAGTTGCTCTCCCACCTCTATCGCCTGAATATATCGCACGCAGATGAGTGCCCATGTGGTACTGGCCCACAAAATCTAGCCCATGTACTTCAGTCCTGTCCCACTTTCGACAGCCTGCGGCATGAGTTTTGGCCCGGTGCAGTGGAACTCCAAGAAAAGCTGTGGGGAATGGCGGAGTCACTCCAACGGACTGCTGACTTTGCCCAAGCTACTGGACTGTAATGGCAAAGTTCTTTTCTGGGTTAGTTGGAATCAAATGGCACTCGCAGGATCAAGATGTTGCCAGAGGTGAACATACACAGACACAGACACACACACACACACACACACACACACACACACACACACACACACACACACACACCATACACACACACACATGCACCTCACACACGCACACACACACAAACACATCTTAAACACAACAAACTCACACATACACATACACGTGCACATGCACACACATGCACACACACAGATGCATAAACACACATACACACCGGGTCTTCATCTCACCTTCCTGACAGAGACTGGCTAACAGTAAAAAGCAGGCCTCCACCACCGACACCTCGCTCTGCCACACCTTCAGACAGTGGTACACCCTGGTCAGCACTCTGTTACCCACCAACGACGGACGCACACAGTCTGAAGCACAACAACGACATCAACCCCACATACCCAGAAGTAAGCAACAAACTGTACATGTTCAGCAAAACCATCACCTTTCAGTTTTAACAATCCAGCTAGCCATGCAAAACCTTTTCAAGACTGTCGTCACAGAGGTAAAAAAAAAAAAAGTCCTGTACACCAAAACATCAATAACAGATATAATATAAGTACCTACAGAATGCATATCAAAATTACAGCACGGTGATTAATCCAGAGACAACCTTACACTCTGTAACAATATCCATCCTGGCTAGCATAATAACGAACTAAATCCTTCGACCAGAGCCGATGAAAGCCAGTCAGGAGACAGACCTGTAAAAGATCAGACTGACCCAAGTGAAGCAGAAAGGGCAGCCTTACAAGGCATAGCGGAGAGCTGTTTTGGGCCGACTGCTCAGGAAGGGGAGGCTTGGGCTGGCCCGGTGGGCGACGTGTCAACCTCTTGTTCTGAAGTCAGCGGTTCAATTCCCACTCTTGACAGTCAGACTTGAAGAATTTCTGTCTGTGCAGACTCCAGTCTCTAACTAGTCCTTCAGCTCAGATTTTGATCCATGGGTCAGTGGGTGTAAGAGTGCATAAAAATTCAACCTAACGGCTGATCAAACTCGGCTTTTCAGTAAAGAGTGAAAGTGTGCCAGTGGGATGGATGACATAAAAATAAAACGTATGCACACTGGTCGTGTTTAGACTCACCCCCTAAAGATGGGATGCGGCTACTTTATACCTTCTAGCCAAGAAACAAAGAGAGAGAGACTGACTGACTGTCCTTGGTGGTTTATTGGTCTAATATAAACATTATTCATACTGAGCATTCAAAAGTGAAAGGTCCACTCTACCAGCAGCTACACCCATTTCTAAACGCTTCTACATCCTGTTAGATGCACATCTTAAAGATCCTGAAACCTTTTTAGCCTTCCATGGGTTATACAAACACAAAAATATCCAACATGCACCAGGGTGCCTGGAGAGGAGATAGGCGCCACCAAGCATTTCCTATTGCCCACTGAAATGCCTGTTCTCTCCACAACTGGCACCAAGCACAACTGGCACCAAGCGTTTCCCATTGCCCACTGAAATGCCTGTTCTCTCCACAACTGGCACCAAGCGTTTCCCATTGCCCACTGAAATGCCTGTTCTCTCCACAACTGGCACCAAGCGTTTCCCATTGCCCACTGAAATGCCTGTTCTCTCCACAACTGGCACCAAGCGTTTCCCATTGCCCACTGAAATGCCTGTTCTCTCCACAACTGGCACCAAGCGTTTCCCATTGCCCACTGAAATGCCTGTTCTCTCCACAACTGGCACCAAGCGTTTCCCATTGCCCACTAAAATGCCTGTTCTCTCCACAACTGGCACCAAGCGTTTCCCATTGCCCACTGAAATGCCTGTTCTCTCCACAACTGGCACCAAGCATTTCTCCCATTGCCCACTGAAATGCCTGTTCTCTCCACAACTGGCACCAGGCGTTTCCCATTGCCCACTGAAATGCCTGTTCTCTCCACAACTGGCACCAAGCGTTTCCCATTGCCCACTGAAATGCCTGTTCTCTCCACAACTGGCACCAAGCATTTCTCCCATTGCCCACTGAAATGCCTGTTCTCTCCACAACTGGCACCAAGCGTTTCCCATTGCCCACTGAAATGCCTGTTCTCTCCACAACTGGCACCAAGCGTCCAGAAGACAACAGATAATAGGAAATAATTTTTTTTTAGGAAAAGAACATCCATATTTGTCATCTTTTAGCTGCACTCAAGTTTCTTAATGTCATATACAAACCCATGTGAAACAGAGAGAGAGAGAGACAGAGACAGAAAGAGAAACTCGTCAAGGAGGGTTCGGCAACTACGGTGATGGTAGCTGGCTCATCCTAACAATGTCACATTCCAAACAAAAACAAACAATTTCTAAAACAACAACAATGAAATGGAAAAAAAAAAACAACTCTCACACCAGCTTGTCAAAATCGAACAAACGACTGCTTACGGCAACATATTTTCAGTTAACATCAAAACTCAAGAATTTTGCTGGCTATAACTGGTTACTTGGCTCACTTAGCAGCAACAGCTAACATTTACATTGTTTGAAACAACCTTTTACTGGCTTCAACTGATTATTGGGTTCATGTAGCAGAGCTGACCTGTGACAGACAGGATGTGCAAGAGCCTGAAGCACTTGAGGACCAGAGTCATGTCACCCGTGTGGTCAAACAGCAGTTCCAGGAACAGGTCCAGATGGTGACGGACAAACTCCTCCTGCAGCACTGTGTCTGGTGAACCACGCAGCGCCAGTCAGTGCATCAATACAACAACATGTTGAGGGAGAAGAGAGACTATAGGTGCTGCGTTGTTGATCTGGAATACTGGCAACTCTAATGACCCGTACTAACGTGTATGCCCTCATACATGGGCGTATGCTCATTTCCATTCAAGCACACTCACATACACACACACACACACACATACACATACACGCACACACACACACACACACACACAGACATGTGCGCACACATATATACACATACACACACACACAAGTATGCATACATGTATAATGCACCATTCGCACAATATAGAGAACAGTTGCAACAATCAATCAGTCCCTAGACTGACCCAAGAATCATGTATTTTCTACTCCTTTTTTTTTCACAATATTTTCAACATTCCTTATAATGGCTGAAGTTCATTACTTACTTCTGACTAGGGAACTCTGTTTGTATGTATTTGTACTGGTACACAGCAATGTATGTGCCACAACAAGTGGTGCTGTGTTCATTCAATTTACATTTGGAATAATCTGTCTATGCCACAATTAACTCTAATTTTTTCGCAAATTAACATGATGTCATCATGGAGCCCCCTTCCCTCTTCCCCCCCAACCCACACCCATTTTCCCATCTCTTAAGAAAAAAACACAAAGAAAAAAAGAACAGAAATATTTTTACAAACCATATTAAAGATTTTTGAGGGATTGGACATGAGTAAGCCACAAGGCTTAGGCTTGAGCCAGTCCCTATTCTATTACTACGATAACAACAACAAACAAACAAAACCCAGACACGCACACACCCCACAGCCACACTGGCACCTATGGCCGTATGCACCATTTGAATCACACACAAGCACACGCGCACACGCACACACACACACACACACACACACACACACACGCACACACACACACACACACACACACGCACACACACACACACACACATGCACCTCTTCTTCCACTCCCTTCAACTCTCCCCCAAGTCTTCTTTACAAAGCTGCCAACAACCTATTCGGGAACCTACAGGTAGGGGGAAGTTTGACCCCTGACTAGCACCCCTAGACACCCAACTGCTTCACCCAATCAATGGAGAGGTCAAAAAGAAAAACACATTTCAGTCCATTGAGTTGCAGAACACCATTTTGCCTGAATTTAGCAACATTGTCATCCTAACTCTTTAAAAAAAAAAAAAAAAAAAAAAACCTATATTTTTTGCTCAAACAGATCTTAGTCAAACTTTCAAATTGTGATTTTTTTCTTCTTCA
>CM031604.1:70728028-70738028 GCA_018398815.1 Conus ventricosus
AATACAGAGTGTTCAGGCCAGAGCACATGGATCCATAACAAATTAACTTTCTTTTTTTTTCTGTCCTTCCTCTTTTCTTTCATTGGACCTTTTTTTCTTATTCTTCCTCTTTAACCTCATCGTCCAGACGACTTGTGAATAACCCATATTGAAACGGCTGTAGAAGCATCCGACATGACTTGGTATAGCACCTGTGGTCTAAATTCTTCAACAAGTCCAAGTATTTACAGTTAGGACCAAGTGTTCCTGCTTATCTCGCTTGTATAACATCCCTCAGAAAGTCTGATGATTACTGTCATTCTTTCAATGTTTGGACTGTTGTGCTTATTGCATGCACTGGTTTTTCTTTCTGCGTTTCCTTTCAGGCAACCCAGGCCATGTTCTGGCCATTGAATCAGGTATGAATTAACCTTCTTCCATTTCAATTCTTTTATGTGAAACACTCTAAATTTTACATTCTTTTCGTGTATTTGCTCTGTATTTACAACGGGTGAGCGTGATTCATATTATACAATGGACATAAATGAATCTCCTGTATAATGAAATTTGGTCAGCAAGTAAGTCTGTCCAAATGTGATATTTGGCGTCATATACTGTACCATGTCAGACCATAGCAGAATGTGATAGTTTGTACAATTGTCTACCGTTACAAAATATGTAACATTTTATGGCAATAATGACATAAGACATACACACATGCAATTATACCATACACATGTATGTCATTCATGTAAGATGAAAGCTGAGGCCTAACTGATGTGATTCTGTCCAGCTGGAGTGTCCCACAAACATCCACAGTTCCAATAAATGTTTCCTTTCCAATATTTCCAGAAAATTTTTACAGCACTATATGCATGTGAATCTATATACACAATCTCCTTCCCTGCGAAATACTTTATCAGCTTCTACAGCCATAGTCATAGTTTTCATAACTATAGGGCGTTGGGTGTGCTGTTCATAGCTTTACAGATTATTTTTGTACAGCGCACCAGCTGGTTTTGTAAACAGCATTTTGAAAAAAAAAAAAAAAATCACTGCACTACAGCAGGGGTTGCCTTATTCATTTTCCAACCTGACCCAGCATGGATGTTGCTGTGCACCTGGGAGGCAGAATGAGTAGCACGGGAGTGACGCCACCGAGGATGGGAGAGAAAAAGAGGATAGTTAGGTCTGAAGTTTGAACTAAGTAACAGAAAAAACAAAGAAAACAGAACAGTAGTGGCTCATAACTGTATTAGTCATATTTTGCAAAAACAATTGGACGTTGACTGCAGCATGCTGACACAACAGGTGAAACAGCAGAAAAGGTAAATTGTCAACTTACAGGTGGAAAAGAAGTTAGGACGTTTCAACATTGACTGTCTTCATCAGAAGATGAAGACACTAAGTGTCGAAACGTCCTAACTCCACCTGTAAGTAGACAATTTACCTTTTCTGCTGTTTCACCTGTATTAATCGTGTGGTTGACTTCCTTTATCCATACAGGGGATCAAAGAAACCTCAACATCACAGTGACGACTCCACCAATGACAAGACAAAACAACAGCAAGTCACGCAACAGCAAGTCATGTTTTGGCATCACTGGCACACTGTAGGGGTCAGGCTTACTGGACAGTGTTGGTCTGCAGCATGTCCTCTAGCATTGGCTCACTGACTCCAATAAAACATGAAAGCAACTGCAAACCCATCTGAAAATCATCATGCATATGTCAATATTTCATATCCAGTTAACAGCTGAAAAGACAAAAAAAAAAAAAAGGTCAACCACTATTTGCTTATCCTACCTCCTCCCCCACCCCCAGCCCCCTCTACCCCTCCCACATCCCTCTCCCCCTCCCAACCACACAGACATTTTCAGGGCTATCGTCTATCATTAAAAAAAAAGAACCACCACAAACAACAACATTTATTTATGTGCACCAGTTTAAACACAACAGTTACAATGCACATTCTTATGGCACATAACATAAAGACATGCCAGGTGTTTTACCTATTCCACTTTACTTATCACCTGCAGATTAACCCCCAAAAGTCTAAAAACATACATGGAAAAACTGGTCATTGAAAACCTAAAAACCCAGAACTGACAATGACCATAGCGTGAAAAGACAGAAAAGGTGAGGTGGATGTTTTACCTGTTGTATGTTCAGGTAAGACCTCATATGCTCCATAGTGTCCAGCACTGCAACGTGGGCCATGTTCTGCTCAAACTGACATGGGGCTGCACAAGACGGGCAGGTCAGACACACCCATTACAACACACAATCACTGTCACTGCTGTCGAGATAGATTCTGCCTCACAGCTCGCACACACACTGATCTGAACAAGAACACAGGCCCTCTTTTATACATTTACTCTGAGCGAGCGAGCGAGCGTGCGTGCGTGCGTGCGTGCTTGTGTGTGAGAGAGAGATAGAAAGAGAGTGTGTGTGTATGTGTATGTGCATGCGCAATCGGGCATGCATGTACATGTGTATGTGAATGCATGTGTCTGTGTGTGTGTGTGTGTGTATGTGCATGTGTGTGTGTGTGTGTGTGCATGTGTGTGTGCACGTACATGTGTGTGTGTGGTGTGTGTGTCTGTGTCCTGTGTGTACATGTGCATGTGCAAGTCTGTATGAGTGTGTGCTAGTGTGTATATGTGTGTGCATGTTGTGTGTGTGCGTGTGTGTGTGTGTGTGTGTGTGTGTGTGTGTGTGTGTGTGTGTGTGTGTGTGTGTGTATACATGTGTGTTTGCATGCGTGCATGTGTGACACATGAATCTCTTGTGATCAGTTCCTACACACAAACCCCAACTCTCAGACCAATCAGCCAGTCAAAGACAGAACAAAACTTAGAGGAGGGGGGGGGGGGGGGGGGGGGGGGAACGCCTGAAGACTCACAGACAGGGAAGAGCTCCTGCACACGCAGCAGGACCCGGAGCAGCTCGTCGTGCTCCCAGGACTGGTGCAGCGTTCGCAACAGGTGTTCCACTTCCCTCGCCTCCATCATCTGGCTTGAGTCGCCCGGCTTCGGTGACCATTGGCCGCTGTCGTCGGCCTGGTCCATGTCCATCATCCACCCCCGTCACCCTCCCTCACCTCCACTCCGTTCTGCCTTACGCTGCCTAGCGGCCTTCTGTGGCAACGTGCGAAAAGTTGGGGGGTAAAAATGTTGTTTTCATAATTGTGTACACAGCATGGCCTGAATAAAAGTATACCGTTTCATGGCGGTTCACACATTAATCCAAATTACACACTCAAAGAAAAAGTTTTTGAAGCATTCGGTTGAGTATTTTTTTTTTTTCAAACTAAAAACTGAGAGCTCTGAAAACTTCTTTTCTGGTTTACTTCTTCTTCTTCTGCGTATGCAGGCTGATACTCCTGTGGACACTCCCTGTATCGACAGGCAAGGATCAATCCCATCTGCCAAACAAAGGGAGTGGAGTTTTGTGTGTATGACCGTTCTGTTTTGTTTTTTTTATCCCACCATTAAGGCAGTCATGCTCATCTTCAGGAATCTGGTTTACTGGTTTACTCTTTTTGATTTGTATGATGGACCTTTGTTTCCTGTTTTGAACCTGTTAGTGAAAAGCAGATTTTTGATTTGATTGCTCATTCTCCTGGTAAAAAGTTGTATCCTTGACCCTATCCCCACTCCCCTCATGAAACAGTGTGCCTCACATCTGGTGCCCTTGATTACGTCCATTGTGAACAAATCTCTCGCATCTGGTTGTGTCCCTCCACAGTTCAAACATGCTGTTGTCACACCTTTGTTGAAGAAAAATGGTCTTGACGCAAATGATATGAAGAATTTTAGACCAGTATCAAATCTTCCATTTGTCAGATAATGGTCTCCTGGAAGTGTGTCAGTCCGCTTATAGGAAAAACCACAGCACAGAGACTGCAGTTCTGAGTGTCTTAGGCTGCCTGCTTTGTAAATCAGACGATAAACTGGTCTCCCTTCTAGCATTGCTTGACCTCAGTGCTGCTTTTGATACTCTTGACCACTCTATCCTACTCAAGAGACTCAAGGTTACTTTTGGATTTGACTATATGGTTCTCAAATGGTTCACATCATACCTTTCTGACAGGACACAGACGGTAATCGTTAATGGTGCTGAATCATCCCCTTCTCCTCTTCTGTATGGTGTTCCCCAGGGCTCTGTCCTTGGACCAGTTCTTTTTACCCTTTATTCTCAGCCCTTATCTGACGTTATTTCTGCCCACGGCTGTGACTTCCACAAATTCGCAGATGACACTGAACTCTCTAAGAGCGCAACCACCAGCGATTTTCAAGGTGCTCAATCAGATATTACCGCATGTTTTAGGGACGTAAAAGTCTGGATGACCAGCAACAAACTCAAGCTGAATAGTGACAAAACCGAGATCATGGCTGTTGGTACCTCCCTCGTGTCAAGATGGTTAAAGCTGAGTCGGCAGAAATTGATGGTGTTGTTTTACCATTCAAAGAGTCAGTGAAATATTTAGGTGTCAGCATTGATCAAACGCTCTCTATGCAGAACCAAATATCTAATGTTTGTTGTGCATGATTCTTGGAACTGCGACGTATTGCTTCTATCCGGTCTTACCTCTCCACACAGGCAACAATCAGACTCATCACCGCCATGGTAATGTCCCGAGTAGACTACTGTAACTCTGTGTTAGCAGGACTTCCTTCAGAACAGCTTGCACGATTACAAAGGGTGCAGAACAGTGCAGCTCGGCTTGTGCTCAAAAAGCGTAAAAACGAGCATATTACACCTTTGTTGCGTGAACTCCACTGGCTTCCCATCAAATATCTATGGCAGTTCAAAATTGCAGTCTTTGCCTATCGTTACTTTGATGGGACACTCCCACAGTATCTTTCTGCTTCTCTGTCCACCTATCAAACTTCTCGGTCTCTTCGATCATCTTCTCAAAAACTTCTGAAAATTCCTAGGCGCTCGTTGAAGACAGTCGGTGAGAGAGCATTTAGCTTTAGTGCGCCCACTCTTTGGAATTCTCTTCCTGACAGCTTACGTGACCTGCCTACATTATCTAAATTCAAGTCAGAGTTAAAAGCATACTTCTTTAGGAAAGCCTTCTTCAACCATAATATCTAAATGCTGTGTCTATTATTCTGACCTGACTTTATATGTACTGCATGCAAAACTGTATTGTTTACGCTTGAACCGATGAACTTGATAAGTGCGCCTGTGTCGGTAGGGGTGTGTGTGTGTGTGTGTGTGTTGTGTGTGTGTGTGTGTGTGTGTGTGTGTGTGTGAACACATGTTAGTGCGAGTGTTTGAGTGTGTGTTGAGCGCAATGAGTTGATCCCAAGAATTGCGCTATATAAAATCTATACATTATTATTATTACTAAATGTTGGTAATAATGGAAGATGTGTGGGTTTCAATATAGCTCAGCTGGCTACATATTGTCTTGTCAGGGGGAAGGAAGGTAAGGTCATGTAAACAAAAAAACAATAACAGGAGAAAAAAAAGGTATAACAATCTACAAAATGGTAGGACAGATTTTCAACATAATAACTAATCTGAACACATTTTTGAGGGGGCCACAATTCACCAAATTTTTCACATCCAGTTGAAACGCACAATTTTTATGAAAAACATTCAAATGAAACCACAATAACTCCACATAAAAACATCCACCCTTCACAATGTTTACAGTCTTAAGGCCTAGCCGCATGAGGTGACAAAAAAGCTGGCATGTTATAGATCATAACCACAGAAAAGTGTGAAGACTTTCAGGTAATGAAGGCCACAAGGCAGAAGAACAGTGGATGACACATGCACACACACATACTCACACACCAAGTATATCAATTCTAATTTTTTTTAAAAAGAAAAGGTCAAAAAGAGTACCAAGAAAGATAAAATTACTATCACAGCCCCCCCCCCCCCCCACCCCCCCCCCCCCCCCCCCCCCCCCCCCCCCCCAAAAAAAAAGGTTAATGAGAGTGACAGAAAACATGAAATTACAAGCACAAAATTTCCAGAACACAAGGATACAGTCTTACTAACAGAGCCTCTGGCATCCCTATGGGGGCAAACATTTGCAGACCAATCGATTCATTAACCTTTCACAACACTTCATCAGATCTGTCTTGGACTGGATTGTATGGGGAGGTACATTATAACAATTACTATATACATTACAGTCCACAACTTGCAAGATTATCAAAAGACATTCAAGATCTTTTCAGTTACGTAGGTTTTCAATAATCACAACTCAACTTTGCTCTTCATCACGTTTAATTGTTCAAGCAGTCAAATTAGGCACGGTTGCAATGACAAGTGAAATTTGTTCAACATCACAAATGTTGCTGACTCTCCTTTTCATCATTCTCACTTTCACCTTGAAAAATGGCTCCATTTGGGTCTGAACCATGCATGTGTGTAAAAAAAAAAAAAGCATAAAATAATAAAACACCACAGCCGCAACAATATAAAACAAAATAAAGCTTCATCCATTTATTAGATGTTCTATGCACTACGCAACAACAACAAAAATTTAATCCTCAGAGACTGACCATATAAAATGAGAACATCTACAGTATAATAAACTCCACCTCGAAAATACTGTACACAGTATTAATTTCTGAAATGCCACAAACTTGCACATTTTTTGGTTTCAAGCACTAGACTTACCTAAGACAAGTAGAAACCGCAAGTCCGCAATAACCAAACATCAATGGGCAGGGTAGGAATACACACAGAAATCCTTATTTTCCATCACTGGGACCAGATGATCTTGGTACACCTGAGCAAAAAAAAGCGATCAAGTTTGAGCGAATATGCACCACTAAGTAATTGTTTAACCAAGCAGTCAAATAAATTCAATGCACAGTCTGGTAAGTTTATGTCAAAATCTGCAGGAACATAAATGTTTTGGGTATGCCAAACAATGCTGTTGGGACCAGTTGTTGTTGATATGGCACTGCATTGCCATTGCTGTTAACAAACATTCTAGTCTAAACATTTTCATGTAAACTACACTCAACTGTATTTTGCAGAAGTATAAGATGGAGCGAGTGATGGTTCTTGCAAATCATCTTAAATCCCAACAAAGACTTCATACCGCAAGCACAGTAACTCCATCATATTATGCAGTAACAACAGTAGCAACATAAACAGTTGTTTCATATTCTGTGTTTAGGAAGATAACTTCATAAGCAGCTTCTTTTGTGACAAATATTTCAAATTTAAAAAAAACAAAAAACTTCTGAGTGAGTACTAACAGTCTAAACAAACCACACCCATGTTTAATGAAAATCCTTGTAAGTCTGCAACTGTTTGTTTTAAAGTATTTTCATGAGGAAATGTTTGTATATGTTTAAACCGTAAGGCACATACATGTTGAATAAAAGCAATAAATACACTAAACTGATATGTATTTTTCAACAAAAAGTATTTCACAATCTTTTAACCACATGGAGATCTGCATATAGTATCACATCTGAGCATTATTCAAAAGTACACCCAATTCCTAACCAGTTACTATCCGCTCAGTAAAACTGTGCTCTAACCCTACCATTTAAGACATTCCCCAGCCATCCAAAGATATGATCCAGATGGATTCACAATGGAATTCATAATCGATATTGATGTATGATCCATGTGGAACGTAATCCGGCAGCATCTTTATGAGCATATGTCACATGCACTCATCCCACACTGGATTTCTGTTTCTATTTATAGCAGTATTGAACCAGCTTGCCCTAAAGCTGCATACAGCACTTGAATCTCCATAAAAATTTGCCTCTGGCATTTTATCTGACTGTACAACAGCAGTTTCAGATTAGATGCCTGCTTTGTATTCTACGACGACATAATCTGAAAAACTGTTAACAAGTGATGATACTATCCTTCACGTACAATGGGAGGGAGAAAGGTTTAGTAGACAGTGACCCTTTTGCTGAAGCGGACAGTTTTCACAGCAGCATAATATCTAAAAGCCATATTTGCACAAATCTTTACCTTTCAAGGCAAGAATTATTGGGAGATACTAAAATTCAAGACTATATCAATACATGTATATATACTTAACCAAAAAAAATGGGGGAGGGGGAGGGGGAGGGGGGAGGTTTCACAGAAGTTCACTTCAGTACTCTCATCATGATCAGTTTATGTCTCATCCTGATGTCATAAATAAACAGTAAATAAACTAAGGTGGAAAAAAAAAATGGATGGGGAAGGGGGATGATTTCTATGCCATCACAACTGCAGGTATTACTACAATTAGTTGCTTCTACTAGTATTCTTACTAAAATTACAACTTCTGCCACACTTTAAAGTATTTCTACAACATCTTCGCCAAAAACCAACATAGAACGTTTTCTTTACTTCTTTACAAAATGCACAGAATGAAGATCACAAACCACCGACTGCATTCTAGTGAAACACTTCTTCCATCTCCCCCTCTTGTCATACTGTAGAACGCTGCACGTATTCAGCCGCACTGTACTCCATTTCAATGTTCACGCTTGTTTCACAGCCTGACACAAATATATGCTGAAGCACACATCAACTCTCCCCCTCTGTCAGATTCGACACGCTCTGAAAGGGTCCCTTTGGACAATCCCTGTCAACGAGGCCTTGTGACAAGTCTATAATGCACACTGTCCCCTCATGTGAGTCAGCAAACATGGTTCACTGATTTTCACAGCCGATCTTCTCCAGGACATCACAATTGTAAATGTGATCACATCTCCTTTTTTTTCCCTTTTCAGTCTGAACACATGAATAATATCCATGGCTACCTCTAATCTCTGACCTAACCTCGTGAATCAGCAGTTTGATCAAGCAGTTAAGATTTCTTTTCCTTTTCTTTTAAGGGGGGGGGGGGGGGGGTGGAGTGAGGGGGGGAGGGGGATTGGCTGTATGATCATATGTGCCATTTCAATTGAATTACTTTCATGCTGCTCATCTGCATTTCCACACATAGCTATACCCAGATGTCTTCTCCTGGTACCAGAATTAGCCGTCCACACTGAACTATCACAATAACCATGGGGCAATCTGCTGTCCCAGTGCTGCAGACTCACTCTGGTGGTGTTCACTGGTGCCTGTTCAGATCAATGGACTCAGCATATAACCAGTTAAGCCATCGACTATTGATCTGCAATTGATCAACTGTTGCTTAAAGTTGCAAAGTCAGCCTTAGTGAGCAGCCCCTTTGGAGGGAAGACTACCACCACTTTCCTCCAACAAGAAATTCCCATGATGAAATCTGGTGACACCTAAATGTTGACAGAAAGCCCTCGAAGGCCAGGAATGAAGAGGTGAAATTCAAACCAATGTCACCATAACTGAGAAGAATAACAGGCACACATGTTGAGATTTTTTTGTTGTTGTTAAAACTTTTTCATCATTATGATGATGAAAATGAGGATGTAACGGAGTTCAATGCAGTCAAAAACGGACGTTCCGTTTGCTTCCTTTCATGATACATCCCAATATCAATTAGGCTCTGGACATACAGACACCTGCAGTGCTGGCCAGGAAATCTCGGTTACTATCCACAGTGACCTATTCATTATGTGCATAAAACATCTGTGTATGGTTCCAGTCTTCTGACATCTCTGGGTAGGAACCATCTGAGACTGAATAATTCCTTCCTGGTTGTGAAGGGGATCCAAGAATTAATCTACCAGTCACAGCCTATGGCACTTTTCACTGCATTACAGTCGTCGGTGAAACAGCAATATATATTATGATAATAGAGTTCAGACAACAAAATAAACTCCATCTTCATTAATGTCAGCCAAGACTCTCAAGCTCCAAATCAACTGATGAACCACATTAACTGACATTTCTGTTGAGCTTAAGTCAATGCATTACACATTAAACACACACACACACACACACACACACACACACACACACACACACACACACACACACACACACACACAAACACACACACAATGAAATATACAAAGAATCATTAATCCACACAGATAATTCAACCTGACAGTTATGGATTTAACACTGGACTTCTACATACAAAAACCATA
>CM031604.1:70743028-70775539 GCA_018398815.1 Conus ventricosus
TTGCTTAAAAAACAAAAAACTGAACTAAAAAAAAAACACACTACCAGATTTTTAAGTTGACTATTTCACAAATAATGGAATATGACAATGATAAATGTAAATGCAAGATTAACGCTCTTGGTGACTGCATAATGAGAGAAGAACAAAACATCACACTATCTTTCCATTCTTTCCAATTTGGAAGCCCCACCCCACCCCCAACTGACCCTCCTTTGAAAAGACTGCAAAAAATAAAAACAGACTTTGGTTAAAGTACTTTCTTTACTTCCTTGGAATTAACTTTTTTCTGAACATCACTGACTACAGTGACTTTTGGATTTTCCATTATAGAAAGAAATTCATCTTCAATTACATCCATTTCACAATTACAAGTCTTGATATGTCAAATAAACATATATTACTGTTTTCAAGTCAGCTACATCAATGACCATAACAAATACCTTGCACTACATGTTTTACAGGTTGACATAATCCATTTTTATTTGTGAAGGACTGAGATTCCCAGACAGTCAAATCCTGTTTAATATAAAATATTTTCAATCTGATTAAGCCATGGTGAAATCAAAATACTCTTATTTGATTCTTACATGATACATATGGAGCTAGGGTATTTTTCAGGTGCAGGCACGACCAAAGCAGCTCAGAATCTGATCATTCTTGCCATTACAAGAACTGAAATGAGACAGATTCCTGTTTCACCATGATTAGTAGAAGTCCCACTATAATGTTGTGTTTTTTTTCTTGGGGGGGGGGGGGGGGGGGCGCTATCATGCCTGATTCATGCTGGTGCACATCTTTACAAGACTTCACGTACATGTTGATTCCCTTGTCCCACTTTCACGAGTAAGACAAGCATGGGTGAAAAAATTTCTGTTTTCTCAGGTAACGGTCTGCTTCTGAGCCTTCTGTTGAACTTGCAGTGAACTTTTTTTTTCTTTAATCAGTTGAGAGAACACTACAATTTGCAAGACTGCATGTCATATAAAACATTCATCACATGAATGAGAGCAAACATGCATTACTTTTAAACAAGTGGGGTAACGTTTGCTCCCATAAGAAAACCTAACACAGAGCAAACGTTACCCCACTTGTTTATTGTTTACTGTTCCCTGCCTCATTTCATTTCCAGTTATGCATTACTTTTGTCAAAGGAAGTTCTGTAACAACTACAGCATTAAAAATATACATTACATTCACTTTGCTCACATCTTTCAGATGTTTGCTACTCTAGATTTCCTTGCAGATGAGCCAAAATGAACTTACCACAAACAACTCATTTGAACAGGTGGCCATTATTTTTTATGCACGGTCTGAGCATGTGACCAAGCCGGAAGTTGACATCTAAAACCGAAACCAGTTCTTAAGCAGATATGAACTCTAGCCTTGAAAGTGTTTTGCGGTTCTTCGTTTCGTATTCGTGTGTTCGTCTAAATCAGACTCAAAGTCAAAGGGAGACGTATGTATGAAACTGTTCACAATCAATGCTGCAGTTTCAGCCTGCATAGAGATATTGTTAGGTTGTGGAGGCAGGTAGACAGACCTGATAAACACCATCCACAACATCGTGTAAAAGCTGTCATTGATCACTGAGCCGTGACAAGCAAGTTGAACCCGGTTGCAGACGACCAGCAGCTGCGCTTTGGAGCAACAGCTAACGCGACCTCACAGCAAGGTGAACTTCTTTTTCCTTTCTTTGCGGTAATGTTGCATAACGACTACGATCGATCTTTGAGCCTACATGGCATATTGGTTCACGTGTTTTGGGCCTTGCTTTTCATGGTACAAACAGGAATATTTAGAGTTATGTCGATTTCGGGACGAGTCTCTCTCTCTCTCTCTCTTTCTCTCTCTCTCTCTCTCTCTCTCTCTCTCTCTCAGCCTTGAAACACACACACACACACACACCAGCACACACTGCGTCCGAGCACACACGCGCGCGCGCACACACACACACACACACACACACACACACACACACACGCCCTCACACACACACACGCACGCGCACACACACACACACACTCTCTCTCTCTCTGATACTGTTGAGTTGATGTGCTGACGAGACGTTAGCAGGCCAACACGGCCAACACAGGCAGGGCGCGACTGATAAGGCTTGCACTCCGTGCACAAGAACGTGTTGCATGTACCCTGTTGTTGTTACTGATGTTACTTGTTGTTCATAAACATGCCTGGATTTTGGAGTGCCTGTCATTACAACAATTATTTTATATCATTGGTTACAACAACAACAACCACCAAAATCAGTGTTGATTGGTTTCTGATGGATAAGTCAGATTCAAACCGCAGCTTTCACAGAATCGTTATGGATTGCTTTTGTGTTTTGATTTGAATAGATCTCTCTCTCTCTCTCTCTCTCTCTCTGCGCGCGCGCAATCAGCACTCGCCGCTCAGTCCAACAGGTGGGATCCTAAAGCTTATCTATCCACCGTCTCAACAGCACGTGGGCCTACGGTTCAGTTGGGCAAGAGCAAGCTGCATGCATTTGTGACTTTAACTGAATGAACGCACTTTCCATTTGGGGAATAGAAGTTGTAGATTCGTGCATGGTTTCAATGAAACAGCACTGCAGAAAGTAACCTTAATTTACTGGCAGCTCATCGGCAGGGCGTTTTTGTGGCATAGACATTGCGCCCTGTCGCTCAATGTGGACTCTTAGGTAATGGATATATGCAGCTGCAGCTTCCGGTAATATTTCCGCGTCGTCTTCCAACGATTGTAAACCAGGAAAACATTATCACCGTAAGGGAGTGTGTTAACTAAGCCAGCAAGATTCTCATCCGGATTGATGTCCTCCACCACCACCACCCTCACGCCGACCCCATACGCCCCCACCCGTTCCACCACTCCGTTCATTCTTCACTTCCTCCTTCTTTCCCCACCCTCCCTGCCACCACCTTTTCCGATGATGGTGAGATCTCCGTTCTGTTCGCCTGTGTCTTTACCATCATTTTATGTTCTTCAGACCAGGTACATAGACAGACGGATGGACGTCTGGGCAGACAAACTAAGGTAGCCTGACAGACTGTAGATTCAATCGAACTCAGACGATCAGACACGCAGAGAAACTAGAGAAAGCCTGGCGTAGCTTCGGGGCGGGAAAGTGTATCCACGAGTCGGATAGAACAAAGGAAACACGTACACGGCCCACAGACCGAAACATTAACCTGAGGGAAAGACCTGAGGGCAATATGCAATTGAGGTGCACAACATAACTCTCAGAGTGAGGAATATAACTGAAAACATAAAGCTGAAGGTAGCACAGACTTGATGGGAACCACAAGGACGGCATATCCCTTGAGGACTGAGGAGAGCGTAGCCCTGACGGAGGGAAACATAGAGAGCACAGCCCTTTCTGTGGGGAGCATAGCCATGACAAAGGGGAACACTGAGAGCAGAGCCTGACAGACGGAGGGTAACACTGAGGACAGCATAGCCCTGACCTAGGGGAACACAGAGGAGAGCGTAGCTCTGACGGATGGAGGGGAACTTCTTATTCTTCTTCTGCGTTCCAGAATCATGACTCATATTTCCAGACCAGTTTGTTGGATGAAGGCTGCTGTTGTCTTCAAATCCTCCATTGTAACCCCAAAGCTTTGCCGCAAGCGTGGCTGCGTGTGGCCAGCGCTGTATCCGTGCATCCTGGTGAAGGGGGCAGGACTGAAGTATGTGCTCGGGGGGGGAGGGGGGGGGGGGGGGCGGGGAGGTTGTGGGCCTGTCTCACAATGGCAGTCAGGTGTGTGCTATAGCCCAATACGATGGAAATGGGCTCGCAGACGGCAATGACCAGTTCGTAGTCTGAAGATTGTGGTCTGTTGGTGTCGCTGTAGTTGGGGCAGCTGATCATCAGGCGAATGTCTGTGTTCTTCTTCCCAGTCTTTTGTACTGTTTTTTGATGACAGTTTTGGCCTCCCTATAGGAGATGGGCGGGTTTGTTTGCTTGAGCCTGCTGCCACATTTGGCAAGCCTGTCTGCCTGCTCATTTCCTGCCAGGCCGCAGTGGGCAGGGATTATGGACAGTCACCTGCGCTCTTTGTGAAGGTTTTAAGCTGTTGCACTGTCTCTCTTTCCAGCTTCTCACTGGGTGACTGTAAATTCTGGACAGCGGATTTTCAGTCTGTTAGGAAAACGATGTGTGAAGGCGGGTGCTCTTCTGTACTAATGAGTCTGGCAGCTTCTCTTAGAGCAGTAGTTTGTTGATCTTCGTCCAGCAGGCAGAGACTATGACAGGGTTCGTCCATCAGGGCGGCGGTGAGGACCCCACTTCCTCCATTTTCTACAGCTGCATCGGCGGTATCCATCGGTATAGTTGTGGGTCCACACAGAGGCGTTGTGTTCTGAGTGCAGCATTTCCAGTGTCAGGGTACCTGAGGATGTAGTCAGGTTGGTCTCCTTTCTTGGTCACTCCCGAAACGTCAGTGACGAGGGTAACATGGTCGGGGAGGGGGGGGGGGGGGGGTGGGGGTGGGGAGAGAACGTAGAGGAGAGCATAGCCTGATGGATAGAGGGGATCAGTGAGAAGAGCATGGCCTGATGGATGGAGGGGAACACTGAGGAGAGTATAGTCTGACGGATGGAGGGGAACACTGAGGAGAGCATGGCCTGATGGATGGAGGGGAACACTGAGGAGAGTATAGTTGGGCGGATGGAGGGGAACACTGAGGAGAGCATCGCCTGATGGATGGAGGGGAACACTGAGGAGAGCATCGCCTGATGGATGGAGGGGAACACTGAGGAGAGCATAACCTGACGGATGGAGGGGAACACTGAAGGAGAGCATAACTGACGGATGGAGGGGAACATGAGGAGAGCATAGTCGGACGGATGGAGGGGAACACTGAGGAGAGCATAACCTGATGGATGGAGGGGAACACTGAGGAGAGCATAACCTGATGGATGGAGGGGAACACTGAGGAGAGCATAACCTGACGGATGGAGGGGAACACTGAGGAGAGCATAGTCGGACGGATGGAGGGGAACACTGAGGAGAGCATAGTCGAACGGATGGAGGGGAACACTGAGGAGAGCATAGTCGGACGGATGGAGGGGAAACACTGAGGAGAGCATAACCTGACGGATGGAGGGGAACACTGAGGAGAGCATAGTCGGACGGATGGAGGGGAACACTGAGGAGAGCATCGCCTGACGGATGGAGGGGAACATGAGGAGAGCATAACCTGATGGATGGAGGGGAACATGAGGAGAGCATAGCCTGACGGATGGAGGGAACACTGAGGAGAGCATAACCTGATGGAGGGGAACACTGAGGAGAGCATAGCCTGATGGATGGAGGGGAACACTGAGGAGAGCATAGCCTGACGGATGGAGGGGAACACTGAGGAGAGCATAGCCTGATGGATGGAGGGGAACACTGAGGAGAGCATAGCCTGACGGAGGGGAACACTGAGGAGAGCATAGCCTGACGGATGGAGGGGAACACTGAGGAGAGTATAGTTGACGGATGGAGGGGAACACTGAGGAGAGCATAGTCTGACGGATGGAGGGGAACACTGAGGAGAGCATAACCTGATGGATGGAGGGGAACACTGAGGAGAGCATCGCCTGACGGATGGAGGGGAACAATGAGGAGAGCATAGCCTGACGGATGGAGGGGAACATTAAGGAGAGCATCGCCTGACGGATGGAGGGGAACACTGAGGAGAGCATTTGTCTGACGGATGGAGGGGAACACTGAGGAGAGCATAACCTGACGGATAGAGGGGACCATTGGAGAGAGCATCGCCTGATGGATGGAGGGGAACATTAACGAGAGCATAGCTGACGGATGGAGGGGAACACTGAGGAGAGCATCGCCTGATGGATGGAGGGGAACATTAAGGAGGGGCATAGCCTGATGGATGGAGGGGAACACTGAGGAGAGCATAGCCTGACGGATGGAGGGGAACATTAAGGAGGCATAGCCTGACGGATGGAGGGGAACACTGAGGAGAGCATAGTCTGACGGATGGAGGGGAACACTGAGGAGAGCATAGTCTGACGGATGGAGAGGAACACTGAGGAGAGCATAGTCTGATGGATGGAGGGGAACACTGAGGAGAGCATAGCCTGACGGATGGAGGGGAATATTAAGGAGAGCATAGCCTGACGGATGGAGGGGAACACTGAGGGAGCATCGCCTGACGGATGGAGGGGAACACTGAGGAGAGCATAGCCTGACGGATGGAGGGGAACTTAAAGGAGAGCATAGCCTGACGGATGGAGGGGAACACTGAGGAGAGCATCGCCTGACGGATGGAGGGGAACACTGAGGAGAGCATCGCCTGACGGATGGAGGGGAACACTGAGGAGAGTATAGTCTGACGGATGGAGGGGAACACTGAGGAGAGTATAGTCTGACGGATGGAGGGGAACACTGAGGAGAGCATCGCCTGATGGAGGGGAACACTGAGGAGAGCATCGCCTGATGGAGGGGAACACTGAGGAGAGCATCGCCTGACGGATGGAGGGGAACACTGAGGAGAGTATAGCCCGATGGAGGGGAAACACTGAGGAGAGCATAGCCTGACGGATGGAGGGAAACACTGAGGAGAGCATAACCTGATGGATGGAGGGGAACACTGAGGAGAGCATAGCCTGATGGATAGAGGGAAACACTGAGGAGAGCATAACCTGATGGATGGAGGGGAACATGAGGAGAGCATAGCCTGATGGAGGGGAACACTGAGGAGAGCATAGTCTGACGGGATGGAGGGGAACACTGAGGAGAGCATAACCTGATGGATGGAGGGGAACACTGAGGAGAGCATAACCTGACGGATGGAGGGGAACACTGAGGAGAGCATAGTCGGACGGATGGAGGGGAACACTGAGGAGAGCATAGCCTGACGGATGGAGGGGAACACTGAGGAGAGCATAGTCGGACGGATGGAGGGGAACACTGAGGAGAGCATAGTCGGACGGATGGAGGGGAACACTGAGGAGAGCATAGTCGGACGGATGGAGGGGAACACTGAGGAGAGCATAACCTGACGGATGGAGGGGAACACTGAGGAGAGCATAGTCGGACGGATGGAGGGGAACACTGAGGAGAGCATCGCCTGACGGATGGAGGGGAACACTGAGGAGAGCATAACCTGATGGATGGAGGGGAACACTGAGGAGAGCATAGCCTGACGGATGGAGGGGAACACTGAGGAGAGCATAGCCTGATGGAGGGGAAACACTGAGGAGAGCATAGCCTGACGGATGGAGGGGAACACTGAGGAGAGCATAGCTGACGGATGGAGGGGAACACGAGGAGAGCATAGCCAGACGGATGGAGGGGAACACTGAGGAGAGCATCGCCTGATGGAGGGGAACACTGAGGAGAGCATAGCCTGATGGAGGGGAACACTGAGGAGAGCATAGCCTGATGGAGGGGAACACTGAGGAGAGTATAGCCTGATGGAGGGGAACACTGAGGAGAGCATAGCCTGACGGAGGGAAAAACTGAGGAGAGCATAGCCTGACGGATGGAGGGGAACACTGAGGAGAGCATAGCCTGACGGAGGGGAACACTGAGGAGAGCATAGTCTGATGGATGGAGGGGAACACTGAGGAGAGCATAGCCCGACGGATGGAGGGGAACATGAGGAGAGCATAGCCTGACGGAGGGGAACACTGAGGAGAGCATAGTCTGATGGATGGAGGGGAACACTGAGGAGAGCATAGCCTGACGGATGGAGGGGAACACTGAGGAGAGCATAGCCTGACGGATGGAGGGGAACACTGAGGAGAGCATCGCCTGACGGATGGAGGGGAACACTGAGGAGAGCATAGCCTGATGGAGGGGAAACACTGAGGAGAGCATCGCCTGATGGAGGGGAACACTGAGGAGAGCATCGCCTGAGGATGGAGGGGAACACTGAGGAGAGCATCGCCCGACGGATGGAGGGGAACACTGAGGAGAGCATCGCCTGACGGATGGAGGGGAACACTGAGGAGAGCATCGCCTGACGGATGGAGGGGAACACTGAGGAGAGCATAACCTGATGGATGGAGGGGAACCATGAGGAGAGCATCGCCTGATGGATGGAGGGGAACCTGAGGAGAGCATAGCCTGACGGATGGAGGGGAACACTGAGGAGAGCATCGCCTGACGGATGGAGGGGAACACTGAGGAGAGCATAACTGATGGATGGAGGGGAACACTGAGGAGAGCATAACCCGATGGATGGAGGGGAACACTGAGGAGAGCATAGCCTGATGGAGGGGAACATGAGGAGAGCATCGCCTGATGGAGGGGAACATGAGGAGAGCATAGCCTGACGGATGGAGGGGAACATGAGGAGAGCATAACCTGATGGATGGAGGGGAACACTGAGGAGAGCATAACTGATGGAGGGGAACACTGAGGAGAGCATAGCCTGATGGAGGGGAACACTGAGGAGAGCATCGCCTGATGGATGGAGGGGAACACTGAGGAGAGTATAGCCTGATGGAGGGGAACACTGAGGAGAGCATAGCTGATGGAGGGGAACAGTGAGGAGAGCATCGCCTGATGGAGGGGAACACTGAGGAGAGCATAACCTGATGGATGGAGGGGAACATGAGGAGAGCATAACCTGATGGAGGGGAACACTGAGGAGAGCATAGCCTGATGGAGGGGAACACTGAGGAGAGCATCGCCTGATGGATGGATGGGAACACTGAGGAGAGCATAGCCTGATGGAGGGGAACACTGAGGAGAGCATAGCCTGACGGATGGAGGGGAACACTGAGGAGAGCATAACCTGACGGATGGAGGGGAACACTGAGGAGAGCATCGCTGATGGGGGGGAACACAGAGGAGAGCATAGCCTGATGGATGGAGGGGAACACTGAGGAGAGCATCGCCTGATGGAGGGGAACACTGAGGAGAGCATAGCTGATGGAGGGGAACAGTGAGGAGAGCATCGCCTGATGGAGGGGAACACTGAGGAGAGCATAACCTGATGGATGGAGGGGAACACTGAGGAGAGCATAACCTGATGGAGGGGAACACTGAGGAGAGCATAGCCTGATGGAGGGGAACACTGAGGAGAGCATCGCCTGATGGATGGATGGGAACACTGAGGAGAGCATAGCCTGATGGAGGGGAAACTGAGGAGAGCATAGCCTGACGGATGGAGGGGAACACTGAGGAGAGCATAACCTGACGGATGGAGGGGAACACTGAGGAGAGCATCCCCTGATGGAGGGGAACACAGAGGAGAGCATAGCCTGATGGATGGAGGGGAACACTGAGGAGAGCATCGCCTGATGGAGGGGAACACTGAGGAGAGCATAGCTGACGGATGGAGGGGAACACTGAGGACAGCATCGCCTGATGGAGGGGAACACTGAGGAGAGCATAGCCTGATGGAGGGGAACACTGAGGAGAGCATAGCCTGATGGAGGGGAACACTGAGGAGAGCATAGCCTGATGGAGGGGAACACTGAGGAGAGCATCGCCTGATGAGGGGAACACTGAGGAGAGCATAGCTGACGGATGGAGGGGAACACTGAGGAGAGCATAGCCTGACGGATGGAGGGAACACTGAGGAGAGCATCGCCTGATGGAGGGGAACACTGAGGAGAGCATAGCCTGACGGATGGAGGGGAACACTGAGGAGAGCATAGCCTGACGGATGGAGGGGAACACTGAGGAGAGCATAGCCTGACGGAGGGAACACTTGAAGAGAACATAGACCTATGGTGAAAATAGTCCTGAGGGAATCGTAGACCTGAGGGGAACATAAGGAACGGAGAGAAACTCCCTAAGAGAGTAAGGACCTCAATGGGGAAGAACACAGACTTGATGGAAGCATAGAATTGACGGAGGGAAACATAGACTGAGAGAGACCTAAAGATAACACAGACCTGGCCTGAGGAGAACGTCAACTGGAGGAAAGTACAGACCTGAGAGGAATGTAGAGCCATTGGAGGCATAGACCCGAGGGGAACATAAACCTGAAGGACTCACAGACTTTAGGGATTGAAAGACCAATGGAAACAAAGCGCTGGGGAGGGGGGTTGGGGTTGGGGGGCATAGATCTGAAGGGAACATGACCTAATACAAAAATAGACATGGTGGAACATAGTTCTGGTTGCCTATAGTCCTAATGTGAACATAATCCCGATTACAGCATAGTACTGAAGGGAAAATACGACATGACGGGAATCGATATATGAAGTGAATAGGCCCTATAGGTCTGGGGGGAACATAAACCAGTTGAAACACATACACCTGCGCGGAATAGAGTCCTGAGGAAAACATAGACATGAGGGGAACAAAGACGTGAAAGAAATATAGGCCGCAGAGGAACATAGACTGGAGGGAACATATGGATGCGAGGGGAACAAAGACGTGAGAGAAATATAGGCCGCAGAAGAACATAGACTGGAGGGAACATATGGATGTGAGGGGAACATAATCCTGAGGGCAACAAAGACCTGGGAAACATTGATCTGTAGGGAATATAGACCTGTGGGGAACACATTTCTAAGGAGAGCACTCCCCCGAAGTCGGAGTGTGGCTGCCCACGTGGCAGGGTAATCAAAAACGGTCACACACGTAATGTTCTCATCCCCAGCTGATGCATTTGTACTATAGTGTTCAAAAGTACTTTGGCTGTTCGGATGATCCCTGGAGTCTTTTAGCCAGGGTACGACAACAACAACAACAACATAAGGAGAACACAGGCAGAACGGAGACATAGCTCTAAAGGAAATATAGACATGAGGGAAACATAATCGTCTGAAAAAATTTTTTAGGCGAATAAAAGGTATAAGGGAAAAATAGACCAAACGGAAATATCAACCTAGTCCTATTCTCAATACTCTTGTAGAAATGAATATCAACGGATGGCCAGAAAACATCAAAGATGTCCCTCAGAACATCCGAACATACTGGAACTCTAGGCATGAGCTCTCCACTGAAGATGGAATCATTCTGAAAGGATCAAGATTAGTCATCTCAAGCGATCAGAAAAAGGTTATTCTTGATCAGCTTCACAATGCTCATCAGGGCATAGAAAAGACCATCCTCAGAGCCAAGGATTCCGTTTATTGGCCCAACATGAACAAAGACATTGAGTCCCTCATCAAGAGATGTTCAATATGCCAGGAACATCAGCCATCTCAGCAGAAGGAGGAACTGCACCCACATGAAGTCCCCCAGCAACCATGGGAAACTCTAGGGACAGGTCTCTCTCACTTTGAGGGATCAGAATACCTTTTGATTGCAGACTGCTCCAGCAAATACTTCATAGTGCGCAAACTTGGACTTGACACAGGGAGCAGTGTAGTAGTGAATGCTATGAAGCAAATCTTTGCGGAGCATGGGATTCCATCAAAAGTCATAAGTGACAATGGCCCGCAATTCAGTGCTGAGACATTTGCCCGTTTCGCAAAACAGTGGAACTTTGTACACATCACATCATCGCCACGATACCCAAGATCCAATGGGTTCATCGAGCGTTATGTCAGGGCAGTGAAAGCCACACGGACCAAATCTCTTGAAGCCAAAACTGACCCTGACCTTGCACTGCTTTGCCTCAGGACAACCCCCATATCGGCAAACCTTCCAAGCCCTATGGAAATCATGACTGGCAGGAAAGCAAAAGTGAACCTTCCCACCAGTGTTCCTCACACCAACTCAATATCAAACTATGAGAGGATCCGTGAAGAACTCCAGCATCGTCAAGACATCTAAAAGAAACAGTTTGACAAATCAGCCACCACCCTGTCGCTGCTCACTCCCGGACAACAAATTCGCGTTCAGGACAATAATGGGAAGTGGAAGGAAGAAACGGTCGTCATGAGATGCAAGGAACCAAGATCGTATGTCGTCGAAAACCCCACAGGACAACTGCTGAGAAAAAATCGTGTACACATACAGCAGATTCCTCAAAATGCACCTGCTCAAGAAGAAATACAAGAACCAGAGCAATCGACCAGTCAAATACCCACTCCAGTAAGCTCACCGCCATCATCTGCTCCACCACTGAACAATGAAACTCAAGAGCAGTCTATGGATCGTAAAGGAGCATATACTACTAGAAGTGGTCGAGTTGTTCAACAACCAAAAAAGCTTGATTTGTAACTATAATCAAAAGACTTGGACAAAAATCCCGCCTCCTACCCAACAGTGTGTTTGTTAAGAGACTCGGGTGAAAGTCCCCGCTCCTCTGTGGATAAAATTCAATAACTGAAATTTTGTTTGTTTTTATTGCAGGGGAGATGTAGTAGTGTTGCAGTGCAGACTAGCAGACGACATCCTTCGCCTATACACTGCGCTTGCGTCTTACCCATAATGCTTTTGTTTTTAATTGTTTGGCTTCATGAAAACACAACGAAGCTTTGTGTCAAGCCTTGTAACTTGCATGTATGATTTTTGTATGAGTTAAGATGCCCACTATATATCACAGGTTTGGGTAAAATAATATGAGGGAAACAAAGACCTGAGAGGAACGTAGATCTGTGAGGAGTTAGGGGAGCACAGTTCGGAGGGGAACAGAAACCTGAGGGAAAGAGAGACACGTGGAAAATGTAATCCTCTGGGTAAAATAGATCGGAGTGGAACAAAGATGTTGAGGTAAGTATAGACATGAAGGAAATATAGACGTGGGGGAAACAGTCTTGGGGATCAAACAGATACGAGGAGATGAAAGATCTGAAGGGAACATAGACCTGAAGGAAGCATAGTATGAGAGAAACATTCACGTGAAGGAAACAAACGTATGGGTAAAAGAAATATGATCAGAACAAAGATCTAGGGGGAACATAGACCTGATGGAACACAGGACGGAGGAGGAAGGGGGACTCAAACCAGGAAAATAGTAGACACCCATTAGGCCTTGAAAGGGGCCGGGAAAAGAGAGGGTGGGTGGAGAGGGGAGGGAGACACAGAGAGAGAGAGAGAGAGAGAGGAGAGAGAGAGAGAGACTTGAGAAAACTACTGTGAAACTGCCGCGCACCAGCCCAGTCACTGGCAGTGATCCACAAAAAGAAAACGAATAATCAGAAATAGCTAAGTTGGTAGAGCATCGGACTCGTAATCTTGGGGTTGCGGGTTCGCATCTCCGCCGGGCCGTTTCGGTACAGGGGGATTTTTCTCTTGGGAGTTAACATTGGTTTTGACTCCATTCCCAATACAGTCCTTCGAATGAGACTATAAACCGAGGTTCCGTGTGTGAACGCACGCACAACATCTTGCACACACGTAAACTTCTATCACCAACTTTTCGGAAGAGAAGGCCAGTCTGGCCGTTGGTATGGATGGCACGTTACACATAGCATGGACCTTCCCCGAAGTTGGAGTATGGCTGCCTTAATGGCGGGATAAAAATGGTCAAACACACGCAAGTGTCAGAATCTTCAACTCGATGAAAGTGGACACTCAAAGAAAGAAGAAGCAACAGGTCTACTGGAGAAGGGAAAAGTGTTTTAATGCAATAGAGCTGTGTTGACCTGTGTTGTCGCTTTCTTTCTTTCTTTCCGTAGACTGTCCACAATCATCAAGTTGAGTATTCTGACACTTTTGCGTGTATGACTATTTTTTATCCCGCCATTTAGGCAGCCATACTCCAACTTCGGGGAAGGTGCATGCTATGTGTTACGTGTCATCCATACCAACGGCCAACTGGCCTTCTCTTCCGAAAGTTGGTGATGGGATTTTGCGTGTGTGCAAGACGTTGTGCGTGCGTTCACGCACGGATCCTCGGTTTATAGTCTCATTCGAAGGACTGTATGGGAAATGGAGTCAGAACCAATGTTAACTCCGAGGGAAAAATCCCCCTGTACCGAAACGGCCCAGCCCGCAACCCAAGATTACGAGTAGGCCTACAGCGCGCGCTCTACCAACTGAGCTATTCCTGCTCCCCTCCGGGTCGCAGTACATGTGAACAGTGCAATGCACATCCGTGATACAGCAACATGATAAAAGAACTATATATAGCTCTATCAACATGTCTGGATGTTGTGTTGGATGGATGAGTTGGGCGCGTGTGATGTACCATACAAACTTGCATTTTACACAAGGATACAGTGATGTTTGTAGCTGGAGCTGTCGTGAGGAGATCTGGTATAGTCATTTCTCCTTACGACAGCTACAAACAGAGGGCAACCGGTCTGGAGAGAAACGGCGGCTGCCTCATCACGTCCTCCCAACGACCCAACGGTCAGGGGAATGACCGACTGACGGGACAGTGATGTGAAATCAGCCGTTTAATCTCGGTCAAGGGAAGCAACTCTATTCCAACGACTTACTAACCAAATCCGATTAGCCTAGGCTAGTTCCCTTATAACATCTCCCTCTCAAAGAAAGAATGTTATCATTTTAGCAACTTCAAATGCTGCACAATTAAATCTAATTTGTTTAAAACCCAAGAACAAAGTAATGTCATTATATGATCTCATGACTGTCAATACTATACTAATATTAATGTAATTCACTCACTTATATAAATGGCATTTACTCATTAAGCTTTTCTCTTTGCTTTCCACTTAAAGTAATTTAAACGTACTCCCAGTTTATCTTGAATACGCGTGGGGGAGGGGGGAGGGGGGGGCTGAAAAATGTCACAATCAAACATGTGTCATAACGTATTTGACGTCACTCAAAACGTAATTTTCTAATGCGTCATCGTTACTGAACGTCATCCTCTCCAAAAGATCAGCTGAGATATTCCATACAGAAGAAAAACCGTCTTAGGCCGTTATGGCCGTTAGTAACGGCTGTTCTGGTAAACTAAAACATCGGCATCATCCGTTACCCATAGTAAACATACCAACAAATTTTCAGAAAGAACGGCTTAGAAGTTTTATCTGGAGCAAGGGAACACATTTTGAACACAGACAGACCAGACAGACGCACACACAGACAGCATTTCTTCGTTCCCATTCAAAAGTACTCCCTGTTCAATAAGGAACACGAAGTATGACGTTAATTACTGATTTGACTGTCGTCTTAGATTATAGGGGCCTACTGTTATGCTGCTTTTTCAGAGTTTGTGCAGATCCACTGTAGCATGAGTTATGTTTTAAGCTAAACAACAAGCAACAACAGTTTATAAATTATTGTTTGGTCGTTAATAGGCAAACTTTCATACATTTGTGTCTAAGAGGTCGAAACGCATTGTGTTTTGGTCTTGTAACTCGTTTGTCCACGTTCTCGGGGCGGTTTCGCTAACATTTATTTAAGATTTGTTTAGATTTCCGCCTGCAGTCGTCTCGCTTTGCATCTACCTTCACTCAAATTAACCCAAAGAAATGGTTCTGATTGAACTCACTGTGCCATAGGCATGCGTTCCACTGTTCAGATTAGCTGGCAACATCACGTGCAGATCACGCAATGGGACTGACCTCATCATCATGGCGGTGCCCAGCACTCCTAAACAGCCGCCTTCTGTGTCTCCAAACAACCCGTTGCGACTGGACTTCGACAAGCTGTTTGCTGACATGGAGTTCCGCGCCAAACGTGCGGCTCTGATGAACTACCATGAGGCAGAGAAGTGTGACAAGAGGTCGGTGGTTCCCTGCATGTGTGTATGTGTCTGCACCAGTGTGCATCTGCGAGTTCTGTGTTCTTTGCATGTAAAGCACGCGTGTCTGTGTAACCTTACTTTCTCTCTTCTGTGTTCCATTTCTGAGGACCAGATGAAAACAGCTATGTGGTGTTTATTCCGACTTTCCACCCATAAAAAAAATTGTTGTTTATTTGGCCCCTCCCCTCCCCCCCCCCTCTCTCTCTCTGTCTGTCACACACACATACGCATGAACGCATGCACGCACACCACACACACACACACACACACACACACACATTGCTCCCGAGCTTGCCCAGTGTACGTGTGGCTCAATCCAGATTGTTTTCGTCAAATGCAATGAGGAGACCTCATGGTAACGTTTCCAGAAGAATACCCATCCCAAAGAAGCTGAAACAATCTAGACCAATGAGTATTTCAAAACTAAGCCAGACGAAGCGTGCATGACACGCCGTGCTGCACATGATCAACACAATCAGAACAGATTTCCTGGTTTGATCTGTGGTCTACCCCTACAAGACAACATGCAACTTGTTTGGATTGAAGATAAATGTTTTTCAAACGGAAAGACGTTGAATTAGAAACTACGCTGCTTAAACTTGGTCTCAGTTTCTCAACTGCCTCTTGTATAAATACTAATATAGCGACCAGGCTGTGGCTGTCGACGGGGTGTCAGAATGAGCGGCGTGGGTGCACTGCCTCTGAGGTGGCGCAGAGGTTGGGACAGGAAAAAACAACAACAACAACAACAAAAATGAATATAGTATGTGTCGGGCAATGTGATTTACCAAATTATATGAGCTCACATGCGATTGGTAGAAAAGCCATTGGTATTCAGCAATATGAAACCATGATGGAGATTTTCAGGCGCGGTACATGCAAGGCTTACACTTATGTGCAGGGCGGATTTCATGCAGACCGTCTCTGCCATCGTGGGCGCACTGGGGGTCTCTGGGATTGGGGCCAGCGTGGTCAAGACCAAAAAGTGACAGCCAACTCGGCAGGGGTGGCCGGGATGCTAGCCCTTCCGCTGTCTGGTATACTACAGTTCCTGGCCAATGGCACGTCCAGTCTAGCCCCGACCTCGGAGAGAAGGCGCGCCTGCACGTGAAGGCCGGAGCGGGGTGGCAGAGGATTGACGTGAGTCCCGGGTCTATCGTGTGCAGCTGAAGTACCTGACTGATGGTGAGGTTGTTTGTTCTCTGTCTGTCTGTCTGTCTGTCTGTCTCCCATGCTTACGGATTGAACCAAACATTGATAATGCATCATTGTGCTGGAATCTAACCAGTAAAAGACAGGTGTTCTTAAAAGATAACTCTCACGTCCTGTTTTCTGGCACCAAATGATAACAAATAGATATTTACCCTTGTGGTCTTAAACATCGTTACTCCAAAACTGCCTAAACGCGTAACATCTTGAACAGTCTAGTAGGCCCACATCTCTGTAGCAAATTCCCACTCAGTAATGTTCGGAACCTAAGTGTGACTCACTCTCCTCACCTAACAACTAATCTTTTCATGTCATCCCTCATTTGTTTTGGTGGTAACTTGTGGAATGGCATAAAACACCAAAGAAAGCACCTGGGAGGGAGGGGTAGGGGGGGGGGGGCATGCCACTTTCATTTCATCGAACCTATTTATAAAGTCTCAGCACTCAATATGACGTATAAAGCACAATTTCATGGGACCCCCATAACTGTGCATGTGCATATGAGTCAGTGTAAAACATAATTTCATGGGAGTCCCTTAACTTGTGCATGTGCATGAGTCAAAGTTGAGGATGTGTGTGTGTGTGTGTGTGTGTGTTGTGTGTGTGTGTGTGTGTGTGTGTGTGTGTGTGTGTGGTTTGGGATGATGTTCGGGCAAGAGAGGGAGGAGTGGTGGTGAGAACACTTTGTGAGTGCATGTATGTGTTTGCACACTTCCTTTTTGTTCCCCTAAAATATTCATCGTTGGTCAGTTATTATCTGACGTACTTTTCCTGCAGATCGTTGATTTGAGTTCATATTTTGTTTGCAAGTTAGCTTACCACTTGTTTGCCTCTCACTTGCATTATATATGTTTTTTTTTGTTTGTTTCTTGTTTGTTTGTTCATGTTTTTGTTAAGAAGCAAACCAAACTTCATAGAGAAGACCAAAAAGCGAAGTTTCAAAACAACACTCATTGTGACACATCCCTGGAATTTGCAGAAGAGGTGCAGTCTCCATTGCTGTCAGCCTGGTATCGGGAGATGGTGGAGGCCAGCGAAGCCGTCAGCACGATCTTGCCCATCAAGCCGGACACCTACCTCAAATTTGACGAGCCCGAAACTGTCCGGGACCCGCCTGAGCAAGAGGGAGGTGCTCCTGCGCAGGTACATGGACATGGAGGTGATGGAGCAGAAATGAAAGTATTTGGATGAGGGACAGGAGTGTGAAGGGGGTGGGGTTTGAAGTAAGGGATGTTAAGAGGGCAAGCCAAGCATTGTGCAGTTTTGCGTGTGTGTGTGTGTGTGTGTGTGTGTGTGTGTGTGTGTGTGTGTGTGATCCTTGCCTTGTCCATCCTTCCTCCCAAACCAGAATGTTTCCATGCTCCTCCTGATCCCCCATGTCTTCCCACTGCTCAATGCTTCAGTAACAATGTTTTTTTTTCTCTTTTTTTTTTTGTGTGGCCCATCTACTAACGTTTTGTCTTTTCATTGTCCCATTCTGCCGTAGGTGTCACATTTAACCTCTTTGTGCCATATGACAATGTCTCTGTGTTATCTATGCCCCATGTCGCGCTTTTTTTCCCCCTACTTCTCACATCCATTATTCTCTTTTATCTTTGTCTCGCTTTGTTCCCTGTTCCTTACATCTTGCTTTGCCACCTTGTCCCCATGTCTGACCTTGTTCCGTATTCCCCACGTCTTGCTTTGTCCTTTGTTCTGTATGTCTTCCTTTGTTCCCTATTCCCCACGTCTTGCTTTGTCCTTTGTTCTGTATGTCTTCCTTTGTTCCCTATTCCCTACGTCTTGCTTTGTCCTTTGTTCTGTATGTCTTCCTTTGTTCCCTATTCCCCACGTCTTGCTTTGTCCTTTGTTCTGTATGTCTTCCTTTGTTCCCTATTCCCCACGTCTTGCTTTGTCCTTTGTTCTGTATGTCTTCCTTTGTTCCCTATTCCCCACGTCTTGCTTTGTCCTTTGTTCTGTATGTCTTCCTTTGTTCCGTATTCCCCACGTCTTGCTTTGTCCTCAGGTCTTCATGCCGTACCTGTCCCATATTCCCCGTGACTTGTTCTCTGTTCCCCATGTCCCACATTCCCTATATTGTTCTTCTCATTGTCACATGCTGCTGTATGTGCCACGTTTTACCGCTTTATGCCGTATCGCTGCATTTCGCTTTATGTTTCCTGTGTCTTCCTTTATTCCTTGTTGCCCTCGTCTTGCCTGGTTCTCTATTCCCCATGTCTTAGCATGTTTTCTATTCCCCATGTCTCAGCATGTTCTCTATTCCCCATGTCTTAGCATGTTTTCTATTCCCCATGTCTCAGCATGTTCTCTATTCCCCATGTCTTAGCATGTTTTCTGTTCCCCATGTCTTAGCATGTTTTCTGTTCCCCATGTCTTAGCATGTTTTCTGTTCCCCATGTCTTAGCTTGTGTTCTATTCCCATGTCTTAGCTTGTGTTCTATTCCCCATGTCTTAGCATGTTTTCTGTTCCCCATGTCTTAGCATGTTTTCTGTTCCCCATGTCTTAGCATGTTTTCTGTTCCCCATGTCTTAGCATGTTTTCTGTTCCCCATGTCTTAACTTGTTTTCTGTTCCCCATGTCTTAACTTGTTTTCTGTTCCCCATGTCTTAGCATGTTTTCTGTTCCCCGTGTCTTAGCATGTTTTCTGTTCCCCCGTGTCTTAGCATGTTTTCTGTTCCCCATGTCTTAACTTGTTTTCTGTTCCCCATTGTCTTAGCATGTTTTCTGTTCCCCATGTCTTAGCTTGTTTTTCTATTCCCCATGTCTTAACTTGTGTTCTGTTCCCCATGTCTTAGCTTGTGTTCTATTCCCCATGTCTTAGCTTGTGTTCTATTCCACATGTCTTAGCTTGTGTTCTATTCCCCATGTCTTAGCTTGTGTTCTATTCCCCATGTCTTAGCATGTTTTCTGTTCCCATGTCTTAGCTTATTTTTTGTTCCCATGTCTTACTTTCTTTTCTGTTTTTATCACACTGTCACTTTTGCACACGCGCATTCATGACAGCATTTACTCCATATGCACACGCAATCTTTCCAATCAACCAAAAGGCGCACTACCGAATGTCTTTTCTTCTCCCCCTCTCCTTCAGGAAAACACTTTACTAAGTCACATCAAACAATTTATAAACAGACTTTATACATGTATCTCTCTTTACACTGAGAGATAAATTAATCCATTCCCGCTTCTATAAAGTCATGGCCTTCACATTCCATTATCCCAAAAATCCAGACCAGGAGAATAAATAACCCCGTAATCAACGATGCCATACCTGCATCAAGTATGAGACTCCATACTCTCTCCATTCCCTGTCTCTCTCACACATTGTATCACCCCCTTGAATTCTCCCGTCACTGGAGATACGAGTTCCGACTTCTCTCCCTCGACTTCTCCTGTCACTGGAGAGATGATGAATTCCAACTCCTCTCCTTCAACTTCTGTCACTGGAGAAAAGATGAGTTCCAACTCCTCTTCCCGGAGTCTTTAATCGCTGGGCTGACTACCGGTGTGTTCCCCACACCGTGGCCATCTTTAACCACCTCACAGGGTGAAAGGTGAAGGGTGAAGGGCGAAAGGTGAAGGGCTGAAACACGAATAAGGTTCGTGTAAGTAACCTGCTTCCCAATTTAATTATGAATTCTTTTCTTTCTCTTTTCTTTAGGTTTTCCCCTGTAGCTTTCCCCAACTATCTATGGTTCACCTGGTAATGACTGGTCAGCAGAGAGGACCAGCGTCCTGACAGGTTCGAGTCTCTAGGCCATCTGCTGGGCTAAAACTGATTCTTTCCTCCCTTCTCCTAGTGAGTGCATACTCAGTGTTCAAAACACATGACCAGCACCTTACCAGCCCTTAGTAAACTATCTCTCAGTGGTCACTTTCACCCAATGACCACCGTTGTTTATTTACTGAGTCATTCTCACAATTATTTGGGGACGCCCGCTACACTAGTCAAGCCACATAAATATTCTTCCTTTTCAGTTGTGGCATGGGAAATGATTCATATCACTAACTACATGTGATGGAGCGTCACATGCCTTGATGTGAGGCTACGTCACATGACACCCCCCATCCTGGGGTGAAAAAATTTTCTCCAGAAAATTTTTTTAAAGGATATACAACTTCACTTAAAACACATCTTCAGCCATGAATTTCAAAATGTGTAACCATCACACATGATTCACCAAATTAACAATCAACGATTAGAATCAATCATCGTGATCCAGCATAAATAGCATATTTCAAACTTTCAGTCTTTCTAAAAAAAACGAAATTCATAAATGATCACCACATCTCACAAAATACATTTCACAAATTACATGGATAAAACAATTAGGGATATTAACAATTCAAAGTACAAATTGTGTTCATATATTAAGATGTGAAGCACATATTTTCCCTTGATCTTTGTCTCACATCATATGTTTACAAAACCCTCACGAAAATGAGAATATTTTAGTGTAAATGTTTCTCAATAGACATGTAAACAAAATACACATAGTTTAAACATAGTTTTTTTTTCTTCCCACATGTAATGTTATAGTCCATTGAAAAGTGAAACATATTTCCATTGTTGACAATGAACTAATGAAAACAATAGTTTTGTCTCACTGCACAATCAAAACATGTGTATATACATTTCTAAAGATTATTTGCTCATGACACATACATATATATTCACCTTCACAAGCAAGTTAGACATAAATAGTACATGATTTTTTCATTGTTTACAAAAGAATAAAGCAAAGAATAGATATTTAATACATCAACCATCAAGTAGTTTTTGCTTGTAAAACATATAGTCACTTCAACAAGCAAATTAAGCATAAATACCACTTGATTTAAATCGTCAGTAGCATACAATGCACTGTCAAATGTGAGCACACCGTAATCATTAAGAAAGACAAAAAAACAGAATAGTCTTTCCCTTGAAAACAGTTACATTTGTCCATGAATATTCATACACGTGACAAAAATCTGCCATGACATTTTGTGTTCCAGGCACTGGTTCAATTGTAAATTGGAATTCCTGCAATGCCAAAGACCACCTTAATAACTGCTGTTCTTAGTTTTTGACGATTGCAAGAAAGTCAATGGCCTGTGGTCAGTCTGTAACCGAAACTTTCTTCCAGTCAAGAACCTGGGGAACTTCTCACATGCCCATACAATAGCCAAGCACTCTCTCTCAATAGTGGAGTATTTCTCCTGTGTCTTTTGAGAACTTTTACTGGCGTATTGCACTGGATGTAACAAAGCACTTTTTTCCTGCAACAGTACCGCTCCCATTCCTTTGGAACTGGCATTGTTCTCAGAATAAATCTTCTGAGAGGGAGGGTAATAAAAGAACAGGAAAATGAGTTGAGGGTGTTCTGAACACACTCCAAAGCCTTCTGGCACTCATCAGACCACACAATACTTTTGTTCTTCGTCCCTTTCGTCAGTTCAGTCAAAGGGGCCGTCAGGGACGCAAAGTGGGGTACATATCGTCTATAGTAAGACAACAATCCGATGAGTGACCTGATCTGTTTCTTTGTAGTGGGTTTTTGTAAAGATAAAAATCTTTTCCACTTCCTTTCCTTCTGGCATCATTTTTCCCACTGAAATAGTGTGACCCAAAAACTCGAGAGTTTGAAAACCGGCACGAATTTTGGATGGTCTCGCAGTCAAACCAAACTTCTGAAATAAATGTTAGCGAACCGCCCAGAGAACGTGGGCAAACGAGTTACAAGACAAAACACGACTGTCACGAGTTTGTCACGGGCCTAGGGACGTTTGACCCATCTTAGGGTGGCGGAATTACTCATTTATTTATTGTCGTTGCTGTTGTCGTGTATCCGTCCCTTAATGTGGCTTGGGGTGCGGTTGCACCTTGGTGTAGTTCAGCTCAACTTCGGTTTGCTTTCTCTCTCTCTCTCTCTAATTCCACTGCCCTGCTATTCATCCTGCAGGTTCATGGTGGCTGGTACCTTTCTCTCGAACTTGTGTCTATCGGCCTCTCGCCTGTCTTTTTACCTGTCGCACGTGCTTCATTTCTTTTAGTTTGAAGTATGCTCACTCTGTGACGCAGCGTGGCATGTTGCCGCCATCGCTGAGGGAGGTTAGCTCTTCACTCGAGCGGAAGATGTCTCGGGGAGCGCCTGCTCCGGTCTTGGTTCTTCACCGTATCATCGAGGGTACAGTCGGTATCTTTCAATTCCTACAGTCGGCCTGTAGGAGAGGGACATCACTTCTTCTTTTTCCCCACCTGTGCCTCTGTCCTCTCGACTGGACAGAGGGCAGAGAGAGTCGTTTGACCCGCCTCTTCTGGGTCACCCACGGTAGCTGGTAAGCATCAGTTTCGTGGTTTGTTTGTTTGGTTTGTTGTTGTTAGCCGGGTTAGTCTTCTCTTTTGCGCAATTTTTTTTTTTTCGAAATTGTAAGAGAATATTGTGTGAGACCTTTTCTCTGGTTAATTCAATCTTTTAACCTGGCCATTTTAAATTATTTCCAAAATTCTTTCTCCTGTTTATGCATTTTGGTGATGCGGTAGTCGGTGGGGATGGGAGAGAAAACCCGGTGATTCAGGGTTGGAACTTGCTTGGTCTCGCTCGTCCGCCCCTGTCACATTCGCCGGACTCTTATCCTTCGGCCACCGTCTGTTTGTGTGTGCAAGGAGAAACGAGTTTTATGTTCGCGAGCGTGCGTACGCATGATTTGTCGTTCGGATGCGTGGTTGGAGATTTGTGTTATTTTGAAATGTGTTTATAAATGTGACAATTATGCCATTGAATTATTATTTGCAAATGTTGGTGCAGTTATAAAGCGATGGTCGCTGTGTTGGTTATTTCCTAAGAAAGGCAAATGTTAAATGTGAGTGAGAGAAGGGTGAAGATAATTCATATTTGTTTTATAACCTGTTGATTTAATGCAGTCTTTTACCTGCATCGTGTGAGAAGACCCTAGTGAACATTCCTGATTCGATGGGTTTACTGTGTTATGCTCAGGTCTGTGTTGAGCTGGGATTATGGGTGCATTTAATAGACTTCCCCTCGCCCATCATGCGAGTGGCTGTTAAGATTTGACAGCATGGGTCAGACTGTACTGACGGCGGGGTTCCAGTACCCTTCTTCCTTCCTCCTTCCTTCTTCCTTCTTCCTTCTTCCTTCCTCCTTCCTTCTTCCTTCCCTCCCTTTCTTCTCTCCTCCCAGCTACGTTTCCCTCCCCCCTCCCGGGGGCTTCACCCGGAGTACGGACTGGATGGTGCCACGTGCTGGTTGAGACCACGCTCTGGCTGAGACCACGGACTGGATGGTGCCACGTGCTGGTTGAGGCCACGCACTGGCTGAGACCACGGACTGGATGGTGCCACGTGCTGGTTGAGGCCACACTCTGGCTGGGACCGCGGACTGGATGGTGCCACGCACTGGTCGAGGCCACGCCCTGGTCGGGACCGCGGACTGGTAGAGGAGCCCGCCGTCTTGACTGGCCGGCCCTGACCCCCGTCCAGGACCTCCAGTAACAGCGCCACGTTTCCCCCCCCCCCCCCCCCCCCCCCCCCCCCCCCCCCGGGGACACCTCTTCATGCCTGCTTGTGAGTCAGGGTGTGGGTTTTGAGCGACCCCCGCGGAACCGCCCCGTTCGGAGCACCTAGTGCCGGGGGCCCCCCCGTAATTTGAAAAGGGCAGGGGTTGGACGCACTCCATGGTGTTAAAGGGGTCGATGCTGGAAATGTTCCTTTTATAATTGGTATTGTCAAAAGTGCTGGAATGCTGTAATTGTTTTTGTGTACGCGAAGGGTTTGAAAGGTTTTTTAAATGTCATTGTGTGTTGGATGCTTGATTGTAATTGTGCAGTTTTGTCGTTGGAATGCTTGTTTGTTGTGCATTTTTGTGTGTGTTGGAATTTTTTTTATGACTGGTGTTTTGGTTAAAAAATGGGGTTGTATCTAATCTTTCTTGTGTGGGTCTTGCGGGGCGTGTGAGTCGCCCCCCCCCTTTCATCCCCCAGAGACCCCTTCGGGCAGACCTCCGGGTGGCCCCGTGAAAACGACGGTTTGACCTTTGGGTCTTGGGGTGAAATTAAACAATAAAACAACGAAAATTCCCTTTTGTTTGGTCGCTTCAGATCGTCAGGCTCCGCAAGGAAAAAGGGGTTTAATGAAAACGGGGCTTTTGGGAAGGGAATAGTGGCGAGTCAAATCTAATGATGAAAAATATTACTGATGGGAATACTATTAATGGTCAAAAATTGGGGGAAAAAAAAAAAAAAAAAAAAATCAATCTGGTGTCATAAGTAGTTATGGAGAAAGGGGAGGGGGTTAGAGAATTCTTAATAGCAGGGTTGCCATGGCAACGTCCCCCAAAGGGGTGGGGATTCCACTACTACCTTATTCCCCCATTCACCTCAACAAAATTAAGCTATCTTATTTAGCATTTTTTAGATTAATTTTTTTTATTTTTTTTTTTTAATTTTTTTATTTTTAAAATTATTATTTTTTGTTTTAATTTAAATTTTTATTTTTTTTATTTTTTTGTTTCTTTTAATTATTTATTTGATTTTTATAAAAATGTATTTTTCTAAATATATTTCTGTATCATGCTTTCGTTACCTTAAACCCTTTCACTATCGTTGTTACAATATCTTTTCAGTAATACTATTGCTAGTATTGATACTACCCCTAGCACTGACATCACCATCCCTCTGGACTGTTGCCATGGCAACCCTGCTACTTAAGAATCCTCTAACCCACTCTCCTTTCCCCAACACATACTTATTGACCCCAGATTGATCTTTTTTTTTTTTTTTCCCCCAATATTTTGACCATTAATAGTATCCCATCAGTAAATATTATTTTCATCATTACGACTTTGACTCGCTCACTACTTCCCTTCCAACAGCCTCGTTCTCATTCAACCCTTTTTTCCTTGCGCAGAAGCCTGAGCGATCTGAAAGCGCCAAAGCTAAGTGAATTTTCGTTTTTTTATTCGTTTAATTATCACCGAATGAAGACCAAAAGAGTCGAAACGCGTCGTGTTTTGTCTTGTAACCGTTTGTCCACGTTCTCTGGGGGGTTCGCTAACATTTTTTTAAAGATTTGTTTAGATCTCCGCCTGCAGTCGTCCGCTTTGCAACCAAAACTTCTGAGTCTGGAAAAAAACAGCTCGTAAGTTAGAAAGGAGGTCACTCCATGACTTTGCAGCCAACAAAATGTCGTCAAAAAAACTGACTGCACCACATTCATGGAGTTTCAGGGCTCGCATCATTCTGGCAAAAAAGCTGGGGCATTTTGCAAACCGAATGGCATTTTCGTCCATTGGAAAAGACCAAAAAGTGTTTGAAATGCTGTCTTTTCCCTTGTCAGCTTCAGCCATTGGAATCGCCAGTATCCTTTTAGTCAAGTCTACTTTCACAAAATAATTTCCTTCTGAGAGCTGAACAAAGGGTTCTTCAATGTCTGGAATGGCTGGGCATCGAACAAAAGTGATCTTGTTTATTTTTCCTGTAATCGATGCAGAAACCGCACCGAGCAAACAACCTATGGCTCGCCCAAACCAATACAACTGGTGAGCTGTAGGGAAAGATTGTAGAAGTTTCTATGACCTTAAATCCAGCATTACTTTGATTTCTCACTCGACACCCCCTTTTTTTTGCAAACGGGAGGGGGTATGGTCGGTTCGCACTGGTATTTCATATTAACTGAATATTATGAGTTCAAATACCCGTCATGTACCGGGGGTATCTGTCAACACATCCTGAAAGTCTTTCAAAAGTCTTTGAGCTGTTCTGTTTGACTTGTAAAAAAATCATTCGACAAACCACATAAATCATAGGTTCACCTTTGATAGACAGAATAGGAAGGGTACAACATCATCTGCACTGGTAATTTTAAACCCACCTACATTTGCTGTTTTCACAACCTTTGTCCTGTCCCTGAAACGTTACTTTGGGGTACAAATTCATCACTGAAATATCTGTCATGTTCACATCAATTTCTGACATAGGACAAATCCACTCAACTGACTGGTTGATGGCAACATTGCACGTTCAACATACTTCTTCAACAGTTCACATGGAATCCTTCTCAGTGTTTCCCAAATTTTGATCTTAAAATTTAAAACTGCAGAAAGTTTTTCGACCACTTGAAAAGGACCCTTCCACATAACACGAAGCTTGTTATGTTCACCCATTGAGTAGTACAAGGACTTTATCCCCAACACTGAAGGAACGTCCTTTGCTTTTTCTGTCTGCAAAGACCTTGTACACATCTGTTTTTCTATCAGCTGACTGTTGGGCAAGCTCACATGCATCCTTCAAACGATTATGCAGTTCATAAACGTATTGGTAAAAAATTTTACTGTCAGGATGTCCGTCTTGTTCTCCATTGTGTCATCATAGATCCAAAGACCCTTGGTGGGGGTGTCCGAAAAGAAGCTCAAAATGGTGAGAATCCCAGCGTTTCATTCGGCATTTCCCTGTATGCGAAAAGCAAAGCTGGAAATGAAACGATCCCATTCATGGGGTTCCTGCCTTGCAACTTTTCTCAACAGGGACTTTAACTTCCATTGAAACCGTTCAACCCATGCCTTTTTCGTTGGGGAAAGATTATGGCTGGTTGAAATGGAAGAGATTGACAACAGTCTGTAAATTTCTCTCATGAGCTTCGAAATGAATTGCGTTCCACAATCCGAGAGAATTTCTCTGGAAGCCCCACTCGGGAAAAAAAATCGCAAGTGGGGCTTCAGCGACAACACTGTATCAATTTTCTTCATGGAATTGCTTCTGGTTTACCTTGTCGCCGTATCCACCAAAGTTAAGATATAGCGATATCCGAAGAAGACAGTGGTAAAAGGCCCAACAAGATCAATAGCCACCTTCCAAAATTTAAAACGGAAACGAGAGGCATTTTGTGCAAAGGGGCACAGGGACGCGACCTTTCTGTGATGTCTTTGGCAGATTCACATGAGCGGCAGTATTCTGTAACTTCCTTTGTGACACCTGGGCCCAAAAAAAAGAATCAAAACTCTCTTTAATGTTTTTTTTGATTCCACTGACCAGCGAACAATGCATCATGAGCCTGTGTAGTACTGTCTCTCTAAGTGGCTTTGGAACGACAATTGTTTGTTGTCCTGTCCAGGTACACACCTGTAAAGAATGTCAGAGTCCCAGTAAAGTATGTTGGTTTGTCCGTTGGTACGTCAGTGACAGTCTGTTTAGCAGCAGAAAGTATTGTGTCAGCGTCTCGTCTTTTTCCCTGCATTTCTTTAAATCATCTGGGTAATCTGGAGTTCAAACCATTTTTGAGACTTTAAACGGCTTTGTAGCCTTTCCCTCTCTATGATGTTCTGATCTAGTACTCAAAGACAAGAACAAATGATCCCCACACCACCATGTACTGTAGCGACATCTGGCAAATTGCCCAAGATCATCGCAGACTGGTTATCATGACACAGGCGGGGAGAAATCCGAGTAGTACGGTGTATCGACTGAAAATTTTCGTCAGCGGAAACATTTCAATCTTGCCTCCAAACACCTACACTTTTGGACAGTGTCGAGATACTGGTTTTGAAGCACGAAAGATTTTCTTTACACCAGCGGTGGGGCACCCAGTGTCTCGCAAAACCCTGCAATCCGTTGATGGGTCCGTCTTTTAACACCAGTCCATCAACCCATTGATCTGGTGCCAAAACAAGGCCTTCTTCACAACCAGGAGACTAATGCGGATTTTGAATCATTTTGGTTTGAAAGGGCAATTCTTTTTTAAATGGAACTTTCCATCACAAAAGAAACATCGCACTGTCTGATCGGCAGCTGACTGATTTTGTGAACTTCGGTTTTTGTCCACGAACTGGCCCAAAAGGCTACGCGTGGTCGTTGTCCACGACCTCGGAACGTTTTGCTGAGGAGCAACGGGTTTTTTCCGGCGGTGAGTACTGGTACTGACGAAAGTCACTCGAACCGCGGAAAGATCCCGTCCGTTCCTAGGGTAAGCATATCCTTGAGGGCCAGAAAAAGACCCACGATTTCCTTCCTGTAACTTTCCCTGTCCCGATGGGATAATACATGACGCATGAGACTCAAAAATGGAAAATTCTCCTTTCTAGCCACGCCCTTATCTGGGTGAGCGATACAATACTGATCAGCCATCTGACCCCATTTCCTCAACGCTTTCAAATTGCCTTTCTTTAAGGGAAAATGGCCAGATCTTTGCTCACGCTCTGGAAAAGTTGTTCTCTAAAAGGAGATCTCGCAGTGAATTGAAAAGTTTTGTTCGTTTTTGATAAATCGATCCATCGATCTAAACAATGACTCATACGAATTAGAAACGACGGAAACGATTCTCCTTTTTCAGGGCGCACAGAAAAGGAAACGTTTCGCGAAAAACGTCGCAGAACATTGAAATTTCTTGAGTTTTTTCTTTCAACTGATCCCAATTAAATTTTGTTTCGCCGCGAGTGTGTGGGACATGCCAAAGCGCTACCCTTAAACAACATGCAATATACAATGTCCACTTTTCCTTTGGCCAACCACAAGACGTTGCGTGACTTCAAAACGGAAAAGAAAACTATCGATGTCATCCGTTTTTTCCTCGAAAGGCGGGAACTTTTTGGAATATATGCTAATTTTGGTTGAGGCGCACTTGCGAACCACTGGTGGAGCTGGTGGAGGTTCTCTCAATTTCCCGTAAATCTTTTAATTTCAGCATCGGTCTCTAATTCTAACTGCCTCAAAATTTTAAAATTTACGTTCTTATCTTCAGCTTCCCTCTGTAGTCTTTTTTCTTCAATTTCAGCTTCCCCTGTAGTCTTCTTCTTCAGCTTCCCTCTGTAGTCTATTTTCTTCAGCTTCCCTCTGTCTAAATTTTTTTCAGCTTCCCTCTGTAGTTTCCTTTGATTTTCTTTTCTCTCTCTTAGCCTGTCTGCCCTATCTATGCAAATTTTTGTACATAGTTAGTAAGTTTCTCTCCATCAAAACCCAAGCGTTCCGCTTGTTGAAAATATTTATCAAAATCATCCATAATGAACCGTCAACAGATATAAACACAAAACAATTTCTAAGTATGGATAAAATAAGGCGATATATGATGATGTTTTATGTTTCACAAAAACGTAATTATAGTAATACAAATAAAGAATTCAATTTCCGGTGTAAACAGAAAACAGCTTACTAAAACAGGGTAGAAAACAAATCCAAGGAATGTATTTTTTCCCAAAAATAATTTGCAACTGCTATCAATTTGGAATTAAAAATAAAATTGAATTCAATGCAAATCTGTTTTTCCTAAGAAAGGAAAAAAACACAATAAAGTTTTCTGAAAATAAATTCTTTATAAAGTTTTAGTTCTTAAATGTTCTGTTGTCAGTCTTCTTACTTTTAAACCAAATGAGTTCACAAAACAGATGTATCGCCTTATACAAAAAAAGAATAAAAACTTACAAAAACAAATGGAAGCACAAACAATTAAAAAGAGGGGAAGAAACACAAACTAGCGGAAATCCTACCTAAAAGATGAAAATGTAAAAGAAAAATAGATAGGAGCTTTTTAAAGAGAAGGTTAAGAGGTTTTGAAAAAGGGTTGAAAAGGAAATGAAAGGATACACAGGATCGGAATAGTGAGAAGAAATCAAGAGAAGCAAAAGAAGCCCTCAGACAGCACCCTAGTGGTCGCTGTCTCCCGTGAAACTGGAGACGGGAAAACAAATCACGCACAATATACACAATACTACAGTAATAATACAAAATGATTAACAATCAATCAATAAATGCACATTCACTCAAACGCAAAGAAGAAATCACAACACCAAAAAAAACAATAGAAAATTTTATTAGGAGGAGTCTTCCCCGCACTTGCTACCTCTGTCCTGTTGAAGGAGACAAGGTCGGTTCAAACTCTGGGAAAAGGGGACTATAGAAATGAAACGATAGGACAGAGAAAGAAAAAAACAACAAAATAAACCTAATAAGGGCAATCACGGCTGCTCCCACTCTTGAACTAACCGCTCAATGTAGCGAGAAGCGGTGGGCTCACCGATCGGGGAAAAGGACAAAATAGGGAATCAACAAACAAACAAAAACACTAACAAAACGCAGAGTCAGAAATAAGAGAAGTTCTCACTCGCACTGAAAATAAATTCACTCCCACACATAAAAAGAAAAAAAAATTTGCAAATACACAATAAATAATAAACTTTTTTTTTTTCCTTTTTTCCTTCCCTCAAACCCTTGAGGGTACAAATAGAAATCTTTTTTTTCAGGCCCCGAGGGTACAAATAGAAATCTTTCCTTTTTTTTTTTCCCTTTCCCCCAAACCCTTGAGGGTACAAATAGAAATCTTTTTTTTTTAAAGCCCCAAGGGCACAAATAGAAACTTTCTTTTTCCTTTTGTCGGGGTCACCACTGTCACACTGTCACTTTTGCACACGCGCATTCATGACAGCATTTACTCCATACGCACCCGCAATCTTTCCAATCAACCAAAAGGCGCACTACCGAATGTCTTTTCTTTCTCCCCCTCTCCTTCAGGAAAACACTTTACTAAGTCACATCAAACAATTTATAAACAGACTTATACATGTATCTCTCTTTACACTGAGAGATAAATTAATCCATTCCCGCTTCTATAAAGTCATGGCCTTCACATTCCATTATCCCAAAAATCCAGACCAGGAGAAATAAATAACTCCCGTAATCAACAATGCCAATACCTGCATCAAGTATGAGACCCAACTCTCTCCATTCCCTGTCTCTCTCACACATTGTATCACCCCCTTGAATTCTCCCGTCACTGGAGATACGATGTCCGACTTCTCTCCCTCGACTTCTCCTGTCACTGGAGAGATTGATGAATTCCAACTCCTCTCCTTCGACTTCTGTCACTGGAGAAAAAGATGAGTTCCAACTCCTCTTCCCGGAGTCTTTAATCGCTGCTCTGACTACCGGTGTGTTCCGCACACCGTGGCCATCTTAACCACCTCACAGGGTGAAAGGTGAAGGGTGAAGGCGAAAGGTGAAGGCTGAAACACGAATAAGGTTCGTGTAAGTAACCTGCTTCCCAATTTAATTATGAATTCTTTCTTTCTCTTTTCTTTAGGTTTTCCCCTGTAGCTTTCCCCAACTATCTATCGCTCACCTGGTAATGACTGGTCAGCAGAGAGGACCAGCGTCCTGATAGGTTCGAGTCTCTAGGCCATCTGCTGGCTAAAACTGATTCTTTCCTCCCTTCTCCTAGTGAGTGCATACTCAGTGTTCAAAACACATGACCAGCACCTTACCAGCCCTTAGTAAACTATCTCTCAGTGGTCACTTTCACCCAATGACCACCGTTGTTTATTTACTGAGTCATTCTCACAATTATTTGGGACGCCCGCTTACACAAGTCAAGCCACATAAATATTCTTCCTTTTCAGTTGTGTCATGGGAAATGATTCATATCACTAACTACATGTTGATGAGCGTCACATGCCTTGATGTGAGGCTACGTCACATAACACTGTTCCCAATGTCTTAACTTGTTTTCTGTTCCCCATGTCTTAGCTTGTTTTTTTGTTCCCCATGTCTTACTTTCTTTTCTGTTCCCAATGTCTTAACTTGTTTTCTGTTCCCCATGTCTTAGCTTATTTTTTGTTCCCCATGTCTTACTTGATTTCTGTTCCCCAATTCTTAACTTGTTTTCTGTTCCCCCTGTCTTACTTTCTTTTCTGTTCCCCATGTCTCACTTCTTTTTCTGTTTTATTTTTTCTTAATTCTTTTCTGTTCCCTCATTTTTTTCCCTCACTTTCTTTCTGTTCCCCATGTCTCACCCTTTCC
>CM031604.1:70776539-70897708 GCA_018398815.1 Conus ventricosus
GTTTGTTTGTTCATGTTTTTGTTAAGAAGCAAACAAACTTCATAGAGAAGACCAAAAAGCGAAGTTTCAAAACAACACTCATTGTGACACATCCCTGGAATTTGCAGAAGAGGTGCAGTCTCCATTGCGTCAGCCTGGTATCGGGAGATGGTGGAGGCCAGCGAAGCCGTCAGCACGATCTTGCCCATCAAGCCGGACACCTACCTCAAATTTGACGAGCCCGAAACTGTCCGGGACCGCCTGAGCAAGAGGGAGGTGCTCCTGCGCAGGTACATGGACATGGAGGTGATGGAGCAGAAATGAAAGTATTTGGATGAGGGACAGGAGTGTGAAGGGGGTGGGGTTTTGAAGTAAGGGATTTAGAGGGCAAGCCAAGCATTGTGCAGGTGTGCGTGTGTGTGTGTGTGTGTGTGTGTGTGTGTGTGTGTGTGTGTGTGTGATCTTGCCTTGTCCATCCTTCCTCCCAACCAGAATGTTTCCATGCTCCTCCTGATCCCCCATGTCTTCCACTGCTCAATGCTTCAGTAACAATGTTTTTTTTTTCTCTTTTTTTTTTTTGTGTGGCCCATCTACTAACGTTTTGTCTTTTCATTGTCCCATTCTGCCGTAGGTGTCACATTTAACCTCTTTGTGCCATATGACAATGTCTCTGTGTTATCTATGCCCCATGTCGCGCCTTTTTTTCCCCTACTTCTCACATCCATTATTCTCTTTTATCTTTGTCCTCGCTTTGTTCCCTGTTCCTTACATCTTGCTTTGCCACCTTGTCCCATGTCTGACCTTGTTCCGTATTCCCCACGTCTTGCTTTGTCCTTTGTTCTGTATGTCTTCCTTTTGTTCCCTATTCCCCACGTCTTGCTTTGTCCTTTGTTCTGTATGTCTTCCTTGTTCCCTATTCCCTACGTCTTGCTTTGTCCTTTGTTCTGTATGTCTTCCTTTGTTCCTATTCCCCACGTCTTGCTTTGTCCTTTGTTCTGTAATGTCTTCCTTTGTTCCCTATTCCCACGTCTTGCTTTGTCCTTTGTTCTGTATGTCTTCCTTTGTTCCCTATTCCCCACGTCTTGCTTTGTCCTTTGTTCTGTATGTCTTCCTTTGTTCCGTATTCCCCACGTCTTGCTTTGTCCTCAGGTCTTCATGCCGTACCTTGTCCCATATTCCCCGTGACTTGTTCTCTGTTCCCCATGTCCCACATTCCCTATATTGTTCTTTTTCTCATTGTCACATGCTGCTGTATGTGCCACGTTTTACCGCTTTAATGCCGTATCGCTGCATTTCGCTTTATGTTTCCTGTGTCTTCCTTTTTTCCTTGTTGCCCTCGTCTTGCCTGGTTCTCTATTCCCCATGTCTTAGCATGTTTTCTATTCCCCATGTCTCAGCATGTTCTCTATTCCCATGTCTTAGCATGTTTCTATTCCCCATGTCTCAGCATGTTCTCTATTCCCCATGTCTTAGCATGTTTTTTGTTCCCCATGTCTTAGCATGTTTTCTGTTCCCCATGTCTTAGCATGTTTTCTGTTCCCATGTCTTAGCTTGTGTTCTATTCCCCATGTCTTAGCTTGTGTTCTATTCCCCATGTCTTAGCATGTTTTCTGTTCCCCATGTCTTAGCATGTTTTCTGTTCCCCATGTCTTAGCATGTTTTCTGTTCCCCATGTCTTAGCATGTTTTCTGTTCCCCATGTCTTAACTTGTTTTCTGTTCCCCATGTCTTAACTTGTTTTCTGTTCCCATGTCTTAGCATGTTTTCTGTTCCCCGTGTCTTAGCATGTTTTCTGTTCCCCCGTGTCTTAGCATTTTTTCTGTTCCCCATGTCTTAACTTGTTTTCTGTTCCCCATGTCTTAGCATGTTTTCTGTTCCCCATGTCTTAGCTTGTTTTCTATTCCCCATGTCTTAACTTGTGTTCTGTTCCCCATGTCTTAGCTTGTGTTCTATTCCCCATGTCTTAGCTTGTGTTCTATTCCACATGTCTTAGCTTGTGTTCTATTCCCCATGTCTTAGCTTGTGTTCTATTCCCCATGTCTTAGCATGTTTTCTGTTCCCATGTCTTAGCTTTTTTTTGTTCCCCATGTCTTACTTTCTTTTTGTTTTTATCACACTGTCACTTTTGCACACGCGCATTCATGACAGCATTTACTCCATATGCACACGCAATCTTTCCAATCAACCAAAAGGCGCACTACCGAATGTCTTTCTTCTCCCCCTCTCCTTCAGGAAAACACTTTACTAAGTCACATCAAACAATTTATAAACAGACTTTATACATGTATCTCTCTTTACACTGAGAGATAAATTAATCCATTCCCGCTTCTATAAAGTCATGGCCTTCACATTCCATTATCCCAAAAATCCAGACCAGGAGAATAAATAACTCCCGTAATCAACGATGCCATACCCTGCATCAAGTATGAGACTCCATACTCTCTCCATTCCCTGTCTCTCTACACATTGTATCACCCCCTTGAATTCACCCGTCACTGGAGATACGAGTTCCGACTTCTCTCCCTCGACTTCTCCTGTCACTGGAGAGATGATGAATTCCAACTCCTCTCCTTCAACTTCTGTCACTGGAGAAAAGATGAGTTCCAACTCCTCTTCCCGGAGTCTTTAATCGCTGGGCTGACTACCGGTGTGTTCCCCACACCGTGGCCATCTTTAACCACCTCACAGGGTGAAAGGTGAAGGGTGAAGGGCGAAAGGTGAAGGGGCCCTGAAACACGAATAAGGTTCGTGTAAGTAACCTGCTTCCCAATTTAATTATGAATTCTTTCTTTCTCTTTCTTTAGGTTTTCCCCCTGTAGCTTCCCCAACATCTATGGTTCACCTGGTAATGACTGGTCAGCAGAGAGGACCAGCGTCCTGACAGGTTCGAGTCTCTAGGCCATCTGCTGGGCTAAAACTGATTCTTTCCTCCCTTCTCCTAGTGAGTGCATACTCAGTGTTCAAAACACATGACCAGCACCTTACCAGCCCTTAGTAAACTATCTCTCAGTGGTCACTTTCACCCAATGACCACCGTTGTTTATTTACTGAGTCATTCTCACAATTATTTGGGGACGCCCGCTACACTAGTCAAGCCACATAAATATTCTTCCTTTTCAGTTGTGGCATGGGGAAATGATTCATATCACTAACTACAAGTGATGGAGCGTCACATGCCTTGATGTGAGGCTACGTCACATGACACCCCCATCCTGGGGTGAAAAAATTTTCTCCAGAAAATTTTTTTAAAGGATATAAACAACTTCACTTAAAACACATCTTCAGCCATGAATTTCAAAATGTGTAACCATCACACATGATTCACCAAATTAACAATCAACGTATAGAATCAATCATCGTGATCCAGCATAAATAGCATATTTCAAACTTTCAGTCTTTCTAAAAAAAACGAAATTCATAAATGATCACCACATCTCACAAAATACATTTCACAAATTACATGGATAAAACAATTAGGGATATTAACAATTCAAAGTACAAATTGTGTTCATATATTAAGATGTGAAGCACATATTTTCCCTTGATCTTTGTCTCACATCATATGTTACAAAACCCTCACGAAAATGAGAATATTTCTTAGTGTAAATGTTTCTCAATAGACATGTAAACAAAATACACATAGTTTAAACATAGTTTTTTTTTCTTCCCACATGTAATGTTATAGTCCATTGAAAAGTGAAACATATTTTCCATTGTTGACAATGAACTAATGAAAACAATAGTTTTGTCTCACTGCACAATCAAAACATGTGTATATACATTTCTAAAGAGTTAATTTGCTCATGACACATACATATATATTCACCTTCACAAGCAAGTTAGACATAAATAGTACATGATTTTTCATTGTTTACAAAAGAATAAAGCAAAGAATAGATATTTAATACATCAACATCAAGTAGTTTTTGCTTGTAAAACATATAGTCACTTCAACAAGCAAATTAAGCATAAATACCACTTGATTTAAATCGTCAGTAGCATACAATGCACTGTCAAATGTGAGCACACCGTAATCATTAAGAAAGACAAAAAAACAGGAATAGTCTTTCCCTTGAAAACAGTTACATTTGTCCATGAATATCATACACGTGACAATAAATCTGCCATGACATTTTGTGTTCCAGGCACTGGTTCAATTGTAAATTGGAATTCCTGCAATGCCAAAGACCACCTTAATAATCTGCTGTTCTTAGTTTTTGACGATTGCAAGAAAGTCAATGGCCTGTGGTCAGTCTGTAACCGAAACTTTCTTCCAGTCAAGAACCTGGCGAACTTCTCACATGCCCATACAATAGCCAAGCACTCTCTCTCAATAGTGGAGTATTTCTCCTGTGTCTTTGAGAACTTTTTACTGGCGTATTGCACTGGATGTAACAAAGCACTTTTTTCCTGCAACAGTACCGCTCCCATTCCTTTGGAACTGGCATTGGTTCTCAGAATAAAAGTCTTCTGAGAGGGAGGGTAATAAAAGAACAGGAAATGAGTTGAGGGTGTTCTGAACACACTCCAAAGCCTTCTGGCACTCATCAGACCACACAATACTTTTGTTCTTCGTCCTTTCGTCAGTTCAGTCAAAGGGGCCGTCAGGGACGCAAAGTGGGTACATATCGTCTATAGTAAGACAACAATCCGATGAGTGACCTGATCTGTTTCTTTGTAGTGGGTTTGTGTAAAGATAAAATCTTTCCACTTCCTTTCCTTCTGGCATCATTTTTCCCACTGAAATAGTGTGACCCAAAAACTCGAGAGTTTGAAAACCGGCACGAATTTTGGATGGTCTCGCAGTCAAACCAAAACTTCTGAAATAAATGTTAGCGAACCGCCCAGAGAACGTGGACAAACGAGTTACAAGACAAAACACGACTGTCACGAGTTTGTCACGAGGCCTACGACGTTTGACCCATCTAGGGTGGCGGAATTACTCATTTATTTATTGTCGTTGCTGTTGTCGTGTATCCGTCCCTTAATGTGGCTTGTGGTGCGGTTGCACCTTGGTGTAGTTCAGCTCAACTTCGGTTTTGCTTTCTCTCTCTCTCTCTCTAATTCCACTGCCCGTGCTATTCATCCTGCAGGTTCATGGGTGGCTGGTACCTTTCTCTCGAACTTGCTGTCTATCGGCCTCTCGCCTGTCTTTTTACCTGTCGCACGTGCTTCATTTCTTTTAGTTTGAAGTATGCTCACTCTGTGACGCAGCGTGGCATGTTGGCCGCCATCGCTGAGGGAGGTTAGCTCTTCACTCGAGCGGAAGATGTCTCTGGGAGCGCCTGCTCCGGTCTTGGTTCTTCACCGTATCATCGAGGGTACAGTCGGTATCTTCAATTCCTACAGTCGGCCTGTAGGAGAGGACATCACTTCTTCTTTTTTCCGCACCTGTGCCTCTGTCCTCTCGACTGGACAGAGGGCAGAGAGAGTCGTTTGACCCGCCTCTTCTGGGTCACCCACGGGTAGCTGGTAAGCATCAGTTTCGTGGTTTGTTTGTTTTGGTTTGTTGTTGTTAGCCGGCTTAGTCTTCTCTTTTGCGCAATTTTCTTTGTTTTCGAAATTGTAAGAGAAATATTGTGTGAGACCTTTTCTCTGGTTAATTCAATCTTTAACCTGGCCATTCTAAATTATTTCCAAAATTCTTTCTCCTGTTTATGCATCTGGTGATGCGGTAGTCGGTGGGGATGGGAGAGAACCTGGTGATTTCAGGGTTGGAACTTGCTTGGTCTCGCTCGTCCGCCCCTGTCACATTCGCCGGACTCTTATCCTTCGGCCACCGTCTGTTTGTGTGTGCAAGGAGAACGAGTTTTATGTTCGCGAGCGTGCGTACGCATGATTTGTCGTTCGGATGCGTGGTTGGAGATTTGTGTTATTTTTGAAATGTGTTTATAAAATGTGACAATTATGCCATTGAATTATTATTTGCAAATGTGGTGGCAGTTATAAAGCGATGGTCGCTGTGTTGGTTATTTCCTAAGAAAGGCAAATGTTAAATGTGAGTGAGAGAAGGGTGAAGATAATTCATATTTGTTTTATAACCTGTTGATTTAATGCAGTCTTTTACCTGCATCGTGTGAGAAGACCCTAGTGAACATTCCTGATTCGATGGGTTTACTGTGTTATGCTCAGGTCTGTGTTGAGCTGGGATTATGGGTGCTTTAATAGACTTCCCCTCGCCCATCATGCGAGTGGCTGTTAAGATTTGACAGCATGGGTCAGACTGTACTGACGGCGGGGTTCCAGTACCCTTCTTCCTCCTCCTTCCTTCTTCCTTCTTCCTTCTTCCTTCCTCCTTCCTTCTTCCTTCCCTCCCTTTCTTCTCTCCTCCCAGCTACGTTTCCCTCCCCCCTCCCGGGGGCTTCACCCGGAGTACGGACTGGATGGTGCCACGTGCTGGTTGAGACCACGCTCTGGCTGAGACCACGGACTGGATGGTGCCACGTGCTGGTTGAGGCCACGCACTGGCTGAGACCACGGACTGGATGGTGCCACGTGCTGGATGAGGCCACACTCTGGCTGGGACCGCGACTGGATGGTGCCACGCACTGTCGAGGCCACGCCCTGGTCGGGACCCGCGGACTGGTAGAGGAGCCCCGCCGTCTTGACTGGCCGGCCCTGACCCCCGTCCAGGACCTCCAGTAACAGCGCCACGTTTCCCCCCCCCCCCCCCCCCCCCCCCCCCCTCCGGGACACGCTCTTCACTGCCTGCTTGTGAGTCGAGGGTGTCGGCTTTGAGCGACTCCCTGCGAGAACCGACCCGGTTCGGAGCACCTAGTGCGACAGGGTGCTCCCAGTAGACTTGACAGAGGCAGGGGTGTGGACGCACTCCATGGTGTTAGAAGGGATCGATGCTGGAAATGTTCCTTTATAATTGTGTATATGTCATATGTGCTGGAATGCTGTAATTGTGATTGTGTACGTCGTATGGTGAAAGGTTTATTTATAATTGTGCATGTGTGTGTGTTGGAGTGCTTGATTGTAATTGTGCATGTTGTGTGCGTTGGAATGCTTGATTGTGATTGTGCATGTTGTGTGTGTTGGAATGCTTATTTATGACTGTGTGTGTTGGTGTGAATAAATGGGGTGTTGTATCGTAATCTTTCTTGTGTGGGCTCTTGCGAGCGTGTGAGGTCAGTCACTCCCTTCACTCCCACCTAGACCGATCCTGTCAGGGCAGACCTCCAGGGGTCGGTCGTGACAACGACGCGTTTCGACCTCTTAGGTCTTCGTCTGGTGATAATTAAACGAATAAACAACGAAAATTCACTTAGCTTTGGTCGCTTCAGATCGCTCAGGCTTCAGCGCAGGAAGAAGGCGTTGAATGAGAACGAGGCTGTTGGAAGGGAAGTAGTGAGCGAGTCAAAGTCGTAATGATGATAATAATATTACTGATGGGAATACTATTAATGGTCACAATTGGGGGAAAAAAAAAAAAAAAAAGATCAATCTTGGTGTCAATAAGTATGTGTATGGGAGAAAGGAGAGTGGGTTAGAGAATTCTTAAGTAGCAGGGTTGCCATGGCAACAGTCCCAGAGGGATGGTGATGTCACACATACTAACCTTATCTCCCACTATTCACCTCACACATAACTTATAGCTATCTTATTTATGCATTTATTATGATTAATTTTTTTTCTATTTTTTATTTTTAATTTATTATTTTATTATTATTATTATTATTGTTATTATTATTATTATTATTATTATTTTTAATGTTTCTTTTATTTATTTATTTGATTATTATAAAAATGTATTTTCTAAATATATTTCTGTATCATGCTTTCGTTACCTTAACCTTCACTATCGTTGTTAGCAATATCATTCAGTAATACTATTGCTAGTATTGATACTACCCCTAGCACTGACATCACCATCCCTCTGGGACTGTTGCCATGGCAACCCTGCTACTTAAGAATCCTCTAACCCACTCTCCTTTCTCCCATACACATACTTATTGACACCAAGATTGATCTTTTTTTTTTTTTTCCCCCAATATTTTGACCATTAATAGTATTCCCATCAGTAATATTATTATCATCATTACGACTTTGACTCGCTCACTACTTCCCTTCCAACAGCCTCGTTCTCATTCAACGCCTTCTTCCTTGCGCTGAAGCCTGAGCGATCTGAAGCGACCAAAGCTAAGTGAATTTTCGTTGTTTTATTCGTTTAATTATCACCAGATGAAGACCTAAGAGGTCGAAACGCGTCGTGTTTTGTCTTGTAACTCGTTTGTCCACGTTCTCTGGGCGGTTCGCTAACATTTATTTAAGATTTGTTTAGATCTCCGCCTGCAGTCGTCTCGCTTTGCAACCAAAACTTCTGAGTCTGGAAAAAACAGCTCGTAAGTTAGAAAGGAGGTCACTCCATGACTTTGCAGCCAACAAAATGTCGTCAAAAAAACTGACTGCACCACATTCATGGAGTTTTCAGGGCTCGCATCATTCTGGCAAAAGAAGCTGGGGCATTTTGCAAACCGAATGGCATTTTCGTCCATTGGAAAAGACCAAAAGGTGTTTGAAATGCTGTCTTTTCCTGTCAGCTTCAGCCATTGGAATCTGCCAGTATCCTTTAGTCAAGTCTACTTTCACAAAATAATTTCCTTCTGAGAGCTGACACAGAAGTTCTTCAATGTCTGGAATGGGCTCGGCATCGAACACAGTGATCTTGTTTAGTTTCCTGTAATCGATGCAGAACCGCACCGAGCAAACAACCTGATGGCTCGTCCACCAATACAACTGGTGAGCTGTACGGAGATGTAGAAGGTTCTATGACCTTTAAATCCAGCATTACTTTGATTTCTCTCTCGACAACCTCTTTTTTTGCAAACGGGAGGGGGTATGGTCTGGTTCGCACTGGTATTTCAGTAGTTAACTGAATATTATGAGGTTCAATACCCGTCACTGTACCTGGGGTATCTGTCAACACATCCTGAAAGTCTTTCAAAATGTCTTTGAGCTGTTCTGTTTGACTTGTAGACAAATCATTCGACAGAACCACATCATCATAGGTTTCACCTTTGATAGACAGAATAGGAAGGGGTACAACATCATCTGCACTGGTAGATGTTAACACTCCTACATTTGCTGTTTTCACAACCTTTGTCCTGTCCCTGTACGTTACATTGGGTACAAATTCATCACTGATAATATCTGTCATGTTCACATCAATTTCTGACATAGACATATCCACTCAACTGACTGGTTGATGGCAACATTTGCACGTTCAACATACTTCTTCAACATGTTCACATGGAATACCTTCTCAGTGTTTGCCATTTTGATCTTATAATTAACTGCAGAAAGTTTTTCGACCACTTGAAAAGGACCCTTCCACATAACACGAAGCTTGTTATGTTCATCAGTGAGTAGTACAAGGACTTTATCCCCAACACTGAAGGAACGTGCCTTTGCTTTTCTGTCTGCAAAGACCTTGTACACATCTGTTTTTCTATCAGCTGACTGTTGGGCAAGCTCACATGCATCCTTCAAACGATTATGCAGTTCATAAACGTATTGGTAAACAGTTTTACTGTCAGGGATGTCCGTCTTGTTCGTCCATTGTGTCATCAGTAGATCCAAAGGACCCTTGGTGAGTGTCCGAAAAGAAGCTCAAATGGTGAGAATCCCAGCGTTTCATTCGGCATTTCCCTGTATGCGAAAAGCAAAGCTGGTATGAAACGATCCCATTCATGGGGTTCCTGCCTTGCAACTTTTCTCAACATGGACTTTAACGTTCCATTGAAACGTTCAACCATGCCATTCGATTGGGATGATATGGCGTGGTTGAAATGGAAGAGATTGACAACAGTCTGTAAATTTCTCTCATGAGCTCGGAAATGAATTGCGTTCCACAATCGAGAGAATTTCATCTGGAAGACCCACTCTGGAAAAAATCGCAAGTAGGGCTTCAGCGACAGACACTGTATCAATTTTTCTTCAGTGGAATTGCTTCTGGATACCTTGTCGCCGTATCCACCAAAGTTAAGATATAGCGATATCCGGAAGAAGACAGTGGTAAAGGCCCAACAAGATCAATAGCCACCTTCCGAAATGGAACGGAAACGAGAGGCATTTTGTGCAAAGGTGCACATGGGACGCGACCTTTCTGTGATGTCCTTTTGGCAGATGTCACATGAGCGGCAGTATTCTGTAACTTCCTTTGTGACACCTGGCCAATAAAAAGAATCAAGAACTCTCTTTAATGTTCTTTTGATTCCACAGTGACCAGCGAACAATGCATCATGAGCCGTGTGTAGTACTGTCTCTCTAAGTGGCTTTGGAACGACAACTTGTTTGTTGTCCTGTCCAGGTACACACCTGTAGAGAATGTCAGAGTCCAGTATGTATGTTGGTTTGTCCGTTGGTACGTCAGTGACAGTCTGTTTAGCAGCAGAAAGTATTGTCGTCAGCGTCTCGTCTTTTCCCTGCATTTCTTTTAAATCATCTGGGGTAATCTGGAGTTCATCCAGTTTTGAGACTTTTAGCGGCTTTGTAGCCTTTCCCGCTCTATGATGTCTGATCTAGTACTCACAAGACAAGGAACAAATGATCCTCCAGCACCACCATGTACTGTAGCGACATCTGGCAAATTGCCCAAGATCAAGTCGCAGACTGGGTTATCAATGACACAGGCGTGAGAAATCCGGAGTAGTACGGTGTATCGACTGAAATTTTCGTCAGCGGAAACATTTCAATCTTGCCTCCAAACGACCTACACTTTTGGACAGTGTCGAGATACTGGTTTTGAAGCACGAAAGATTTTCTTACACCAGCGGTGGTGCACCAGTGTCTCGCAAAACCCTGCAATCCGTTGATGGCTCCGTCTTCTAACACCAGTCCATCAACCGATTGATCTGGTGCCAAAACAAGGCCTTCTTCACAACCAGTGGAGACTAATGCGGATTTTGAATCATTTGGTTTGAAAGGGCAATTCTTTTTTAAATGGAACTTGCCATCACAAAAGAAACATCGCACTGTCTGATCGGCAGCTGACTGATTTTGTGAACTTCGGTTCTGTCCACGAACTGGCCCAAAAGGTCTACGCGGTGGTCGTTGTCCACGACCTCGGAACGTTTGCTGAGGAGCAACGGGTTTTTCCGGCGGTGAGTACTGGTACTGACGAAAGTCACTCGAACCGCGGAAAGATCCCTGTCCGTTCCTAGGGTAAGCATATCCTTGAGGACTCAGAAATGACCCACGATTTCCTTTCCTGTAACTTCCCTGTCCCGATGGGATAATACATGACGCATGAGACTCAAAGATGGAAAATTCTCCTTTCCTAGCCACGCCCTTATCTGGGTGAGCGATACAATACTGATCAGCCATCTGACACATTTCCTCAACGCTTTCAAATTGCCTTTCTTTAAGGAAAGTGGCCAGATCTTTGCTCACGCTCTGGAAAAGTTGTTCTCTAAGAAGGAGATCTCGCAGTGATTGAAAAGTTTTGTTCGTTTTGATAAATCGATCCTCGATCTAAACAATGACTCATACGAATTAGAAACGACGGAAACGATTCTCCTTTGTCAGGGCGCACAGAACGGAAACGTTCGCGAAAACGGTCGGCAGAACATTGAAATTTCTTGAGTTCTTCTTTCAACTGATCCCAAGTTAAATTTGTTTCGCCGCGAGTGTGTGGTACAGTGCCAAAGCGCTACCCTTAAACAACGATGCAATATACAATGTCCACTTTTCCTTTGGCCAACCACAAGACGTTGCGTGACTTTCAAAACGGAAAAGAAAACTATCGATGTCATCCGTTTTTTCCTCGAAAGGCGGTAACTTTGGAATATATGCTGATTTCGGTTGAGGCGCACTTGCGGAACCGACTGGTGGAGCTGGTGGAGGTTCTCTCAATGCCTGTAATCTTTTAATTTCAGCATCGGTCTCTAATTCTAACTGCCTCAACTTAAATTGACGTTCTTTATCTTCAGCTTCCCTCTGTAGTCTTTTTTCTTCAATTTCAGCTTCCCTCTGTAGTCTTCTTTCTTCAGCTTCCCTCTGTAGTCTATTTTCTTCAGCTTCCCTCTGTAGTCTAATTTTCTTCAGCTTCCCTCTGTAGTTTCCTTTGATTTTCTTCTCTCTCTCTTAGCCTGTCTGCCCTATCTATGCATTGTTGTACATAGTTAGTAAGTTTCTCTCCATCAAAACCCAAGCGTTCCGCTTGTTGAACATATTTATCAAAATCATCCATAATGAACCGTCAACAGATATAAACACAAAACAATTCTAAGTATGGATAAAAATAAGGCGATATTGATGATGTTTTATGTTTCACAAAAACGTAAATTATAGTATAACAAATAAAGAATTCAATTTCCGGTGTAAACAGAAAACAGCTTACTAAAACAGGGTAAGATATCAAATCCAAGGAATGTATTTTTTCCAAAAGTAATTTGCAACTGCTATCAATTTGGAATTAAAAATAAAATTGAAGTTCAATGCAAATCTGTTTTTCTAAGAAAGGAAAAAAACACAATAAAGTTTTCTGAAAATAAATTCTTTATAAAGTTTTAGTTCTTAAATGTTCTTGTTGTCAGTCTTTCTTACTTAATTCCAAATGAGTTCACAAAACAGATGTATCGCCTTATACAAAAAATGAATATAAACTTACAAAACAAATGGAAGCACAAACAATTAAAAAGAGGGGAAGAAACACAAACTAGCGGAAATCCTACCTAAAAGATGAAAATGTAGAAAGAAAACTAGATAGGAGCTTATTAAAGAGAAGGATTAAGAGGTTTTGAAAAAGGGTTGAAAAGGAAATGAAAGGATACACAGGATCGGAATAGTGAGAAGAAATCAAGAGAAGCAAAAGAAGCCCTCAGACAGCACCCTAGTGGTCGCTGTCTCCCGTGAAACTGGAGACGGAAAACAAATCACGCACAATATACACAATACTACAGTAATAATACAAAATGATTAACAATCAATCAATAAATGCACATTCACTCAAACGCAAAGAAGAAATCACAACACCAAAAAAAACAATAGAAAATTTTATTAGGAGGAGTCTTCCCCGCACTTGTCTACCTCTGTCCTGTTGAAGGAGACAAGGTCGGTTCAAACTCTGGGAAAAGGGGGACTATATGAAATGAAACGATAGGACAGAGAAAGAAAAAAACAACAAAATAAACCTAATAAGGGCAATCACGGCTGCTCCCACTCTTGAACTAACCGCTCAATGTAGCGAGAAGCGGTGGGCTCACCGATCGGGGAAAAGGACAAAATAGGGAATCAACAAACAAACAAAAACACTAACAAAACGCAGAGTCAGAAATAAGAGAAGTTCTCACTCGCACTGAAAATAAATTCACTCCCACACATAAAAAGAAAAAAAAATTTGCAAATACACAATAAATAATTAAACTTTTTTTTTTTTCCTTTTTTCCTTCCCTCAAACCCTTGAGGGTACAAATAGAAATCTTTTTTTTTCAGGCCCCGAGGGTACAAATAGAAATCTTTCCTTTTTTTTTCCTTCCCTCAAACCCTTGAGGGTACAAATAGAAATCTTTTTTTTTTAAAGCCCCAAGGGCACAAATAGAAATCTTTCTTTTTCCTTTTGTCGGGTCACCACTGTCACACTGTCACTTTTGCACACGCGCATTCATGACAGCATTTACTCCATACGCACCCGCAATCTTTCCAATCAACCAAAAGGCGCACTACCGAATGTCTTTCTTCTCCCCCTCTCCTTACAGGGAAAACACTTTACTAAGTCACATCAAACAATTTATAAACAGACTTTATACATGTATCTCTCTTTACACTGAGAGATAAATTAATCCATTCCCGCTTCTATAAAGTCATGGCCTTCACATTCCATTATCCCAAAAATCCCAGACCAGGAGAATAAATAACTCCCGTAATCAACAATGCCATACCTGCATCAAGTATGAGACTCCATACTCTCTCCATTCCCTGTCTCTCTCACACATTGTATCACCCCCTTGAATTCTCCCGTCACTGGAGATACGAGTTCCGACTTCTCTCCCTCGACTTCTCCTGTCACTGGAGAGATGATGAATTCCAACTCCTCTCCTTCGACTTCTGTCACTGGAGAAAAGATGAGTTCCAACTCCTCTTCCCGGAGTCTTTAATCGCTGCTCTGACTACCGTGTGTTCCGCACACCGTGGCCATCTTTAACCACCTCACAGGGTGAAAGGTGAAGGGTGAAGGGCGAAAGGTGAAGGGCTGAAACACGAATAAGGTTCGTGTAAGTAACCTGCTTCCCAATTTAATTATGAATTCTTTCTTTCTCTTTTCTTTAGGTTTTCCCCTGTAGCTTTCCCCAACTATCATCGCTCACTGGTAATGACTGGTCAGCAGAGAGGACCAGCGTCCTGATAGGTTCGAGTCTCTAGGCCATCTGCTGGGCTAAAACTGATTCTTCCTCCTTCTCCTAGTGAGTGCATACTCAGTGTTCAAAACACATGTACCAGCACCTTACCAGCCCTTAGTAAACTATCTCTCAGTGGTCACTTTCACCCAATGAACCCACCGTTGTTTATTTACTGAGTCATTCTCACAATTATTTGGGGACGCCCGCTACACAAGTCAAGCCACATAAATATTCTCTCTTTTCAGTTGTGTCATGGGAAATGATTCATATCACTAACTACATGTGATGGAGCGTCACATGCCTTGATGTGAGGCTACGTCACATAACACTGTTCCCAATGTCTTAACTTGTTTTCTGTTCCCCATGTCTTAGCTTGTTTTTTTGTTCCCCATGTCTTACTTTCTTTTCTGTTCCCAATGTCTTAACTTGTTTTCTGTTCCCCATGTCTTAGCTTATTTTTTGTTCCCCATGTCTTACTTTGATTTCTGTTCCCAATGTCTTAACTTGTTTTCTGTTCCCCATGTCTTACTTTCTTTTCTGTTCCCCATGTCTCACTTTCTTTTCTGTTCTCAATGTCTTAACTTGTTTTCTGTTCCCATGTCTCACTTTCTTTTCTGTTCCCCATGTCTCACTTTCTTTTCTGTTCCCCATGTCACACTTTCTTTCTGTTCCCCATGTCTCACTTTCTTTTCTGTTCCCCATGTCTCACTTTCTTTTCTGTTCCCCATGTCTCACTTTCTTTTCTGTTCCCCAACTTCCTTATTACTTAATCCCAACTCCCCATGTCTTGTCTTCTTAATCCTCATGTCTTAATTTTCAATGCCCAAGTTTGTTTTTTTTATTAGCTACAACCCTTCATATTATACCCCCTCATCCCCCCCCCTCCCCCCTCCCCCCCCCCTCCCCCCCCTCCCCCCCTCCTGTTAATAGACATGTTAAGGATAATAGTCGTGGAAACGAACACGAGGTGGCAAATTTTCAATGAGAGCTGCTATGTATTGATAGCTGTGACAATGACAACCGAGTTGATGCTGGCGGTGCCAGTGATATCGACTGTAGTAACATTTAGGATCAACGCATCGACCGTGTCGATGTCATATTTTTTTTAAGGAATCACGAAATTTTCGCATGTTTACCTTCTCCTTCCCTATTCATTTACATTCCAGTGAAGATTTTTTTAAAATGAGATATACACCAGAGTACAACTGGCTCATTTTCGTTTTGATGGTATTTAACCGGAAATATGTGAGGTAGCTAGGTGGTTATGCATATGTGCGCGCGCTGTGTGTGTGTGTGTGTGTGTGTGTGTGTGTGTGTGTGTGTGTGTGTGTGTGTGAGTGAGAGAGAGAGAGAGAGAGACTGAGTTTTTTGTTGTTGTTTTTGTAAGGGTATTGGCTTTTGAGGTTGTCTCTTTGGTAATTAATTACATGTATGTTCATGCTAGATCTTTATGGAACACTTTTTGTTATTGTGGCTAAAAAAAAAGCAAGATAGACATTCCAAACTAGTACACAAGTAAGACAAACAAGGTGATTTTTGGTCATCCAAACACAAAAATCAACAATTTCACAAATCAAAAATATTCGGAATCCTCTTTTGTATTTCAAGAAGTAAAGTAAATTGATTTGGGGTGTCTATCTCTCTCTCTCTGTCTCTGGTGTGTGAGTGTGTGTGTGTGTGTGTGTGTGTGTGTGTGTGTGTGTGCGCGTGCGTGCGTGCGTGCGTGCATGCGTGTGTGTAAGTGCATGCATGCTGAAGGTAAAACGTATGGGCCCCCATCAGGATGCCATATCATCTTGCCTTGTCCTTTTTCTTTTTGCTCCAATAACGGAGCATATCACTGTTCCTCACTCCTGGTTCCCCAGTGCCATGTGCACTGCCTTGTTTTCTCTTTTTCCCTTCTGTCCCACATTGTACCTTTCAACTGTCACATCATGCCGTACGTGCCACGTTTTACCGCTGAATGCCTTATCTCCACGTCTTCCCTTGTTCTCGTTTCTCTCCCTGTCTTGCCTTGTTTTGTGCCCAACTCACCACTTCTTGCCCTTTCCACCATATTCCAAGAACCTTGCCTCCCCCCCCCCCCCCCCCATCCTTCCCTACTCCTCGCATTACTCCTCGCCTCCCCCCCAACCTCCATTTCCTCTCGCAACATTTCTTTAGCAAGCGCAGCAAATCATACGTTGTAGCATTGGCAGCTGTTATAATCGTCATCAGCTTAGCCTTTTGCTATGATCAGTAGTTTCTTGAAGCAGTCCTGTGTATGATCTTTGTTCGTAAGTGATTAAGTTTTTTTTTTTTTCCTTATTCGTTCGAATAGCATTTTGCTATGATTAGTAGCTTCTTGAAGCAGTCCTGTTTATGATCTTTGTTAATAATTGCTGAAGTTTTTTTGTTTTTGTTGTTGTCTTGTTTGCTTGAATAGCATTTTGCTATGATGAGTAGTTTCTCGAGGCTGTCCTGTTTATGATCTTTGTTAATAATTGCTTTAGTTGTTTCTTTTATTTGCTTGACTTGTTATCTTTGTTCAGCTAATGGTGATTTGCTGATATCGTTTATACAACTAGTAACATGTAGGCAACTGGACGTACTCTTGGCCATCGAATTTATGCGGGGTTGAGAATTGTTATTAGGTACTCAACAGCAAGAGTGGAAAATGAAGCCAAGATAGCAGACTTATAATGAGAACCGTTATTCATGGATAGCTGTGGCACTGACAGAACTGTGGTATTCTTTTAAAAGCATTCAGGGACTTTTCCCCCATTTCATCTCCTTTTTCGCTATTCCTTAACATTTTGGTGGGGAGGGGTTTTTGTTTGTCTGTTTCTGTTTCCGTTTTTTGTTCATTTTAAAGATGTTCTTTTTGCTGTTTAAAGATAACTACACCATAGAATAACTGGCTCATTTTCTTTTCCTCCCTCCCTCCTTCTCTCTCTCTCTCTCTCCCTCTTTCTCTCTCTCTCTCTCTTTTTGACAGTATGTACCCAGAAACATGGGGTCGGGTGGGAAAGGGTGGCGGGTGGTCGTGTGTGTGGATGTCTGTGCGTGCGTGTGCATGTGTGTGTGTGTGTGTGAGGGAGAGAGAGAGAGGGAGAGATAGTATCGTTTTAGGATGTTGGCTGTAGAGGAATCTTCTCGGTTATTAATTACACGTTCATTCATGTTTGTTCCTTACGGAATACATTTTTAAAAAAATCTTTGATGCACAAACACCAGAAATTTGAAACGAACATAGAGGAAATATTGGTTTAATTAACAAGCAAGACAAAACAAGGCAATATTTGTTTTACTGATCCTGATAGCTCGTCAAACAACTTGTGCTCAAGCAGAAACAATATTCGGCATCCTTTTACGTATTTCTAGAAGTGAGGCAAATTACATTAGGGATGTCCTCTCTCTCTCTGTCTAACATCTTTCTAGAGTTTACTGCCAAATAATTTGTGCTATACAGTAAAAATACTGCCACCTAAAAAAGAAAAAAAAGGAAGAAGAACAGAGAGAGAGAGCGACAGGCAGAGAGAGAGAGAGAGAGAGAGAGAGAGAGAGAGAGAGAGAGAGAGATCATTTAAATGTACTGGTTCAAGTGTTTAAAAAGTATTTACCTGTTACTGCTGTGTTCTGATTTTCATGCCAGATATCATCATTTAAAACGTAAACATAGATGGGTGTGTGTATGTCCGTATAAGAGGGTTGTCAACTGTTGATTAATTGGTGAGGGTCTAATTGTTAGAGACTTTTGTGCCCCGCAATATCCATATACTTATGTTGATTCATGTTTTTTCTGACTGACTTCCAATGATGTTTATTCTGCCCTGATATACCCTGCGCAGTCGGCTGGGCTATATACAACATGAACTGAATTGTGTATATGAATGATTATATTTCCCGCCCTTCCCCTTTCGCGATGTGATTGTAAAATATCGCATGCCATATAATTTTTTAAAAAACTCAGCGCATTATGAATCTGTCTTTTATAACTGCTTTTTCTGTAAATTTCAGAGTGATTTAAATTGATCATGAGATTAAAACGATTTTGTATGTTTTTATAGATCTCAGTAGTTATTACATTTAGATTTGTTCGATCTATCTGAATTAAATTTTCTTTTTGCTTGCATATATATAAACACGTAAAACATCAACACATACACACTCACTGCCCCCCCCCCCATCCTTTCTCTCACTCTCTCTGTTGCGTGTACACATGCGTACATGAGTAGCACCAACAGTGGTAGTGTGCGCACGTGCACACACGCACACAGGGTTATTCCCTCTATATTATTTTTTTTTATTTAATTTGCTCAATTTTTTAACCATTTGATGTGTTTAGATCATGCATGTATGCATGCGCACGAGATAGGTAGATACAGAGAGAGAGTATATGAGTGGGTGTGTGCATGCGTGTGGGCGAGTGCATGTGTACATAAGAAAAAAAGAAATAGAATTGCTTACTATACAGGTATTTTACAGATCATTACACTCATTCGATTATTTGCTGTTGCGTTTGAGTTAGGTATGCATAAGAGAGATTGTCTCTGTGTGTGTGTGTGTGTGTGTGTGTGTGAGCTGTCCTGATAATGTCAGCACTTGGCAGAAAATTCAATGGTTTTGAAAGATGTAAATACTTTAAACCAGAAGAATTTTTGTGTGTATTCGTTTCAGCATTTTAATGAAATGACCCATGTCTTAATTTAATATTCATCCGGCAGATGTATTTTATCCTCTTCTATAAGCTATGGCTATAAGCAACATTATCTATCTATTCCTCTTCAGCACCATCTCAAAAGCATGTGCCATTTAATATCTTCTGATCCGTGGATTTTTTTGCCCTGTTTTATTTTTCCTATGAACCGTTGAAAAAAAAATCTGCTTTCTATCATTTTTAGATTGTTGCTTCGCCCAGTCATAAAATTTGTGCCTTTTAATCAACATCAGTGTAGGTTGTTGATCATGCAGTTGTGCCATTTGTATATAATGATCCTGTCCCTGTTTTGTATTAACCAAAGCTTAAAATATGATTGGCTCAACATGGTGCAGTGGCACCAGTTTCATTCATACACATCGACTCAATCCCTATTTTGTATTAACCAAAGCTTAAAATATGATCCCCTCAACATGATGCAGTTGCGTCAGCTACATTCATACATATCAACCTGATCCCTATTTTGTATTAACCAAAACTTAAAATGTGATCAGCTCAACATGATGCAATTGCACCAGCTTTATATAGATAGATATAGATGGATGATACAGATAATACATATGTACGTACGTACATACATATATACATGCGTACGTACGTACGTACATACACATATATCGACCCAATCCTTATTTCTATTAACCAAAGCTTAGAATATGATCAGCTCAACATGATGTGCTTGCGTCGGCTTCATTCATTATTATTGACCCGATCCCTATTTTCTATTAACCAAAGCATAAAATGTGATCAACTCAAAATTCATAAAGCTAAGATGAAATGTTTACCCCCCATCCCCACACCCCTCTATAAGCCCGTCCCCCCATCTTCTTTCTTTCCCACCACACTTCTCATTCCTTCCCTGGTCTTCCTTATCACGCCGTGAATGTTTATATACAGTTGTGAATTCTTCTTTCCTTTTTTGTGCTCTATCTACATGCAGTCCATGAGATTTTTTTTCCTTTTTTTTTTGGATATATTTTTTAAGTGGTTCACATTCCCTCCCTCCCGCCTGGACAAAAAATGGGGTGGTTGGGGAAAGGGGGCCGGGGGATCGTTTCAGCTTGTCTGGTTTGATTTTGTTTTCCCTTTTTCCCTTTGCTGTTGTTATGTTTACTTTTATTTCTTTGATCCATGTCATTTTGTATCAACTGATTTGTGAACGTTTATCGCATACTCTGCATGTACATCTCTCTTCTTTTGTTGATTTCTGCGAGTTGTCTTGTGTTTTTCCCTCGTTTTCTTACAACTCTCTCTCTCTCTCTGTCCCTCTCTCTCATATTTCAAATGATTACATTTGCTCATTTCAGTAAGTTAAAAAAAAAAAAAATCGAATAATGTAACCACATAGCATGTCTGTGTAGTGTATTTAAATCATGTCAGTTGTTTCTTCATATGGATTTTTTTTCTTTGTTCGTTAATTTAAGTATTACCTGCTTTAATGTGCGCTTGTTCTTCAGATGTTTTTGTTTCTTCACATGGATCTTTCTTTGTTCGTTAATATGATTAAGTGTTACCAGCTTTAACGTTTTGTATGTTCTTCAGTTGTTTTCTGTGTACCCCCCTCCCCACCACCCATACAATGGGGCTTAACCTGAAGCTGATTAAACAATCGTATTCGCACATGTATTCTGTCTGTCTCAGCGGGTCATTCCTGGCCCCCTATAACCTCCTCTCAAACGTGTTTGACAGCTGTCAGTAACTGGATTGTCAGTTGAAGTATAGCTATTAAACATCGGATTTTCCCAGGTTTGTTTGTCGTTCTATATTGTTTAAGCTGTGTTTCTTTGTATCCCCCACCTTCGCTCCGCCCCCTCCACCACCCCTCCTCTCTGTGACCGCCGTCCTCTTTTGTATTTCAATTCGATATATTGATCTCTCTCTTGTCTCTTTGGCCACACAGAATCTCTTCCACAAACAAACTCGACAGTTATAGAAATAAAAGTTTGTAGCATTCAGAGAGTGAGAAAGAGAGAGAGAGAGAGAGAGAGAGACAGACAAACAGAGAGACAGAGACAGAATCTCTTTCACAAACAAACTCAACAATTATAGAAATAAAAGTTTGTAGCATTTCCTCTGTCCCTGTCTCTCTCTGTTTGTCTGTCTGTCTGTCTGCCTGTCTCTCTCTCTTGAGTAGATTTTGAACCTCTGAAAACAAGTCTCGCTGCATTACTCTGTACTTTGTGTCACCGAAGAATAAGATGCTTTGTACAGCCAGCATGAAGAAAATGACAGGAACCCAACAGGTGATAGAACAAAAGGCACATGTCAGGAATTCGGTCGCATCCTCTGAGAGAAGTGTGCAAACAGAACTGTGGTGGTCTTCAAGATAACACTCATGAAAACTGGAGAAGATGTACTGTTGAAATGATCGTCTCATCCAGTGTAACACCAGGTTTACACACTTACGATGGACGAACGTGTGTAGCGGGACAGATGTACAGACTCACTCGTAGCATAATAGCCTTTTTGTTTGTGATGAAAATCATTTTCATCGTGTCATTCATTATTCAGCTGGAGCTTATTTTTTGTCATCCAATCTGTAACATCAGAAATGCATGACTATGAACTCTGAATTGGATAATAATAATGATAGTATGAATAATAAGAGTGGTAATATTAGTAATAATGGATAGTATGAATAATAAGAGTAGTAATATTAGTAATAATGGTGGCTGGAAAGGAAAGGAAAGATCAAGGAGAAAAGAGCTAGGATTCCTGTTGGGGAAAAAAAGAAAGTGCGTGTGTGTGTGGTTTTTTTTGTCGATGTTATTGTATATAAGTATTATTACCATTACTACTATAACTTTCTGCTGGTGATGGTCGCATCGTCTCCTTCCCAGTGGCCTTGTTTTAATTCTACATCCATCTTGCGTTGAATTTGACGAAGTCAAGTCATTGCTCGTTCATTTTGGTTGTCCTGAGTGCCGTTCATCATGCCTGAAGAAGACCAAAGAGGACAGAACGCGTCGTCGTGTTTTATCTGGTGATGCCTTCGTTCATGTTGTTCGGTGGAGTCATTATTTATAAGTTTTTCTTTTTCCTCTTAGTTGTACTTCTTCGCATGTGGAGAATTCAGTCTCTGTATTTACAACATTCCACACATTGTAGACTGGTATGTATGTATGTCTTGATATGTTTTTTTTCTCCTGTAAATTATATGAAGTTATGATGTGAAAAAAGAAACAGGATTGACAATGTTTTGAGGTATGTTGTAACTGGGACAAGCCGTTACGAAAGGAAAGTGGTTAGACTTGAATGTTTGGAGAGTAGAGAATATGTAAATTTGGTTATCATTCTTCAGGCAGGCGGAATGAAAGAACACACACGCATGCACACACACGTGCATTTGAGCGCACGCACGCATGCTCCTAACATGCACACAAATGCACTCACACGCAGATAATCTCTTTAAAAACTCTTTAATTTCTTGGTTTGGAAACCTGAGGTACAGTCTGGTGAGAGAGAATGCAAACACAAAGGACGCAGAGAAATCCAGTGAGAGAAAATAAAAAAGAAGAAAAAGAATTCACAACACTGACAACCACCATGTCACTGATCAGACGTACAGTTTGGTCCTCTTCATCTACAGCAATTCTTTTGACTCATTGGTGTAACCATACATCAGCGTGTAAGGTATTATACATTCCATGCTTAACACTGACGGACAGAGCAACTGTAATCAATAATGTTGCCACCAAATATCCTATCTGCATCATGAATGTACAGCGACAGTAACAGAGTATACCATGCACCTGTGCCAGATGCACAATTATACATCAGTGTCTAACATGTACTAAATGGCACCTTGATGTCAGCATATACTAACATACCAGTTGTTGCTACCCAATTTTGATGTCCAGTAACTCAACACACCCTCCTCTATCAGTTGGGGGAACACTAATGTTCTGTAAACACATCACAAGAAATGATAAGATACAACATTAGAATTAAACAAAAAAGACTTCAATTTGTACAATAATATTGATGCACCGCCTTGTACCAGCTCTGAACATTACCATGTAGTCATATGGCAATTTAGAGTTTGATTTGGGGAAACCATAGAACACTGCTAGATAACTCTGCTTTAGCTTAGCAGCTAGTTTTATTTCCAGCGTTCAAATGAACATGATACATGGTTGTCAATTGATTCCAGTGTTTTGTAACCCATGATGGTATACATGTCATACATGGAAATGTTTTCTGCTTCCAGTTTGGTTTACAACTTAAATATGAATTATGCTTCCAGATATGAAAAACGGCAATATGTCGAATACTTTTAATGGTTTAATTTTGTACTTCATTACTGACTTTTTCCCCCTTTAATCCTTTGGGTGGCTTTTAAGCGTTGAATTTTGTACTCCATCACCGACTTTTTTTGTCAATCCTTTGGGTGGCTTTTTAGCAGTAAAATTATTGCATGGCTGAGCATCATTGCCCATTTATGTCTTTAACTCAGAACATTTCTGGACCTGTGATATATATGGTGGGAAGAGGAAAAAGCCAACGGTAGATTTTTCAAACCACAGGGAGTACAGATTTTCAAAGTACTAATGTGTTTCCTTTTTTTTTTTTTTAACAAAAAAAATGCAAGAGAATTGTTTTTAAAAAAAGAAATTAAAAGAATTTGAAGAGGAAGACAGTGAAGTCAACCTGGGCTGGGAAATGCTAGTAAAAGGGTTATTTCAAAGACAGACTGTGCTTGCCGAGAGCACACTACATGGAAATGCCAGCATTGAATAACAAAACCTGGTAAAATAAAAGATGTGGGACACATAATGTCCACTGAAGTCCTAAAGGCAGAGCCAAGTTTCAGTGTCAAAGAACAAAATTAGAGTATAATACACAACCATACTCTCCTATATCAGGGTAAGCTCTTCAGCTTGCTGATGTAAGAGGTGCTGTTTTTTTTTCCATTTCTTTTTATATAGTTATAATGCTTGTATCTGTGCATGTGGGAAATGCAGTTTGTCGCCACGACTTACAATTCTTCCCCTTCAACATTAAGTAGATACCTATGAACAGGACACTGGAAAACTGCTTAATTCACATTCAACACTTAACTAAAAAGTCACCACAGCGCACAAAACAATTTGATCAAGACTAACCTTATGTACATGTGCAGCATAGTTTGTGGCTGGCCAGATGCCTACATCTCATCTTTTCCTCCAGACTCCACATGGAGCATGTGAGAACAAGGCTGGGACCCTGGACCTGTTTGTCCCGTTTTAAACAGACACCACAGTCACATTCCTCAACTTCACTGTGAACAAGGACAGCTTGGTATATTGGTGCTGGCTGGGAAAGTTGGTGTGAACACCAAACCAGAATGAACGATTATGTAATGAACTATTATGGCCAGCAGCAGTAAGAAAGCGGTGTAACGTGACGGATTTTGTGGGCATAAATTTTACTGCTTCTATGTGTGGGTGGGATTTTCGTTTGGTGTGTGTGTGTGTGCGTTGTCCCATTTTCCTTGTTCCATCTCTATACAATTTTGGCTTGGCCTTTTTTTTTTTTTTTTCCCCCCTTTTCCAGTCCATCATTTTCAGTGCCACCACAGAGGCATTTCACCCAAGCCACTCATTGTGGCTCTGTCCACAACCACAGCTGGACTTGTTCTGCCCCAGTTCCTGAACTCGGCAATCCACAGGAGCAGTTAAGGTCAAGAAACTGCACTGCTGCCAGGTTATTTCAGCTGTGTTCAGTGGTGCACATTCTGATCCAACTTTGTCAGCTCTCTACTGACGCTAATTCTTAGTCACGGAGCCAGCATGAGTGAGCTCTCCCTCAGGAAGGTGCCATCATGTCAATTCAGCAACTTTCCCAATGAATTTGCTGATACTGGCAACCCCAATGGAACTAACCAACAGCACTGACATAGAGATGACGTCAAAACTGAAGTCGCCATAAGAGCAAGGCATGGAGGGCTACAACATTTTGGACTTTAAAAGGCTAGTCCTTCGATGAGGTTGATGAAGATGAAACTACAATCTACACTTGGCAACCTCAGCTCTGCACATGTCAGGGCTGTGTTGAGTCTATTTCTCTTTTCACCAAGTACTATGTAGAGGGATAATCTTCCATTTCCGTATGTTTAGATCCAATTTTGATTCTCCGTTACTTCTGTGGGATTTTAACCAAAGGTCTCTCCATTCAACATGTTCCCATCAAACTGATCTGTGTCTGTAGTCCTTTCTTCACGATCAATTTTACACGTGTATTCTCATCCCAGAAACACCGTTTAACTTGCTGAAATTGGCCAATATATATTTACCAACATGCTTTGCATCAATTTAGCAACAATTCAAATTCTTAATACTGCTGCTTACAAAAGATGTACACATTTTGAAGTGAAACTTGAAAGGCAATACAGAGACAATTACAATAAACACAGCCTACAAAATATGCATTAACAATTACTTTTTTCATTTTAATTACAGTTACTTTCTGGTCTTCTCAATCAGCATAAGAGAAGATGATGCTTCCTCTCAAACCCTGTTGCTAACTTCTGTGCAATTTAAATGCCTCCAAGCTTCATGGCAAGTTTAAGTGCATGTAGTCATGTAATCGGATAGATAGGTGTAACTGATCTATAGTACGAGTGATTACTTCAAAACAAAAATTACATACACATTAGATTAACACCAGAGAGACACTGCCAAATCCACATACACTTTTTTTAAAAAAGGTTTTAAAACACAAAAACAAACTTTGACAACATTACCACATTACCAAAGATTTGATTTCATATGCATGTTGGAGAACAACATCTACAATTCACTCGAAATCTCTTCAAAATGCACTGAATCCAAAACACTTCACCAACCAAAATGTATCGAGTTTGAATGCAAAAACAGATGCAAACTAGTTCTTAAAAAAGTACAGTCTGATTTTTTAAAAAAAAGCTGAAATGAAGTTTTTGGGCCTATGCTAACTTCTTTCTTTCTTACAACTGAATGCAGACAGTGAGGTAAGGTTTATAGAAATCATACACTTTTACAGCATGGACAAAGGCAGCTGGCTTGATCAGTTGATAAAAGAGTATCCTTGGCTGCACCAGAAGTGGTAGGCATTGAGTTTCACTGGCCGGCTTTAACAGTGTGCCTACAAAATAATGGGCACACTCTTTCAGCACACTATTTTTAAGTTATGTACGACTGGATGTTGTTCCGTGAACATACTGTGTGTATAACAACAGTGTTTTTTTCTTTGACAAAAAAACAAAAATGTTTGGGCCAGTTCTGTTTGTACTGAAACAAACAAACAAAAAGCAACTCCACCTCGCCCCCATCTCTTTCCCACGCCTATCTCATCTCATTTTTATGTTCAATTTATGCCCCCCTCCCCCTCATTTACCCGTTTATTTGTCTTCTTATGCTCTCCTAAGATCTGAATACCTCAAACTCTCAATGTGGGGGGGGGGGGGGGGGGGGGGGGGGAGCGAGAAAAAAAAGGAAACATTGTCAAAAAACATGCAAAAGAAAAAGTACAAACATGCAAAAAATTTTTTAGACCCATTCCGGCTGAAATGACAAGAGTCCAGCACACACTGACTGCTACACATCCGATACATCCAAACAGAAACAGCATGCATTGAAAAATGATATGAGACAGATGGCAAAAGTTGATAAAACAGCCCGAAGCATTGTCCACACTGTTAATTTACACAACAGAAGAGTGTCTGAAGCGGCCATAGATTTTGGGGGTTGAAAACATGTATGCCCTCCATCCATTTCCTACCTTATGAAGATCAGATGTGTTGGGAATCAGTACCTTAAGTGCATGGCTCACAACAACTTTAAGCTACATGCAATAATGTACAGACCAAACCAGTATTTTTCTTAGAAACAACTACTGCCTTCAAAAGATCTTGAAATCTTCAATCTTCCAACACAGTTTCTGCTCTTCGCACCAAATTCTCATTTTCTCTTGCAAGTAGCAAGTCTTCATAATTTTTGGTTTTGTTTTACCTTCTTTTTTTTTTTTGGGGGGGGGGGGGGGTGAAAAGTAACAGATAAAATCTGAACTGATCTGTGCTCTTCTACTTCTTATGTTTGAATGCTACACCAGATATCACTCTATCCAAGAACAGAAAACTTTTGACATAGCTATCACTAGACTAAAGACCTATTAAATCCTAGGAATACAACCCAGACAAGAGATAACTGACAATAGCTATTGCTTGTGCTGAACCTGTTGTGCTTTGTCATCGTCATGAATTTCAAAGTACTGATGACCTGAATGGGATATATGGAAGTGCATGTAGAAGCCACCAAACATTTCCCCCGACTGCTCCAGTGATCCCTAAAGCAGACGCACATGACTAGACTAGTCCTTTCTCAACGTATCCACAAATACAGCAAAAAGATCTACATCGATTCTCATCAGGAAGACATGGTTTTGATTTTTCTTTTTTTCTTTTTTTTTTAAAGAGGAAATCCAGTAAGACAAGGGGAACGATGACTACAGACATGTTGCCTTACAACCTACAGTGCTCACACTATGCACACTACTCACACCACCTCCCCAAACCACAGGCCAGTGCCAGCATCCACACTGTCATAGAACCATCACAATTTTGCATCATGTTACAAGCCATATGTTGACATCCATGGGCAACTACATACACATATTTACATCAAGTGCATATCATTTTTTAGAGAGGTGCTGCATACTTTTTTTTTCTTTTCTATTTATTATGCTGGTCTTGCACAAAATACAGCCATGGCATCCAAAATTGGTCCAATAAAATAAACAAAGACTAACTTTAAAAAAAAAAGAATACGCATTGCAATAAAATCAATCACAAAGAGGCGAGACATGATGTTTAAATATCCAAATTGTTCTCCCTAGTTGGATGAAACAACTTTTTATTTTTTGTTTTGAGACCAGTCAGTCAATAGTAGAAGCTGCATAAAACAATGATGTAAATCACATTTTTCATATTGATATATGGGGGAAACATAGCGCACATGCAGTCCAGCAAAAGGAAAATAGTTGGAAATACCAAAAAACTTGTCAACTTGCCTCATCTGTAAAGTGTTCAAACTCGTGTCTTTGCTGTCAAGTTTTCAAACTCTTGTCTTTGCTGTAAAGTGTTCAAACTCCTTATTTGCTTAAAAACAATGACAACAACCACCACACGACCCCAAGTTTATCGACGGCAATAGAGAAGAAGGAACACAGGCTGGAGGAACTGTAGCAATCTGATGAGAAAGGCAGTGAGCATGGCACCCCGGGCACTCCACACACCAGCCAGCTGTGCACACCGCTGGCGGAAGCTGGAAACTGATATCGACTTCAGTTCCTCACACTACCAAAACCGTAATGCACGACATGTCAACATTCTTGCTCACATGTCAGGATACAAAAGCTTCAAAGTACACACAAGGAGCATTGAAAGAGAACATAAAAACAAACTGAATATATCAGAAAGTTTCAGCCCAGGAAGCAGTTTTAAAAAAAAAGAAAAGAAAAAAGAAAACATGTTTTGTACTGATAAAAACAATGGCAACATCCATCAGCACCACGCAAACACACACACTGTTGACATTCTGTGAGAATACACCCAACTGAAACAGTATACCGATTTAGCAAAAGAAATGTCAAAACCAGGATGTTCATCAATGAAATCTATTTCAACTTTGACCACGGTAGCGAAAAAAACAAACTATGATCATTTCATGTGGGGCATGGCAATGTCGAGTTTGTGTTGATTACAATTGCAACAAAAAACACAAATTTCCACACATGAACAAGTACCCTGGTTTTTGCATTTCTTGTGCGCCTCAGCATATATGTATAGATGCTTCTCTTTGTGTATGGATCAGATGCCTACTTTTGGTGTTTGCATTAAGGTTATGAAGAATTATCCAATTATCTTTTTCCAGCAAGTTGCATTAAGGTTATGAAGAATTATCCAATTATCTTTTTCAGCACTTGCTGGCTTTAAATGTTTGGTTGGCTGCAGATGACCATTGTTGTGTGTGTGTGTGTGTGTGTGTGTGTGTTGTGTGTGTGTGTTTTAATGTACACTAAAAGCACTAATATGGTTCTTGTGAATGGTTTGTTTTGGTGCACTTTTATTTGCTTTGTGTTACAGACTTAGCAGGAAAGCATACAAACTACTGCGCCCCAAGACTTGTCAAAAACAAAAAAAGACATGAACTGTTTCTCAATCAGTGGTATAACAGATTGGTGCCAATGGAAAGTGTCAGTTGAACAGAAAGTTTATGTTGGTTTCTTTTTTCCATGAACTCTACGAACATTTAACTCAGCTATAAACAATGATACATTTTCTTTCACTGTCTGTCACAGAATTACAGGTAAAAATGACCCCCACCATAACTGACTCGCTCCAGTGAGAAATCCAAAGATCTCGCTTTAACTTGAAGCATTCTGTAAATAAGAAATAAACTGAGAAGGGTAGATGTCATCATAAAACACAAGTCGTTAACAAAAACAGCTGTAGTGACAAAAGAGCATGTTACTCCTTGAGCACATATGGAGATTCATGCTGCTCATAGCCCAGCGGACCTCAAACGGCCAAATGATGGCTGTCGCCTTGCTCAAGTTAACTCTCAAAACAGAATGGAAAAAAAAAAAGCTACACATACAAAACAGGTTTTCTAAAAAAAAACAAGCAGGAATTAAATCAAAACCTCTCTTCCTTAAAATCTTGGACGAAATTTTTGTTAAAAACTTGAAAATCACATCAGGTGGGATATCGCCGACAGGGTTTTCCTGAAGTCTGCTGTTAAATTTTTATGTCTGAGATAATGTAAGTCCCAACACTTGACATTTTGTAGTGGGTGGTATATCACATGGAATGCATCATGGTGCCACGGAGCTTTGGAGCAGGCATACATACTCCAGTTTGCTTGCCAGCTTCCTGTTAACTCTCAGCATGTTGACTGGGCAGCTAAAGGTCTATATCCAGATGCAAGGCCTCTGCTTTGCTTCCTGTCAACAACTCTCAGGATGTTGACTGGGCAGCTAAAGGTCTATATCCAGATGCAAGGCCTCTGCTTTGCTTCCTGTCAACTCTCAGGATGTTGACTGGGCAGCTAAAGGTCTGTATCCAGATGCAAGGCCTCTGCTTTGCTTCCTGTCATGTCAGTGGCACACGCAGGGCATGTTGATCAAGGCTGGCTATGACGGCATGATCTCAGGGCCTCTCACTTCTTTTCCCTAGCCTCCTTTTATGCACATGTCTGCAGTAATATCCCCCATAGTACTGGGATCTAGGCTCTGATGGTGACAGAGATTTTTCTTTCTTTCTGGCGCCAACTGCTCCTGCACTTTCAGCCCTGAAGTCACCGTCACACAAGCGGCAATGGGGCACTGGACTGCAGTGTGAAGAGTAAAGGGTTTGAGGCCTGTCACAGGCATTTACTTGTGGTGTCTTCTGGCGCCACCTGCTCCACCTACAACCGGGTACGCTATGGATTCAAATAGTAAGAATGAACCAAACAGTCCTGTTTCATCCACTCCAGTGAAATGGTAAGACCGACACTGGTTCAGATTGTAAGACTGCAACGAACCATGCAGTTTCATGCATTTGCTCAAATAGTAGGAGCAGTAAGACTGCAACGAACCATGCAGTTTCATGCATTTGCTCAAATAGTAAGATTGCAATCAAACAGTCACATTTCATCCATTTGGCTCAAATAGTAAGACTGCAATCAAACAGTCACATTTCATCCATTTGGCTCAAATAGTAAGACTGCAATCAAACGGTACGGTTTCAACCATTTTTGACTGGAAGACTACAGCCAGTCACTTTTCAACTATCTGGCTCGAACAGCAAGATGGCCACCGAACAGTCGCATTTCATCCATTTGACTCAAATGGCAAGACAAACCAAATAGTCACATTTCATCCATTTGACTCAAACGGCAAGACAAACCAAACAGTACAGTTTCATCCATCAAGTTCAAATGGTAAGACGGGAACCAAACACTCATGTTTCATTCTTTAGTATCGGATAGTTTTAGTCTTGGAGTTTCTGACTGACCTTGCAGGTGTCTGTATCTCCTAGTGTTGGGCACCAGATCTATTGAAAGGAAACATCCGGTGCACGCCTATTAAAGCAGAGACAGCACAGAAATGGAACTCCACTGCATCTTCATTACTCATCATTTACCCTTGACAACTAAAGAGTTCTGATCTCATTCCTCTCATTTAACCCTTGAACTAAAGAGTTACTGTCCTTTACACGGACCAAAAGCTAAACCTGCATTCCACCCCTCCGCTGTGAGAACAGCTCAGACGCAGACAAAGCCAATCCACACATTTTGTAGACAGAAAGACAATGCAGTTCCATTATCCTTCCCTGCACGTAGAGGATGAATAAATGAAGTGCTTGGGCCACCCCCCCCCCCCCCCCCCCCCCAAAAAAAGCCCTCTCCCCACAGGCCAATTCAAGGTCTACATCCACTGATTTCTACAGCAAACACTGTTAGAGATGATTTGACTTGAGTGTGCCAGTGTTTTGAGACCCGTGACCACATAGCCAATGTTTTACCATGTCTGACAAGAGGGATGGGGGACTCGGCCGGCAGGATTCCATCCTGATGCAACTGGTCATATACAATTCATGCATATGAATGGCTAGCTGACTGAAGTGTGCTGAAACACTTGACCCTTTGGCTTGTTCGAAAATTCTCATGATGAAACTGCTATGTGTGTGATACGTACTGTGTGTATGATAATACATGAGCAGCTACAATCAAAATACATATCAAGGCAATCAAGGGGTGGGAAAAAAAACAAAAAAAAACTGGAAGTATGGTTGTGTTTAGGATGGCCAGAAAAAGTGACATAGGAATAAAGCCACCGAACGGCACAGACAATGAGAATTCAGACAAAAGAGATGGATTAAGGGATCAATCTGATTATCCCTCCCCCAAAACCTGCACCAAGGGGCTCTGACACTAGTCACAAAGCTTCATTTGTACAAGCTAGATCTTAGTCTAAGAAAACCATACTTCAGGGTTATAAAAAAAAATTGTACATGCAAATTAAGCAGAAAGCAAACCTTGCAACATAAGACTTGCATTAATATGAAAAACTTGACTGTGTTGCAAGATCCTCTGTCCATGGATCCTCTGAACTCTCCTTAACTATCCATTTCTTTAGCTATTCAACCACTTTAACTCTCCTTAGCTATTCCATCCTCTTTAGCTATTCTATCCCTTTAACTCTCCTTCAGCTATCCATCTCTTTAGCTATTCCATCCTCTTTACCTATTCCATCCACTTTAACTCTCCTTTAGCTATTCCATCCTCTTTAGCTATTCTATCCACTTTAACTCTCCTTCAGCTATTCCATCCTCTTTAGCTATTCATCCTCTTTACTATCATCCACTTTAACTCTCCATATGCTATTCCATCTTGTACTTAACTCTCCTTTAGCTGATCCCTCCACATTAACTCCCATTGAGCTGTTCCTTCCTCATTAATTTTCAGCTAGTTATTTCATCCACGGAGGAATCATCAGTTGGTAGTGTTATTTCAATGACAAACAAAACTGGGAAATGAATTTCCCTTCATGTTTAGGGCAGGGCAAAAATTTTGTTTCAAATTCATGCAAAAGAATCATTACTGCACAAGAATCGCACCACACACAAATCTCTCATGCGAAGATGTTTTTAGGACCCCTTTCCCTTGCAACACTATACAGGTTTGTTACCTCAGTCTTCACAGCTGACAACACTGGCATCATCTATGTGGGTGCATGTATCTCTGGAGCCAAGGGTAGCAGTATCCAAATGAAATATCTTGCACTGATTCAGGGTCAGCTGCAGCGCCTCTCCTATCCCCCCCCCCCCGCCCCCCCACACACACACACACACACTTCCCCTGATTTTTGAGTATTATTTGACCATAGCTGCATTCCCCCTCTAACTCTTTTAGGTAAAATGGATTGGAAGATTTGTAATCCTCCTGATAATTCTCCACCCAAATGTGTCCACATTTTCCTGCATTATCAACACTCAGAAAGTGGCTTCATCAACACTCCATGTTATTTCTTTTTTTTTTTTTTTTTCTCTCTCTCTTTTCTTTTTACTGTGTATGTGTGAACGTTTATGATCAAGCACAAAAGGCGATGTTTGCTTTGATACGTACAGCTAGAAATCAACCAATTCCCACTGGTAGGTCTTGGATCTTTTTCCAGCAACAGTAATTCCAATTTTACTGAAATGGCTGTGAGATCTGCGAGTATGAGAATTTGATGATTTTGGAAAAAGAAAAAAAATATTAAATTCTTAAAATATTCATTATAATTGGATAAAACTCACTGGATTTATGGCGAAACTGGTTTGTATTCAATCTCGGTTTTGATCCAATGTAGTTCTAATGGTGTGACTTTGGTCATATGCTGTATCAACAAGAAAGAAAAAAGATATTCCGCTCACTTCTGCATAATGTACACGTCACAGGCATAAAGTATTCCCCTCCAATAAAATTTGTTTAGTGCATACTAACTGAATGCAAGTATGAAAGTGTTTGGACCAGTCTTTTACAACCAGAAAAGCACATAACAGAAATATTCACGAATCGTTACAAAGCCAGGTCTCCATTTTGAATCCACAAAAAGAAAAATGATACTTAACGCCAAGTCTGAAACCAAATGTGAAAGCTGGTTTCCCCTTCTTAAACTTTCATTATCAAACAATCATTTTGAGAGGAAAACAAACTGCTGCTTGCATATCTTAAGAAAGGAAACACAAATCATGCAATGTAAAAAGACTAAACCCACAATCCCAAAATCCTGTCAAAAGATTAAACTAAGAAACCACAATGCAGAAATAAGAGATGGGAAGAGGGTATGGAGAATGTATAAAAAGAAAACTATTTTAGGTGGACTGTTCCATACCGTGTCTGAAGGACTGTGGTCTGAGCATTAGTGTTGCCCAATAAACCGAAACAAGATCAATATTCACCTACTGTATCTCTCATTCTCTCTCCTAGCTAGAAAAGAAAAAAAAGAAAACAAAAACTCATGAAAATTAGTTGTTCAACGTCATTTGATTTTGATCAGGTATGTTTGCATCATCAGTTGAAAATAAAAACGAGCCTGCAGATGGTAAAGTGTCAATCACTGAATAAGCAAATCCCACCTTCAGACAGTTACATAACTGGATGCACTTGCCAGCAAAGACTTTTTTCCCCCAAATATTCCCTTTCCTTTCCCCACACCTCCAAACAAGAACCTGTGGCCCAAAGCAAGCATAATTATGAAGCAGAAGAGACTATGAGCTCTAGGGTGTTACTGTGCCAGTCTGAATAAACACTGAAAGTAAATATAAGAGGGAATTCACGGACTGTGTGGTCTGCATCAGCAGGGTAGAGAGGAGATCTCCCTGAGCAATGAGCAGAGGGAGGGCAGTTGTGCACGGCACAAGTTCAATAAATCTGTCACACTGCTAGCTGGCACAGCCATGCTCCAAAGAAACCTGACCGCTGCAAGTATGTCACACAGAGGTAATCACTACAAGAGTTGCCTTATAAAAATAGATAATTATTTGCTTGTGAAAAATGACAGTATACATGAAAGTTGAAGAGCCAGACCAAACTTGTGTTCTGTGTCGGCTATACCCAACACGGTACGGTACCGAAACCTTACCAAGTGAACCAATGTAAGATAATCGTTGTTATAGCCATCGACGCAAAGGCCACATCGGCTGTCCACGTTAAATCAATCATCAAGATGGAACCAGGTCTGTGCACCATTCAGTTAGATACCTCTGGGGTGAAGGGATCAGCCCTACAATCTCAAGTGTCAAATTTGAAGATGAAATTGTTCTTGATAAAACAGAATCAAAGGGCATGCTCTACAACCTTAAAAAATTGTCCCTTGATGCAAAATCACAATACAAACAATACAATTATGATGCACATGCATCTTACAAAAATCGTCCCAAGGAGTGTCGTGACAGTCAACGGCTCCAATTAAAGCAGCAAGCCATAATGCCTGCACCTTGCTGAACTACCCAGCCCTCCCTTATCCTACCGAGTGCACAAGGAACTTTGAATAGTGTGTGTGAGAGCACTCTGTACCACTACCAGTCAGAGAACCTTGCAGGTAAAAATGGCAGGGCATAATTCAACTGATTTTTTTTTTCTGAACTGGTTTTTATCAAGGATTTCAAATAGAAAGGTGGATCAGAGCAGCTGAATATGTGTCTTGACTGGGAAGACACAAAAAATAAAATGAACAAAAATCAAAACAAAACAGCAAATAATGCCTGTTGCTCCTAATGAAGTATCGAGTGACAGGTCAGAGTCAGAGCTGGTCCATCAAAGAACCACCACCACTGGACCATGGAATTGCAGAATAGATAGCTATCACTGACGATAGGACAGAGAACTACCACCACTGAATGATGGAATGATAGGACAGAGAACTACCACCACTGAATGATGGGATGACAGGACAGAGAACTACCACCACTGAATGATGGGATGATAGGACAGAGAACTACCACCACTGAATGATGGGATGACAGGACAGAGAACTACCACCACTGAATGATGGGATAGACAGAGAACTACCACCACTGAATGATGGGATGAAGGACAGAAGAATACCACCACTGATGATGGATGATAGGACAGAGAACTTACCAACACTGAATTGATGGGAGACAGGACGAGAACACACACCACTGAGAGGGATGACAGGATCAGAGAATCCTCAAACTGAATGATGACATGACAGAGATACTATCCACACTGAATGATGATGACAAGAACACACCACTGAATGATGGGAGATGGAAGAGATTACTACCATGAATATGTTGATAGACAAGAAAACTCCACCATGAATCTTCCTGTATAGGAAGAGAACTACACCACTGAATGATGGTGTGACAGAGTAACCTACACACTGAATGATGAACAGAAAGAACTACCACCACTGACATGTGAATGAAAAGACAAGAACATACCACATGAATGATGGAATGACAGACAGAACAACCACACTGAAGAATGAATGACAGACAAAATACCAACACTGAGTAGAATGGAAGGACAGGACAGAAACACACACTGAATAGAAGACAGAAGAAATACACCACTGAATGATGGAATGAACAGAGAACACCATCCACAAAGATGGTTGACAAACTACACCACTGAATGTGGATGACAGAGAACTACCACCATTGAATGATGGATGACCAGGAACCTACCACCACTGACATAGGATGACAGAGAACTACCACCCACTGATGATCTAATGACAGGACGAGACTACCACTCACTGAATGATGGGATGACAGACGAGAACTACCACCATAAATGGATGAAAGGACACAGATACTACACCACTGAATGATGGAGACAATGAAACTACACCACTGAATGATGGGATGATAGACAGAACTACCACCACTATTGGATGACAGAACCAGAAATCACCACTGAAGATGGATGACTCGAGAACTACCCCACGAATTATGGATGACACAAGAACTACAACACTGAATGATGGATGACAGGACAGAGAACTACCACAATGAATGATGGATGACAGGACAGAGAACTACCACCACTGAATGATGAATGACAGGACAGAGAACTACCACCACTGAATGATGGATGACAGGACAGAGAACTACACACTGAATGATGGATGACAGGACAGAGAACTACCACCACTGAATGATGGGATGATAGGACAGAAAAATGACCATCACTGAATCATGAGACTTAACAACAATGAATTGAGGGACGATACCTGATAAGACACAGCCTTCCTGGGAGGATGAATGACACATCAAAATGCCTCAATAATCTGTGATTACTCATCAGAATTTTTCCACACATGTAATATATACAATATTATCACCACCTGGTAGTGAGTGGAGAATGTTCTTATAAATTACTTTTTTTTTCTTTCCTAACAAGTCATAAAACTTAATGATCTTCCTGTATAAAACTGACTGAAACGGGATGTGGGTGAAAGTTACCTCAACTGTAAAAGAAATTTGTCTCCTAAACCCAGTCAATCAAAACAAAATCAATATTTTTCACATGGAACAAGGATGACTTCACATGTCTGTCATCAACCACAGAGAAAATAATCAACAACAAAACAAAACTGAGTAAATATTGGGGGGAAAAGGACAGAAAAAGGTGGATAAAAAAAAAAAATCAGCTGTGCATACAAACTGAGGAACCTTAGTCACAAAGTGTTAAAATAATCAAATTCGTTACACCAACATACCCACCATTACATCTGCCCCCTTCCATCACTATGAGTAGGATCCAGAGCCCTTCCTACCCACATAGGCCTTTCCCTATCTTACAAGGGCCATTCACTGATTCAGTCCTTGTTTTCTTCCTGATGAAAAGAACAAAGTGACACCCTGTACAATCAGTCTACTCAAGGTAATGATGCCAATGAAAGAACAAGGCTGAATTGTGTTTGAGTAATACAGTAACGCCACCCATTGATGACAAACCAAATCAATACACCATCAGTAACTTCCACCCCTCCCCATCCTCTTCTGTGCATACCTTTTCAACAACGCTGTTTTCTGCACTTGAAATCCAATTAAAGTTTTAAACCGATAGTCACATAAAACTGAGATTTCTTACTGGTGGGCCACGGAAAAGTACATGACAATTGACAGTAGAAAACATGTTAATTATAAATTTAATATACTGCATGACAATCTAAAACTGAACATAATGTATGTGATGATCTTAAACCAAACATAGAGCCGATGACAATTTAAAATGAACAAACTCTTCAACTGGACGTAGACTTCATGACAATCTAAAACTGAACGTAGACAACTTGACAATCTTCAAAGGAACATACAGTACATGAAAATTGTAAACTGAACATAAAAAATCATAAAATGAACATCGTATAAAATCAACACTTTCTACCGTTGGGCCACAAGAGTACTCAGCAACAATCTCAGGTGAATGATCCTAGCATTAAGCATGACAACAATAGTACAGATATATGTACTGCTCTCTCCAAACAAGATTTTATTAAAACGAAGGTACTACTGTCCAAAACAAAATTTGATTAATAAAATTGTCCGGCATACAAAATGTCTTCAGTTTTAAAACTGAAAGGAAAATGCGAGCAAAAACAACCAACATCAACAAAATGGAAAACAGATTGGGAGGTTTAGGAAACCAACTGACATGTTCATAGATGCAAGACTTATCTGGTTTACTCACTGACAAGGCTAAAAAGACTGATACAAAGCAAAATGTGCGTTTGTTACTTAGCTCCTTTGAAATATTGCTGTGTAATCCTCCACTGCTTGGGGTAAGAGAGATGGGGAGGAAGGGGGCGGGTGGTAGGAAGCAAGGGCTGGGAACTGCCAAAAGTAAGATTTTGAAACAGGTCAATTTATAATCAAGCATGAACAAAGAATAAACACCAATGGTTTTCAATAGTTTATTCACCCCACTGCCATTCCCTCCTCACTTGTTTGGTCTAAAACTGGGTTGCTGGAATTCACATAGATCTCTTATCAACCCAGAGGTACACAACATAAATATCCTATTAACTGTTAGGGGACATCATCATTCTTTAAACTCAATCACTCACTTAAGTAATAAAAAGCCACTAGTTCCATTTACAGTGAAATCATCATTTAATCATAATCTTGGGAAGAGAAGGGCAAAGGGATTACCACGGCTAACACTGTGCTCCTATTTTAAAAAAATGTTAATGTTTTCCACAGTCAAATTAGGGCCACTGGCTGTTTCACATTCAGCAGATATGATTTAGTATATTAGCTTGTCGTTGGTGCAAATCAAAAGAGAAAATACAATGAAAAAATTTAAATAAAATAGTACGAAATGCTACCTGGTGTAGGAAATCCACCAACCCTAGAAAATTTAATGGTCCACACCTTAACCGGTCCTTTCCAAACTATTACTTAATAAACCTAAACCTGCTTCAAACATACCTGAGATCCTTTCCAAAGCATCATTTCCGTAAATCCTTTCCCAAACAACCATTGATGAGGATCCTGACTCAAAGTATATTCTTTCAACTTAAACCTAAAAACTGCCTATTTATCAACATAATCCTGACTCAAACATAACCAGTGAACGTAGACACTGCCTATCTGCCTGCCCAGATCTCCATGCTAGCATAACCTGTCAACCTGAATCTAAAAACTGCCTATCAATCAACCGCAACTGTGACTCCCACATAACCTGTCAATCTAAGAACTGCCTCCATCCTCACTCCTGACAACAGAGCAAAGCTGCCAACACAGTGTGCTTAAACCCTCATGCTCATGTCCTCCCACTCCAAATATGAGTCACTTCCTAGTTACAGACCTCAAACCTCAGATCTCAACGTTCCTTACTTTGCCAGACACAGAGACACCATCTCCACACCTTACATCCATTAATCCCATGACCGGTAAATTACAGGCATCCTGAAGACATAAACTGTACTGCAACCGACTGGCATTCTGGATCTATCATCCGTGGTTTACAAAAAGGAGTAAAAAGAAAAAAAAAAAACTGCGATAAAAAATCCACAAAAGGATGCCAGGCAAACCGGGACTGCAGGTTGAAAGCTAGTGTCTGCTTCATTGGACACACTTTACTGTACCACTGCAGTCTGCAGATAACACCACAAAGAGTGAAATTTTTATAATGTGTCAATGCAGAGACTAGTGTAGAAACTATCTTGAACATGAACAGTGTAATGAGCCAAAGCCAAAAACAGTGACGCAGTGACTTTTGAAGAAAGCAGAATCAGAGACTGAAAACTCAGTGGAGACATTAAAGAAAACCCGAATCAGGACGAAAAGATCAAACTTCTAAAGGTGGATACAACTCTTACCCAGAACACACCTGGCATCTACATGGGCAGCTTTCATCCTGCATCCTTTTCAACGGTCGGTTATCATTGCTCCCCACAACAATATCTCACCAGGAAATAGCTATCATGTCAAGTGACTGAAGTAGGACAATTCCCTGGTTTTCACACTGAGATAACCAGTAATGTTTTATATTTGTAATTTCCTCCTTTGCCTGAATCTGACAAATCTGGCCGTGCCTTGCACTGCTGCCCATCCACTCCGTTCTTGTGACAAGGCCAAATGTAAAGTCGTTTCCTTCTTTCCTTTGCCTGAATCTGACAAATCTGGCGTGCCTTGCACTGCTGCCCATCCACTCCGTTCTTGTGACAAGGCCAAATGTAAAGTCGTTTCCTTCTTTCCTTTGCCTGAATCTGACAAGGCGAGGAGGCAGGACAACATTGGTGTCACCCCGCTGAAAGAGAAAGGCCAGCTCTTCAGCGACAACATGCCAGTTGAAGTCTTGTCTTCACGAAGAACCCTAACACCTCCATCCCACCGATCAGCAAAAGATGCAATGAAGAATCCCACCCATCACCATCAGTACAGAAGGCGTCTGCAATCTACTCAGACAGCTACAACCCCACAAGGCTTCCAGTCCAGACCAAATTCCCAACCTCATCCTGAAAGAATGTGCCAGTAACCTTGCCCCAGCTTTTTCAACTATGTTCCAGCTTTCCCTCAACACAGGAGACTTCCTGTCTGATTGGCTGAGTGCAAACGTCACCTGTGTATACAGACGAGGGATAGGTACATAGCAGAGAACTACAGACCTATATCTCTCACATCCCACCACCTGCAAACTTCTTGAACACATCATCTGCGCCACATCCTCACCCACTTTGAGAAACACCACACCCTGACCACCCTCAACCATGGTTTCCCAGTGGTTTCTCTTGTGAGACCCAACTTCTTCTGACCACACATGACCTGAACTTTTTCGACCAGAAACACAAAGTGGACATCACTATTTTAGACTTTTCTAAAGCGTTTGACACTGTCCCCCACAACGTCTCCTTCACACGCTGCATGAGTATGGAAGCAGAGGTCCCCTTCACACCTGGTTATCCAAACTTTCTCCAGCACAGGAAGATGGCCGTTGTGACAGAGGGCGTCACATCTGAAGAGACCTCGGTGGATTCCGGGGTACCTCAAGGAACGGTGTTGGGCCCGCTCCTCTTCCTGTGCCACATCAACGATCTCCCAGACAGAGTCAAGTCCCAAGTTCGCCTGTTTGCTTACGACTGACTCCTTTACCGCCAGATCAACTCCCTACAAGACCACATTCAGCTTCAAGAAGACCTCAACCAACTTGAAACCTGGGCCACTGACTGGGGTATGAAGTTTAACCCCAGCAAGTGCTACATCTCAGTATACAGCAGTTCTATCGGCTATTATCTACTCCCTATGTAAAACCCACCTTCAGCACGCCCACACAAACCCCTACCTTGGTATCCACCTCTCCGATGACCTGAAATGGAGCACCACATTGCCCACACCTGCAAGAAAGCACACAGCACCCTTGGCTTCCTCAGGAGAAACCTGCGCTTCTGCCCCCTGCAATGCAAGAAGAATGCCTATCTATCCCTCATCAGACCAGCCCTCGAGTATGGCTCCATCATATAGAGTCCTTACCTCAAACAGGACATTGACAGACTCGAAAGAGTGCAGTGCCTATCTGTGAGTACACCCAGCTCCATCACCAAGATGCTTCATACTCTGCAACTGCCAACACTCCAACAGCGCAGATGTGATCTACGCCTCATCTTCCTCTACAAGGTGGTTGAGGGGCTGGTACCAGCCATACCATCTGTTGCGTATCTAATTCCACACAAACCAGGACGACTCATAAGGCCACAAACATCTGGCCACTACGATACCACCAGTGCGATTTCTGACTATATAAGAAACAACGCAAGAACATTCCAAGTCAGCAGATGCCAGACAGAGCAGCTCAACAGTCATTCTCTGTTAGTGCAGTAAGAGACTGGAACCATCTAGAAGAAAAAAATCATGAGAGCACCATCTGTTGAAAGCTTCAAAAGACTGATCTCATCCCAACAGTGAACTTGCTAGGCTACACACACCCCCACCCTTCGAGATAATGCCTTAAACCTTGGCGACAGTGACGTACACTACAGATACAAATCTGGCTGTGCCCTGCACTGCTGACCATCCGCTCTGTTCTTGTGAAAAGGCCAAATGTAAAGTCATTTCCTTCTTTCTTTTGTGCAGTTCCCGTCTACATCCTTTCAGGATGCCAGGGGACGAAGATATGGCAGAGGTGCCTTCCCAAAAATTGTCTATGTTGTACTTTCTCCATTAATGGGTACATTTTGGAGGGAAAAAACGTGTGTGTCACTTTTGTTTTGAAGCAGTTTCAATAAATACTAAACTAACATTTTATCATTTCAGCACATTTTGCGTTTTCACACCAAGTATTAGGCCTACTGTCGAATCGTGCCAACTAAAAATGGCACCAAGTACAAACTGTATAGCATGTACGCATGCACAGTTTCTGTAAACAATATCAGGTGGTAAACATCTACAGATTCAGAATTCAAACAATTTCCGATGCAGTGTACAACACAAAACTTTGCTAGAATTTTTGCTTGGCGCCTTTTTCATTTGAGAGGTGTATTGTCGTATTCTGTGTAAAATGGCACACAGAATACGCTAAAAGCGCATGGATTGGCAGGTATGGGATGGGGTAGGGCTGTCTTTCGGTATGAACTGCATCCAGCCTCCAGGAATTCTATACTTGCAAATTTTACCTTTTTTCTCTCCCTAACCCATCTTTCTTGATATCATCCAGTGTTTTCCGCCCATTTGGCCCACTTCCTTTTCTTTGTTCTTCAAAGTCTTCCCTTCCTTTCTCTAGTTGCAGATGAACTACACACTACTTTTCATGGCATAATCTGGCGGTGAAAGCTGAAACACTAGAACGGGCACTTTTTTTTCATGACAGAAGTGACTTATCTTTCCCACTTTGGACCAGCTGACAGACTTGAAAGGGCCCACAGTAGCTGGGTGGGCAGCAAGCAGGGACAAAAGGGCACAGTCAACTGCAGCATCCACACTTCATCAGGCCTATTGTTAATTTGCAGACAAGGCTGTTTCAAAAAGCGGCAAGGAAATTTACTTTCTATCATGAACTCATTGTAAGCAATATGTTGATTGTCTTGCCGAGGCCAGTCAAACATTTGCAAATTACAGAACAAAAAAGATCTTGTTTTCCAAACATTCCAACAGATAAATTATTGAAGATGGTGTCCTTCCTAATGTGTCATCTTTTAGAATGAGTATTAGCAGTTGTAAGTAAAATTATGACAAAGAAGACTAAAGCAGACCAGAGCACTGCAGAAAATGAGCCAAAATACAATTAAACACACAAATTACATTATTTGAACCATTATCTGAAGTATGAATGTGTGAAATGATGCAAGTAAATCATTGCTCTACATGGGCTGAACAGGTTATCGTTGCGACTGATCTATTGCATTGGCCGAGCGTGGTTTCATTAAATCTACACTGAAAAGGTTATGACTGTGGTATCAGGCATAAACAGTGATCCTGCAACCATTACAAAGCTGCGTTTTGATTGGTCTCTTTAAAGAGTCTGCTCCAACTGGCTAATGATATTCGACTCTAGCATACTGAACTTCTTTAATAGACAACACATTATCCTTCAAATCTTCTATATCAATTGCCTGTCCATTCACCATCTCTGTTTCACTTCGCTATTTCATGGAAAGAAAGGTCATCACATTGAACCACGCAACAAGAATGGCACAGCAAGACCCCCCAAGCATGCATGTTGAAATTAAGCATGAGCTGATTTCAAGTCCACCTGCACAAGCTGATGTTCTGAGCACTGGAAGTAGATTTCCCTTACACACACCACCTCACAGCTGTCCTGAACTCACTGGATGTGCAGAGGAACCTGCATGACCTCCCTCCTTCCCCCCCCCCCTCCCCCTGCCTTCCCCACTACTGTCTTGGCTGTAAGGAAACAAATCCAAAATGCTGAGTTCTGTAACCCTTCCTGAGAGCAGGTGTCCACAGATTCCGTTATGCAGATCTTCATGGGTTTAGACACCTGTCTTTACGAGCCATGAAATCAGGTCTCTGTGGCTTCCTATACAACCGATTCCTGTATGCTGGGCCTCACACATTCCCATCAGATGTAATGCTCATCCCTGGGTGTCCTCGGGTACAGGTGGATACAGATTTCAGTTCACAGGCTTGTCCATGTATTCCAGACCACCAGCTGGGCTACCACCACTGTTCACTTTCTTTCAACTGCATGGTTTGTTCTCTCAGCCTCACTCCACTTCTGGTAGTCAAAAGAAGCACTCCTTTGTGTAACACCTTAAAATGACAATAGACTGTAGGATAGACAAAAACACCAAATGCAACCCCATTAGACCACATTCTTCGCTTCATAGTTTCAGTTTTCTTCAATGAAACATTATACTGGACATTAAAACCCTCAGGATTTATTTTACTTTTTCAACACTGTAGCATTCAATGTGATATCCTCAATGCAGCAAAAAAATGTAGAATTATCTGATAACTTTTATACTGCACATGCGTCTCCCCAATGCCCATCTCCTTCATGAGGCAGTGAGGTTTCAAACTAGTGACCCAGGGTAAGCTAGGCACATGTCGGAAAAGCTCAGAAAAAGCATGAAAACATGATGCTGGCTGAAGGACTTTTTCTATATTTGACCTTCCAATGAAAAAGGAAAATGATGCACAACCAAACTAAACTCATATATATTATTTATATATATATAATATATAACTAAAACCAGTGTATGTCTATGAATTGGGTACACCCCAACATAAAAACTGTTCACATTATCCAGACTAATAAAAAAAAAATTGTGATTTTGTGGACATTGCACACAAATTTGGACAGAAAACATTTCTCGTTGGAGCAAAGAGCAGTCTATACAATCAGCATCCATCAGACATTGACATCACAAGTCTACACTCCACAACGTTCAGCTTCGTGGGTCAAATCCTAATATGACTGAGAAAAAGTGAACAACAGGATGACAAAAATGACCACCCATTACTGTATACCATTGGTGCTTTGATTAGCAACATGTCAGGCAGGCACTCAGTTTCAGCCCTTTTATCGTCAGCTGTAGATAGTTTTTCCAGGTTCACCCTCCCCTAAGCACAACAATGAATGAGACCTTGAAGACGAGGAGCACAAAGGCAACTTTGTACATGATGTTTAGCTGTGACTGCTCTGTAATGAAGGCACCCAACTCCATCACATCACATACCAAAGTCCATGTCAATGAGTGTGATCCGATGTGAACGCATGCTTCACATGGTGCACTGTGACAAACGAAATACCTTGACTAACTAACAGAAAAAGCAACACTAAACAAACATCCTTTCATCAATGATAAAGAGATAATAACATGTAAACTTAATAAATACAGAATGTGATGCCTGACAATTTCTCAAACGATACACAATGAAAGGAAAAACTAAAAAGCTAAAATTGTCTCATTGTTTGATGTTTAAAACAATTTCATTGCCAATGTGAAGGTAGATTGAAAATACTTTTCAACGAAAGAAGGAAAAAAAACCAAATGAAAACAATTGACGCCTGTTATTTTTTTTGCAGAAAAATTTACATGAACCAGACTAATTCCAAACACATCCTTTTCCAACCCTGAGAAAAACAAAACTTCCAACAGCAACCAGACGTAAAAATTGGCACAACTGTTTATACCACAAGTAAAGTAATCCTTGACAACCAGACAGAAAGATAAGGAGAATGACCGCCGCAGGTCAGACCAGACGGTGGAGAATTGGGCCCGGATTAAAACGGAGTTTGAGAGAGAAGAGAGAGAGGGAGAGAGAGAGGGAGAGAGAGGAGAGAGAGAGAGAGAGAGAGAGAGAGAGGGAGAGAGAGAGAGAGAGAGAGAGAGAGAGAGAGAAGGGGGAGAGAACAGCATGAAACAAGACAAGCATGTGAAGGGTTTTCATATTCAGTAATCATGTTCTGTTTATCTCCACACACAATTGAAGAACAGATGTACTCACTTTTGAGGCTTCTCCATTCAAAGTCTGTAATAACATCCAGTGAGTGCACCAGTTTACAAAGAAATTTTAGTGAAAATATATTTTTTTTTCCTAGAAAAATTGAACCAAACCTAAACAAGTTACAGCAGCATACAATCTTGCCAACACATCAAAAAAAAAAAAAAAAAAAAAAGACTTGGTAAAAAAATCCCAGGCAAAAATAGTAGTATTTGACATGAGACTTAAAAGCTGTCAACATGACTGCAGACCTCTTGGTTGCCCTGTCTGTGTGTAACTACAGCCTGACGTTAGCAAGTGCCTTCCGTGATAAGCACAGAAACAATGGATAGTTTTCTACAACAGAACAGCAACTGAGTGGAGCCATCTAGCATCATTCTGGAGACTGATATTCCTCATACTGATATCTACCTGAACATCGGAGCCCCTTGGTGCTAGTACAATTCAATACGTGGCATTAAACAACCCCTTGCTCCAGCTTTCTACATTGGTTACCCTACTCATTCTGACAAGCAAACAAACACAAAGCACATGCACCATGACATAACATTATGCACAATTCCCCCATCCCCACCCTCCCCTCTGCACCCACAAGGATCATCACTGCATTCCAGTCCTGTCTACAGCTTCGGCTAGCCATAAGGATTTTAGGGCCACGTCAGCAGCTTCTGGGTTTGTAGCGCTTGACGTAGGCATCAAAATAAATCAACTTTTTTCAAAAAACGTTTGTTGTGTCAAGAGACTAATCAGCTTTCGGTTCGATCTCAAAGACTTTCATGACAGTAATTCTTAAAAACAATGTCATACACCACAAGTCTTTAGACTCTGCGAACTTAAACAAACCAAAAAAAAACTGTTTTCTGATTTCTTTTTCTTTAATGATATCCTCATATCATGGCTCAATCATTTGATTTTAATCCGATTTGTTGGTGCGCATATATATATATATATATATATATATATATAATATATATATAATATATATATATATGTATGTGTTGTGTGTGTGTGTGTGTGTGTGTGTGTGTGTGTGTGTGCAACGTCGCGCGCGTGCGTGGTGTGTGTGTGGTGTGCGCATGTGTGTGTGTGCGTGTGTGTGCATGAGCGCACACGTGTGTGTGCGTGTGGATGTGGGTGCAGGCATTCATGACATAAAGGAAGGAACTTGAGGTAACATACTCCACTATGGTCAGAGCCAAAAGTTCTTTTGGTATTCAACACTAGCTGAACTAAAAAGGAAAAAAAAACACCTAGATATTCTTTATTAGTCTCTCTTTCTTGACTAATGGATAAAAAAAAATATAGCCAAGTGTGTGCATTAAAAGTGTATTAAACTATACTATAAAATCCACCAGAGATGGATAGTATAGATCTTAAGACCCAGAAAATCAAGCAAGACGGACAAAAAACATGGTTCATGCCAACAGTTTTTTGGTAGAACACTCACAGTACATACTGACCACTCTTTTCTTCTGACAATGGTTTCCCATGTACTGATCGCATCTTCTACAAACTCCAGATTCATTAGTTTCAATGTTAATGTATTGATGGATTTATAAAATAGCCAATAAATAGCAGTTGGAACACACACACACATCCATACACACACAAGGAGAGGGAATAAATGAAAGACTGACTAAAACACACCAGATTCGCGTATCTATCATTAAATACCCCAACCACCCACCTTCACCTGTCTCCACAATGGTAAACTGATGATACAAGGTACTAAAAATAAATCCCAGGAAATCTGCCTAAATCAACTAGGAGCATGCCAGATCTCTGCCAGTGCCAAAGCTATGGTGTGCACATGACAGCCAGACAATACACTTGCAATCAAATTATTCACATTTTATCAATGTTCAATTGCGACTGGCAACGCATTCGGCATATTTTTCTCACACCATGTTATGGCTCTGACCAGTGTAAGTGACTTCTTACATTCATCAAATTCCAAATGTCTGAGGAACCTCTACATCTTTTTCATTACTTCACACAAGAGTCCACAAAAAGAGGAGGGAGAGAAACACACACACACACACACACACACACACACACACACACACACACACACACACACACACACACACAGGAAAGGAAAGTAAGAAAAGATTCCAATTCAGAAAAGCCTTGGATGGTCATAAAGATGTATAGAATCTAAATTTAGTACATAAGAGTTTACTAAAATTGCAAGTTTACTAGAATTGCAAACATCTCTGTCTTTATTTGTAACGCAAGCATCATATCAACAATTGTGACTACATTACACACACACACACACACACACACACACACACACACACACACACACACACACACAGAGTAAAAGTACAAGCTGTACAACACAAAGAGTGTTCGATGTGCATAAGATCTCCCAGGATTCAAAGACAGTCACAAAAATGACAGTCTTTTCAGAATATTTTGTATTATCCCTTATATAATAATGCTAAACATGAAAATGTATCATACAGCATCATTTCTTTGACTAAAATATAGAATGCTTTAAAAATCATTGGTATAAACATTCTATAAATTAACATTTACAAATACTCATAACTGATCCAAGATTTTGTTATTCATCCAATCACATATTTTATAATCACAAAACATGAACCTGGACCAAATACAGAAATATGGAAATATGTGTATGCATGTATGCAAGTGCATGTGTGTCTGCAACTGATATGGGTGTGTGTATGAGATGTGTCATGTATGAGTGTCAAAGAAAGAGGAATGCCAACATGTTGTACACTTTATACCAGTACTTGGCGCTTGCAGCACACACAAAGCCACAATGCTAAGAGATGATACTAACTCATTTGAAAGGAACAACCCCACCCTACCCCCACCCCAAATCTTTTTCAGTGCAAACGATATTGTTGAGACATGACCAATCAACACGTCGTCAGTACAAAGTATGTTTATCAAGGTCTGAAAATTCCTTCAGCTTCATGAACAATACACAATTCTTACCATCCACTCACTGGGAAGTAACATCCATCCCATCCATTGAATTAACGGCCAAGGATTCAAACCACTGACACAGACACGAGTGAAGTCGTTTGCCAATTTTACCAACAATGCACTTTCTACCAAACAGGCAGCATATAAATGTCTGGTATTCAATCAGTCCACATAAACTCAAACTATGAAGAAGGATAAAGACAAAGGTACACAAAATATATAGAAATAAAATGTCTGATTTAAAGACATGCCATAAATTAAAACCGAGTTCCAATATCTTGTCTGTAAAGTGAACACTGTAACATTTGATTTTCTTTGCAGCAACAAAACAAGTTTGGCCCTGTGCTCTTGCCAAGATGTATGTAAAAACTTAACAAGCAATATAGTAAGCAACCCAAAACATGCACATGTATGTAAATTTGTTCTTAACAATATCATATCAAGCATCCAAAAACACAAAGGGACAGACACAGAAATCAATCAGAAAATAATTTCACAAATCTCTTGTGTTGCTCAAAGCACTGTGTTAGTTCCTAGGCAACAGATTGTTCCTAGTCCGTCTCAGGCGTTGGTCTGTACTATGTGCCAAAGTGTTTGTCGCTGACTGGGTAGCTGTCCAGTAAAGAATCCACATCTGTCACACATGCCAACAAAAGTTATTCAGGCAGTTTGCCCATCACGAAAACACAACTACAATCTGTGGAAGAGTGGGCGGCTTCCCCTCCCCCCCCCCCCCCCCCCCCCAACAGCCTGACCGCCTTATGAAGCCTTTCCAGTCAGTGCTGACCAAGGGCCACCGGTGAAAACCTTCAACGTTTTACATTCTATCCCATCACACCCTGCCAAGCGGGAATCCCCTGCGTTTATGGGTGCCTGTCCCTCTGGCCTGTTGGTGATTTTCAATCATGCATAAGCCCTTTCAGCCCTGACCCCATGACCGGCTGTGTAACCGTTCCCGCCTGGCATGGAATGACTGGAAAAATGGGGGGGGGGGGGGGGGGGGGGGGGCTGTTTGACTGAAACCCTCATAGTTCTGTATCAACACTTTGAAAGGACACAGCAACAGGTACACCTTTTTCCCTACATTATATTTCCTTCTGTTTTGAGTTATCCAGAGATGCGTGGTTCCTTGATGAACAGTTCTCACACTTTCATCGATAGTTCTTACTGGTAGGATGCAATATCACGTTCGTTATGAAATTTAAATACAAACTCATCTCTCTTATAGTCAAACATACTTTCTGCAACGGTAAGTTTCTGTTTTATCAAGGTGGCATCACTGCTAAGTTTCAAGACCCCCACACATGTAAATTTATAGGATCAATGCGTTTGAGGTTTTGGAGTGATTTGATAAGATCATCCACAAGGTTGCACCTTAATAGTTGCCTGAATGTAACCTTACTTCATTGGCTTGTGGCGTTAAGAAAAAACACACACACAAAAACCCTCAGAAAATACTTAGAAATTTGCTTACTCATAGCAGCATGTGATACAAAAGGAAAATAGCGTGAAAATAATCTCCATCTATTATCGTTTATTTCATGGAATGAAGGTTAAACATGTTGAGTTGAACCATCATTCACAGGCGAGGCCAAGGCGGCGACCTGTAGTGGTGTGAGCCAGATCAGAGATCAGGTACCGCGTGGACAGAGTCCAGCTCTGACCTCTACACGCCCACCCTGAATGAAGCTTCCTCTTCAGGCCAAGGCAACACCAACGACAGAATTAGGTCAGTTCTGGCTCTACACAGCTGTGGTACCATGTGTGCTTAAAAAAATATGAACATCCGTAAATAGTAGGAAAAGTTTCTTAGTCACAATTTCAAATGCTGGAGGGCTTAGGTGATAACCGTCATCGGTTCTTCTCTCCAGTTTTCCCCTTTTTGCTAGCTCATCTTCTGCACTCTCTGTGAGCAGCTACAGATCCCTTTTCTGTTTGTACTTGGTAATGCAGAACCATGAAGAAGACAGGGGCGAGTGTTAGTTTGATGCTATGTGACAGGGCTGTGCTGCCTTTCATTATACACTGTGACTGTCAGCAAGCCCAGGAATGCGGACACCAGCACTGTGGAAAGGAAAATGGACTTGCCCTAAACATTCACTTTAGGGGTGGGGGGGTGGGGGGTGGGGGGGGGGGTGGGGGGGGGTCCCATCCCATCAGCTGCCAACCTTCTCAAGTTGAAGTTGAGAACAAGGGGTGGGGGTGGGGGTGGGGGGGGGTCCATCCCATCAGCTGCCAACCTTCTCAAGTTGAAGTTGAGAACAAGGGGATGAAGGGGTGGGTGGAGTAAAAGGGACAATTCAGCTCTTGACCGAGGCATGTCTACGCCCTTGTGTTTAGTGAGAAATGTTGAGTTTAAAAAGAAAATGCATATTCTACACAAATCTTTGTGAGCATCCACACATCATTTGGGCTTTCTTCTGCAATACTTTATCATTCCTATTCAAAGATGACAACTACCCTCTCCCTCTCTCCTCTCTCTCTCCCTCTCTCGCATTCCCATATCTCTAAGCGAAATTTTGAAATTCTAGACTTCACTAAATTTGGGAATTAATTTCTCAAATGGGAAAATTCCCTGAAAAATTCATGAGGTTTGGCAACTATGGTTATCCTAGTTCATCACACTTAGTTCTAAAAAGAAGCTGGACTCCCCAAAATGACAAAAATCCTGAACAAATGCACAGTAATTTTCACAAAGAATTTGGAACTGCACCCCTATTTCTGAGAACTGTTACCCTCTAATGCTGACCAAAGCACTACTCTTTTCTCTTAACCCTTTACTGCTAAAATTCAGCCTACACCCAGACACGAGAGCATAATCCAATGATCAACAGAGATGAGGATAGATGTACTGAAGTCAAACTCAGATGTCCAGGTCAGCACTGACAGCATGGGCTTGGACATGAAGTCAAAGACAACTTAAAGTGGTGTCACAAACTGCAACATTTTTTTTTTCTCAGCCGTTCAGGGCCGAACAATGCAAGTCTGCACAGTGCAAAAATTATGTATATTACAAAAACAAATTAACCTTGGACAAAAATATTAATCGTAACAAATTTAAGCACTATTGTGTGTTTTCCAATAATATATGTGTCACTCACAAGATACCTGATAAAAATAAAAGGTTCACAGCATTGTTTGGGGGAACATGTGTATTGGGAGGAAGGGGTGGTGGGGGATGGGATGGCGGGTTCCAGTTTTGCACATACTTATACAGAGTGAGCGAGTCAAACACTGCATAGTTTCTCTTCTCGCACAATCTTTTCATTTGTCTTTTATTGGACATGTAAAAGAGGTGGCATGTATTGTAAATGCAAGCCGAGTACAATTTGCCCCAATTTCACAATAGGCTTTAACATGTAAAATGCAGGCAGCTATGCTGTATAGTAAAGTGTTATATCAAGCTTGTTTTTTGCTGTTGTTGCTAATGTTTTTGTGAAAGAACCTTCCAAACTAGTCATACCCATCTTTGCGTACAAAGAGCTGACAGAAATGAAACAAAAATCACTGATTAGAAAAAAAGTAGGACATATGTATGTCTGAGGTTGCATCCTGGAAAACATCATACCCAAACATCAAAATATGCACACACAGTCGCATTATCATGGAAAATGCATGAGACACTCAAGTTTGCCGGCATTTCAAAAACAAAACAAAAAATGCTCAAGGAAAACAAAAAAGTAATGACCTGAACAGCCTGTATCTCTGTTTCTACACAGCTGCGATATCTCACAAGCATAATTAAAAAGGGGCAATAATCTTATTGGAGCCAGCTTTTAATACTATGATCAAGGTCAGAGTCATCTGTCAATGCACACCGATCGTTGTGCCGACAGCACTCTGAACCTGGGAACTGCCTGGCTGATGAAGGTTGTATCTGACATACACTTTCAATACAGCTGCTCATGCCACATCCGTATTATACACAGGCATCCTTCTCCCCCACTACCACCACCCCTACCCTGCCTTCCCTCTCCAAGTTCACACAGGAAGAGTACTTCCTCCCACATACAGATCAGTATACCTTAATTTAAAAAAACAACAGACAAATACTCTAAATTCATCAATGGAAGCTTTAGTTTACAGGCTGCATTCCAACTGTCTCTTGTTTCTGATCATTTTCACCGGTTTGCAGTAACACCGAAGTTCAGTGGACAATGTGAAGCACAAATCATACCACCCTATGGCAATGAATGGCCAACCCATTCACTGTCACAGTCAACATGGTTTAAATTAATAAATTAAATGATTTTTATGTAATCCTTATGTGACACACCTCCTATGGATACTATTCATTCCTTGCAGATTTACAGTTTCACTCACTGTTATAAGTGTATCAATATAGGGTTCTGTGAGAGCTGATGGTTGATTTAGAGCAACATTTTTGTTTTTTGTTTTGGAACTTTCCTCAAACTGTTCAAGATAACACTCATTTCCCTGATGACGTATGCACAGACAACAGAAGCACAGAAACGTATAAAAAACCAAGAAGTTAAAAAAAAATTTCATTCCATTTCGAAGGCCAGGTTACATTTCTTTTTGATATTAGACACAGTTAATTTTGCTTCTTACACTGATGATGTTGACACTGAGTCTGACCTGGATCATTCTGCTGTGTTATTGAAAGTAAAATGTTATGAAGACATAAAACACAATACTTCCTGCAAATTTAACTCGTCCCTTTTGAAAGGTGAGACATATTTAGATGAAATAAATACTGTAATTGAAAACATTTCACAGGAGTACTCTATAAATAAACTGGTACTGATGAAATAATGAAAAAGTACAATTCTAAATTTCTGATGATCTATTCCTCGATTTCCTGTTGATAAAATATGATCAAAATCAATTCCTTATGCTACTGCCAAAAAAGAAACTATTGAAGAGGAAAAACAGATAGAGCAAGATATTAGTTCATTATATAAAAAAAAAAAGGGGGGGGGGGGGGGGGGGGACGAAAATTGAAGAATGAAAGATGATAATATCAAAGTCATTAATGAGAAAAAGTACAACTAATGTCAAAACAAAATGAATAGGAGCTTTCTTAAGATCACGAGCTAAATGGATGATAAATAGAGAGAAAGTTAGCAGTTATTTTTGTAATCTTGAAAAACGGCATTACATGAGTAAAACCATGGCTAAAGTAACGGATAAACAAAAAAAATGTTTTAGCAAACCAAAAGGACATACTTAAAGAAGTACACAGTTTGTATAACCCACTATATATGCAAATGATACTTTCAAAAATTATGACATAGAAGATTTAGTTAAGGACATCTGTTTAAATGAAACAAAAGCAGCTGAATAAGAAGGCCTTATTACATTAGAAGAAGCAACATATGTCTTAAAGAAAATGAAAAATAACAAAAGCTCCTGATCCGATGGCTTTACCGCTGTATTTCTTAAAAGCTTTTGGAAACAGATTGGTGTATTTGTTGTCAGAGCTTCAGACACAAGTTTCAATAAAGGAGAACTGTCATGTGTACAAAGACAGGGAATCACTACATGTATTCCAAAGCTGATAAACCTAGGCAGTACATTAGAAACCAGAGACCTATTTCACTGCTGAATGTTGTCTTTAGATAGAATCTTCTTGCATTGCAAATAGAAAATGTGCGTTGCCCTAAATAACAAACAAAGACCAGATGAGAATAATCTGCCTATGTTGTTGTTAAATATAGACTGTCAAAAAGCCTTTGATTCGGTTACTTGGGAACTCATGTCCAAAAGTCCTTAAAGCATTTGGTTTCCAGAAAGGTGTTTGTGGGTGATGAAGTCTTGTATTATTGTAAAAGGACAGGTCTCATATTAGTTCAATGTTCAAAAACATTGTCAACAAGGAGACTCAATTTCACCGTATCTGTTTGCGATTTGGGTCAAAATATTAGCCATTATGCTACAAGAAAACTGATACATTCAGGGAATTAGAATGAATGAAACTGAACTTAAGCGTCTCAGTATGCCAATGACACGGTTTTCTTTTTCACAGAGGATAAAAGATCATTTGAAACTTGTACTGAAGTTCTTTTTAGATGAGACCGTGTCTGAGGTTTTCATATGAATGCGAGTAAAACGAGTGCAGTCGGGTAAGGAAGCTTAAAAATAATCACTATATAGAGTGTTCAAACATTGTTTGGAATCCACAAACACTTCAAATCCTTGGTATGTAGTTCAGAAATGATCTGAAAAATTGCACAGAAATGAACTATTCTAAAACACTTGCAGATGTAAATCACTTGTTTAAAATATGGGTAAAATGCCAGACTACACCTTGAGGTAAATAGCTAAATTGAAATCTATCATCCTTTCAAAGCTGACTCATCTTTGGCTGCTTTGACCAAACCCACCAGATGCTTTTTTCAAATGACCTAGAAAATATAAGTCTGTGTGGAATTTAATAACAAAAATCAGGAATAAAAAAAGAGATGAAAAACAGCGCATAAAAGTGAGCAGAATGGGTGTTGGTCTTCCCGATGTAAAAATCTGTCGCATCTCTAAAACTATCCTGGATCCACAGAACTGAATGATCAAACCATAAATGGAAACACATTCCACTCAGTAATTTTCCTCAATGGCCTCTCATGAGTAAACACGGTCTAGAGATTGTCGGAAAGTTTACAAAATATAACCCGTTCTGGGCAGATGTTCCTGACGTTTCTAAACTTTTTTTTATTACAAATGTCTGCCAAAAAATTTCGCTAGCTACTTGCAGAACCAATATGCGACAACAGATAATTATTCAAGCTTGGAAAAAGATACATTTTTTCCAAAATGCTTGAAAACAAAAGTGTCTATTATCTTGCACATTTTTTTTATGATAATGGTCAGCCAACTTATCTGTGCTTTCTGACTGGCTATGCTTTGTCACCATTTTGGAATGTTTGATTTCAAAAACTATGAACAGGCAAGATTTTGACTGCTTTTGTGAGAGTGATCTATGACGATTTTTGAGTGAAGAGTCACTTCTGTAGATAGCTTTAAGTTTGCTTTTGGGAGTCAGGACTTAGACTTGTCTACCTTGTTTAGAGATCAGAACCAGTATTGACAGTCTTTCAGTCTCTCTCTCTCTCTGTCTCTCTCTCTCTCTCTCTCACCACACACACACACACACACACACACACACACATACACATACACACACTCAATCTTACACCTCAGTCATCATCCTATTTTCTATAATAAGGAAAAATACTCACAAAAGTTACACCATTTACAAGTATTGCTGCATGCAAGTACAAATAAAAATCAAAACCAAAGAAATTGCATTTAGTTGCCAATAGTATAAATCAAGTGCTGGTAAAATAAGCTGAACTAAAACACATCTGTGCCGGCCAATTTGCAAATTGCTTTTATCTGCAGAATGGATGCCATACAGTAATGGCAGACAATGTATACTATTTCAGCCCTGTGCCAAGCATCACAATATACAGACATCTGGACAGCACTGGCAGGGGCATTCCAAACGCCTCATTCAGTACCTGTATTTAAGAGTGCATGTGAACTGTTTGTGCTGGTAAGCACGGGAGGAGAAGGACATGACCGACCATTTCCCTACTGCCCTCTGAAATGCCACGATGGGCACTTCGCACCGCCAATAGCACTGGTCACGACTGTGGACTGTGGCCATTGTGGCGTACCAAGGACCAGTGTCACCTGGTCATGTCACACTATCATGACCTAATAAATAAAAGTCCTGTACCCCTTAAAAAAATATTCGTACATCTATGTACAGAAATACAACAATTTGTATGATACCAGTTCAAATACTGACATTCCTGAAACCAGAGGTGGTATGTCGGAAGATCTGGAGAGTGCTTTTTGGAAACAGCAGCTATTACAAAATAGCTACCCATGATGTATAAAGGTCTACGAATAGGCCTTTTCTCCAATTTTGTATACAGGAGTGGAGATTCCCTCTTAATAGCAATTGGACAACAACAAAAAAGTCAGACAGTACACTATATTTTTAGAAATGGGTAAGTCCGCTTGCATATTTGACAAAAAACTAAATCTCTTCCAACTAGCTAATATTATCAACTCTAGCATGAGATTTCTATTGTAGACAACACATTACATTGTAATCTAATAAGTCCTTTCATTTCTGCAACTGAAAATGCATCAAAGTTTTCAATTTTGTTTGTAGTGATGAAATACATCAGTTCATTTAAACATATATTTCGTTTTATGTAGGTCTTGCATGTTTAATGAGAAAGGAAACAAAAACGACATAATCATTCCATCAGGATTTGCTTCTGTGCCCTGAATTTGTTGTAGTATGTGCACATCATGGAACAGAAACCAAATTTGTTGTAGTATGTGCACAATATGGAACAGAAACCCAATCGAGGAAACCACAGTTCAGCAAATGTGAAGTCTGTTCACTGCTGGAGGAGACTGACTTGTTTGGAAAACCCTTTTGTTGATGCCTGAATTGAAATTTCCTGCACCATCCTTTCGTCAAAACATTTCTCTGAGCTGATGATTTCCGCTCAATTAGAGCACTGCCATATGTAGGCTAAAAGCAGGTAGACAGCTTATTCGACTCCGAGAGGTACGATAAACCTATCCAGATTTGTCAGGCTGGATAGCCATCCAGGGTGTCCTGAATCAGATTTTGTTTTCTAACTCATCTGGATAGTGGTTCATCATGAATGACGCTTCAATCCAACCTTCCAACATGCCACCTCTGGCCACTCTGAAGGCATCAGCCATTCCTACGAATTTATTACTCGGAGGTGTACTGAAAGTTAGTTTTCAAAGATCCATCAGTGCTAAGAAGAACATACAAAAAGGCAATTGAGAATTGATGATGTAGTATGGACGAATGGACAGCTTACTGCCCACTGTGGACAGTGCACACCATCTCACTACCTCAGTCACAGATCACAACTGAAAAAACTGGTGTGTCAGAGAGAACAACAGTAAATAGTTTTTTGGAGAAGAAAATGTAAATGGGCAAAAAAGGCAGAAAAACAGTACATGATCATAAGCAATGATTAAAAAGATTGTTACATAAAAGATACTAAAGACAGATTAAAAAGACAGTAATAAACAGGCAGGAACAAGAGATAAAAAGACAGACTTATATAAAGAAACAGATGGCAAAAAAAATGAAAACACAGACATTGACTTTGTTCTTTAATGACGGACAGCGCAGGGAAAAAGATGGCAAAAGAAGATAAAATAACAGATAGTAGTAAAATGACAGATGTTAAAATGAAGATAAAAAGACAGAAAGTAAATGAAGATTTACAACAACAAAAAAATGATAGTGAAGGAAGTTAAGTAGGGGATAAAAAGAAGAGAGATGAAAATGAAAGATGATAAAAATTGAGAGGAAGACAAAATGACAGTCAAGGTCAATGAAAACAAAAACCACAGGACAGGACGATGAAAAGACAGTGAAGGAAAAGTAAACAAGAAAAGTTCTGATGATCGTCTGATCGAAATCGTGAATGAGACGGGGAAGTTGGGGAAGTTTCAACAGTTGGGGGGTAGACGATAAAATAGTCAGAAAAGGAAAATTACAAGACAGTAAAGTAAGATTATAAGACAGAGTAAAGGCAGACAACATGACCATATGGGAAGAAGAGGAAGAGGTTAAGGCAGTAAAGAAAAATGTCAAGATGATAAAGGAAGAGAGGCACAAAAAAACAAACAAAAACAAAAACAAGACAGATAAGTCAGTAAAGGGATATAACTCTAGAGTCCAGAAAGACAAGACAGGCAATAAAGGAAGACAGCAAGGAAGGTAAAGAGAAAGGTTACAAGACAGGAAAGGAAGGTTACAAGACAGAAAAGGAAGACAGCAAGACAGAAAAGGAAGATTATAAGACAGGAAAGGAAGACACTAAGACAGGAAAGGAAGTAGCAAGACAGGAAAGGAAGGTACAAGACAGAAAAGGAAGTAAAAACAGAAAAGGAAGACAGCAAGACAGAAAAGGAAGACAGCAAGACAGAAAAGGAAGATACAAGACAGAAAAGGAAGACAGCAAGACAGGAAAGGAAGATGCAAAACAGGAAAGGAAGGTTACAAGACATCGACAGAATGAAGGGTACAAGACAGAAAGGAAGACAGCAAGACAGGAAAGGAAGATGCAAAGAAAGGAGGTTACAAGACATCGACAGGAATGAAGGTACAAGACAGGAAAGGAGAGATAGATAATATTGCTTATAACCCAGCCGACCGCAAGGGCCACATCAGGCGTACAGGAAAGGAAGATAGCAAGACAGGAAAGGAAGGATACAAGACAGGAAAGGAAGATTAGCAAGACAGGAAGATTACAAGACAGAAAGGAAGATTACAAGACAGGAAAGGAAGGTTACAAGACAGGAAAGGAAGGTTACAAGACAGGAAAGGAAGACAGCAAGACAGGAAAGGAAGATTACAAGACATAACAGGATGATCATACTTGCAGTCAAAGAAAAAAAAATAAATGTGAAAGAGAGACCAGCTGGCCTGGGGATGAAACAATGGTAATGCAGCATGCACAGTGATATGACGTGTGTCACTCTGAGTGCCAGTATAGCCAAGCATTCATCAATATCTGTTCATATGTAAATAAGGCATCATTCAAAAAAACAAAATCATTTCTAATATGTAATTTGGCCAGTTCTAAGGCTAACGGTATAGAAAAAAAAATACACACACAAAAAGTCCTCAAAAACAAGAATCAGTCTTCCTTTCATACTAGTTGAAAATGCAGCAACACTCGAGTTGTGGACCTCCGATCTTTTTTGTTTGTTTTTCACCGATTTTAACTGCGTACACACTTTTACTCCATCCTTCAATACAAGCTGACAAAGAGTTTTGTGTGAAAACAGCTCTCAGACTGTAATTACCCGTTTTCAACATTCAATTTCATTTTTTTGGTTCATGTTCACCTTCACATTTCTCCCAATGAACGGCAGTGATGGAACAGCTATAGCTTTGGAGTTAACCCTGTCCATAACCTCTTTGTCTGGCCTTGGAAAACTATATGTCACTTACAGAAAATAGTGCTAGACTGTGGATATACCAAGACAGTTTTGCAAGGCGTGTTAACAAAAGACTGATTGATCACACACGAAATGAAGAAATACGAAGGATAGGCAAGGCCATTTAATGAAATAATTTCCTCAACATTGTACTTGAAGGTGGAAATGCTATCCCACCATGAAGCCAATGGGTAAGTTAAATGTGGTTTAAACAATGAAAATCAGCACAGAAAACCAAACTTCTGCTGAAGTGCTACTTACCACCAACATGTCATGTTCTAATTCTTACTTGGTTCAAAGTGTGGAGAGACACAGTACCATGTAAACACAGTGCAAAGAAAAAAGAAAAAAAAGAAAATGAAACAATCCGACAACCATTGGGAAATGGAGATAATGCCATGTCCTAAACTCGTAACAACTCTCACAGCAAAGCATCTCTTTTAACAAAACAATGGATTCTAACTATCATATACAAAGTGTCGTGTGTGTGTGTGTGTGTGTGTGTGTGTGTGTGTGTGTGTGTGTGTGTGTTGATGTGTGTGTGTGTTGTGTGTGTGTGATGTGTGTGTGTGTATGAGAGTGCACATATGCACTTGAGTGTAAATACATACATGCATATGTGATTGTATGCAGTAACAATGATGTAACTAGTAACTTCAACAATTAATTTTGTCAACGTGCATCTGGTAGACTGTTAAGACTAAACTAGATCTTACAAAGGAAATCTGGTCTCCTATTTTAGGAAACTGTGGCAAATCCCAAACTTTTTCCAATCACAGGCGGAAAAAAAAAGAAGACAAATGATCCGTCTTTATTTTCAATTACGTCATCCACAAACATGAATTTTTAAAAAAAGTATGTGCAACTGTCGGAGGTTACTTCTAACGATCATTAATTAAATTAAAAAAAGAAAGTCAGCAGCTTAAACTGTCAGCACCCTCCACCAGAGACAGCGTCCTATGCACTGGCTTAGCGACTGACAACAATCTACCTCCCCAAAACACTTATTCTGAACGGAAAATGCAGACTTAATATACTGCTCATGATACTCTGAATTACTATGGCGCAACCAGGCAGTGTGTTAATTTAATTTGGTTTGGAAACCTGACCAACAGAACATGATGTAAAAAGGATGTAAAAATGTTGATGGCACTTTGTAAGTCTCTTGCACTGATTTCTTCCATTCCCACCCTAGCAAAGTCAAATATGAAAGGGATTTGGCAAATCTTGAATTTCTTGTACAACAGTAGACAGGGGAAAATAAGTGTCAGCGTCAGTAGCTATTCTCAGTGTTTCATTTCGGACATCCACTCATATCAGAAGGGCTTTGATGTGAAGGGGGATGATGGGAAAGGCACTAAAATGTCTACAACTTCACTTTGATCTTCGGCAAAATACCAACAAGCAATTTAAAAAAAAAATCTACAACTTGCTCTCTCGCGGAAAACAGACCATTTCAGTGTTATCTGATTCAGAACAACCACATTTCTGGGTGGAAGAAGGGGGAAGCAGGGAAGGGTGTAATAAGTCCTCCATGTTACAAAATGGATGATATCACATGCACACTCGCATGTGCATGCACACAGATATATCACTTCAGTTGTTTGCCAAGAACAAATATAGAATTCCTGCTCAGTAGTCATGCACATTAGTCTTTTAAAGAAAAATCTCTGTTGGGCAAAAATGCTGTTTCTCGAGATTATGTAAGACAAATGTGTTTGAAGTACTCTCTGAACCATTCAGAAACCTGTGTGAGCCAACGGTGGAGGTGGAGCAAGCAAGACTGTGGACACAATTTGTTTGTTGCTTAAACTTCTTTCCAACACTGAAAAAAAAAATGTTCTGGGGCTCAATCTAGGCCACTGTGCCACCAACTGTGGGCAACTGACCCTAATTTCACCTTGAAGAAAGAGCATGCTGCTTAAGACTGGGAGGAAGCTCATTTGTTCTGGTCATGACCTACAGATATTTCAAAACACTGATGTTTCTACTGATAAAAACAAAAGTTCAAAATCAAAAGGTTCTTTTTCTTTCTTACATCAACATTACCAACACTCAAAGTCCCCTCCCGCTCCAAAAAAGAAACAATTAAAAAAAAAATTAAAAAAACGTGAAAAAGTCACCAGTCTCCCGATTAAAAAGAAAAGACCAGAAAGACTCGTTCATTTTCAATTATTAAATGATAGGGCCTTGTGTATGAATTTGTTGAATCAATTGAAGTCAGATGGCACAGCAGGCAGAAACTACTAGTGGACTGTGTGTACTAGTTTTCAAGCCCATGGAGAAACCCAAATGTACACACACACACACACACACACACACACACACACACACACACACACACACTCGTTTTTAAGTAGCAGTGTGGCCTGCTTCACTCAAGTCATCCTCTGCCAAGCTTAGCTCCAGAATCAGTACAATATCAAAAAAGTGAACATGTTTAATTAAACAGAACAGAACAGTATAACAGACCACACAGTCAGCTAACACTCCCCTAAATCCAGTATTAGACATGTCCACTTTTCAATGAGATCAATGGCTTTGAAAACATGTGAAACTGTTCTGATAACTTCAGCTTGGGCATCCTTGAATGGGGGGGGGGGGGGGGAGAAGGGGAGAATCACACAACTGGATATTTATCAACAACAACTCCACTCTGATACGGTTTCTCAAGCTACAAAATGGGCATGATTCTTACAGGGACAAAAGCAAAACTGATTGTTTTCCACGGCCTTTGACATTTGCATAAGTATCGCGTATATACATATATATTATGTGCAGCTTTTAAATCACTTAAAACTGTCCATGAAAACTGGTTGTGGCGTAGTCGACTCTGTGCCTGTAGGCTGTTAGTAGGCTGTCACTTCCATGTGCACGTATGCCTTCGATGCTAGTTACATGCACATGCACACAAAGAAAAAAAAAAGTCAACTTCCTTGTATGCACAACTCATGAAAAACAACATATAATAGTAGACACCCCAAAAAAGAGAGATATCGCTGCTGGAAGGCAGATTCCACAATGTCCAAAATAAACAGGTCAATGATGGAAGCAGATACTCAGTTGGTCTGTAAAACAGGGCGCTTTGCGACTGTGTACATCTCCTGATGAGAAAAGAAAACTTGCCAGCAAAAGATACCACCTGGTAACAATACCAGTATAACACAGTGCACTCGTGTATATAGATATATATGTTCATCTCTCTCACACAATCACACACACAAAGAGACTGTTCAATGAGGCTTGAATATTTTGTCCGGGATTGAAAATAATTAATAAAAAAAAAAAAAAATCAAAGAGAGCAAACAAAAAACAAACAAACAAACCCTCAACCGCACAAGAACAAGAGATCATCAGCAATTAAACATTAAATCACTGAGACTGTTGAAGAAACGCCTGAGAGAACTACGCCTGAGCGAACTAGACGAAGTAATGACAGAGTGTGCCTTCAATGTTCTGATGAAGAACACCTGTAGCCAGTTGTTTTTGTTTTTGTACATTTGTTTTTTCTTTTTCTAAACTATTCAAAGGACAGGTACATCAACTGTCAATGCCCATATGTTTATAGGTTTGTCAGGTGAACATTTTTTCGGCAGTGTTGCCAACGTCAGCACTGGACATATCCCACAAACGTGTCACCTGAACACGGGTCACAGTGATGATGTGTTGAGATCTTAGAACTCTAAGCTGATGTCACAGGTTGCAGATTGGGCACAGGAAAGACAGGGAGGCTCTGGTTAAGTCATCATCTGATGCTTCTAGCGTGGGTTGGGGCCCTTCGATTGTCAGTCCATCCTCTTCCTCTTCCATTCCATCCTCCCTGTCCATGTCTCTCCCTTCTCCTCCTTCTTCCTGCTCTTTCAGCTGGGGTATCATTGTTACCTCCCCTTGGCCATGTCTCTGGAAGACATCCCTCCCATAGTTTTCTCCCTCTATCAATTCTCTGCCGTAACCTGCCCTTTTGGCCAGCTCTCTCTCGTAACCGTCTTGCTGGGTGACCTCCCTCTGATAGCTTTCCTGCTTGGCCATACCTACCTGATAGCTCTCTTGGTCGTCCAGTTCTCTCTGGAAGCTCTCTTGCGCTGCTAGCTCTCTCTTGTAGCTATCCTGTTCTCGCTGGTAGCTTTCCTGTTCTCGCTGGTAGCTTTCCTGTTCTCGCTGCAAACTCTCTTGTTCAACAAGCTCTCTCTGATAGTCGTCTCTCTCTTCCATTTCACGCTGGAAGGTCTCCTCAGCACCCCTGTAGCTGCCTGAGAAGTGAGGGTGGAAGTCTTCTGCCATGGTCGGTGAAACCCGAACACAGCCTTCTTCAAACACCTCCTCCTCCCCTCGCAGGTCTATCTGGGTGGAGAGGCAGGTGCTGTGGGCCAGGTCCCCCTCCGTGGCTGTTGCTGCATGGTTGGGTTTGAAGGCATGGGAATCCAGCAGGGAGCCCATGGGCTGCTTAAGAACCCCATTTTCGCTGTCCTCATCTCGCAGAGAGATCACCACACGATTGGGGGGTGGGGTCAGACGATGGGGTCGTATGGGCGAGGCTCCATGTGAGGTGGGTCCATCGAGAAAGGTGTGTGTGTCTGGGTCCAGTCCTGCTTCACGTTTAATGTTCCTCAAGATCTCATCATCCCTGTCAGACAGACAGCTACAGTGGTCATGTTCAGACTAAACAGCCAGAGCCACCACACCACACTATACAGTCCCATGTCAACATCAGACTGACCAATATACAGTTTGAAAACATCACAACATGCTTGGACCTCCCAGCACACAGGGATCACATGGATCAAAATTTACACAAATAATGACGTCACATCCACCGTCTCTCTCTCTCTTTGATCAGACCACTCATCAACAGATTCAGCATAAGCTATCTCTCACACACACACACACACACACACACACACACACACACACACCCCTCCTCCCTTCCTTCCCCTTTTGTTTGGGATTCTAGAATTTGATTAAAAACATGGTAAAACTGACTTCTTACACATTCTGTTCTTGGGTCAGAATATGATAGTCTACTTTCTGTTGTGGCAAAAGCAAATGTCTGAAGATTTAAAAAAAAAACCCACATGAATATAAACTTTATACAGAGACACAAGTATGTATCAATAGGTGTCAGCAATGACCTAACTAGCAACACAAAAACAAACACTGCCCACAGATCCATATGACCGATGGCTGTACAAACTGTTTTAAGCTAAGAGTAAAAATGAAATTCCTGCTGTTATGCTTCCAAGTGAAAAAGAAGTGGGGAACAACCAAGCAGTTTACCATCTACACAACCAACTTGATGACCCTGAGGGTAAAAATTCCTCACCCGAACGATCTTGCCATGGCCATGAGGCCGTCCTGAGCAGAGGAGGTGGTGAGGGACTTGACAGACAGATCCTGAGCCATGTCCTGGTCCATTCCCATCATGGCCAGGCTGGCCTCCCCCATCGCCGCCTGTCACACCACACAGCCATCCCTCAACACCATCTCTTAACTCAGCAGGCCTCTTAATACCTCCCTCAGTCATATCTGCTGGATATCTCTCATGTGCAAGCATGTATACATGCATAGTGATGCAGATCACGCCCACATACATCAATATGTGTATACAAAAACCGCTAACTCGTACACAATGACACCACTTAAACCAAGACATGCATGCGCGCGCACACACACACACACACACAACACACACACACCACCCATCATCAGTATTCTACAGAGTGTACTTTAGATTCTTTTCTGTACTGATTTGAAGTTGGTATTGTAACGTTTGCAATCACTACAATTATAGAAGAGATCAGAAATTATATTGAAGTAAGTCATTGGCCCACAGACTAATTTCAAAAGGCACTAAAATCCCTTCTTGCAGGACAAATCCCACTCTTTCATGATCATGACAAAGCAGACGGAGCAGCTAAACTCACAGCAAAACATTGTGCAGGAATCTTTACACGCAGCTGTACATTTGGAAGTAATCCCAAAACTTTGACACAAAATTTGATTATAAATGAATCTGAAATTAACACACTAATAATCAATTTTTGTTTAAACAGAAAAACTCTTCTCCCTACTGTATAGGTGGAAAAACTGATGCTTTTAAAATGAAGCACTCATTAAAATGAGTCGCTCACACACAAAAACTGTATCTGTGGACATCATCTAACAGCCGATTGCATTCTTTTATGTCATGTGGTACAAGAATTCCTTCTATGCCTCAATACATTTCATGCAAAACACTTTTAAGCCACAAATATGAGTATATGAATCTTTTTTGGGGTGGGTGGGTGGGGGGTGGGTGGGGGGGGGGGGTTCTTTCTCAAACAGTTCCATAAATAATTACTTATAAATGAATGTGACACTACTGTTCATCCTTCATTAACAAGTAGTTTGTTTTTTTTTGCATAACTTAGATACAGATTTGCTCAAAATGATGGAAAGTTAATGTGTAACATCACTGATAGATTAACACATTTAATGCATGAAACACACAAAGGCATCATATTTGTTCCACACTCCAAATCCCCTCCCTCTCCTCCCCCTTTCTCTCTCTCCCTTCTTACTATCACACTAAGAGGAAAGATGTAAAACTGAAACATGCATACATGTATACACACACACACAAAACACAACATGCATGATGCATGCATGCATGCGCCGCACACACACACACACACACACACACACACACACACACACACATTCAAGAACAAACACAGCATAGTCACGAACTCTGATGGTGGCATTGATGGTCTCGCTGTAGGAAGCAGGATCACTGAGTGAGGGGCTCCTGATGTTCCTGTTGAAAGACACACACCGTTTGTAACTGTCAGCCTTTACTCACACCTGCTCCCTCACCTAATAGTACTTGACATACTTCTACCACAAACTGAACCACCCTGAGCTCACCCAGGCTGTATATTTTACGCAACATCCACAAGACACTACACCACCAACGGATGACAATGAGTGGTCAGTCATGGAACCAGCGTGTGTGAGCATCCCTTTCCGGAAAGTGCCATGAGGTCCATCTAACACAGTGTCCATGAACTTGTTATCTTCCCAAGAGCTTGCAAATACTGAGGACTTTTGACACAAACTCAACGACAGCATGGATGTGCACTGCAAGAAACTGAAACCCGAGTTAATGTCCAGAGTTGGGTATGAAAGGTCATAGCGCTTGATTAGTTTTCTCTTCGATGATCTACGAGGACGAGGATGATAAAAATGATGCTATGGCACTCCATTCTGGTCTGAGACAACAAGTCAGAGCTGTACACCACGTTCTTTTCATGATGTAACCCGCCGTCAACTAGACTGAGAGATGCAGACACCTGCCATGTTGGTCATTAAATCGGAACTGAAATGCCTCCATTTCATGGATGAAACTTGACAGTATGGTTACAGTCTTCCCATTCGAGCTTATCACTCAATTCTGTGCTGGAGCCCACTAGTGCAAACAATGTAACCAATGTCTGATTGGATTTGAACCCCCAGCCCCCCAGCTACAGCCCTGCGATGCTTACCACCGCACCATGGCAGCTACTACACCATTTTGGGGTTTGCGCTTTTCATTCATGTTTGCTCTCAGATTCTGACACAGAATTGCAAACATATGTCCAACTGGGTGTATGTGTGTGTGTGCATATGTAAGTATGCACGTGTGTGTGCGTGTGTGCGTGTGTGTGTGTGAGTGAGTGAGTGTGTGTGTGTGTGCGTGTATGTGTGTGTGTGTGGCGTGTGTGTGTGGTGTGTGTGTGTGTGGTGTGTGTGTGTGAGTGTGTGTGTGTGTGTGGTGTGTGTGTGTGTGTGTGTGTGTGTGTGTGTGTGTGTGTGTGAGAGAGAGAGAGAGAGGAGGAGAGGTGGATGGAGAGAGTGGAGAGAGAGAGAGAGAGGGGAGAGAGAGAGAGAGAGAGAGAGAAGAAACAGTGAGAAAGACAGAGTTCGACAGTTTGAAATTTTATTGTCATCACTAAGAGAGAGAGAGAGAGAGAGAGAGAGAGAGAGAGAGAGAGAGAGAGAGTTAGTTTGAAACTTTGATATTTATTGTTGTGACTGTGCTAAAGAGAGCAAGCACACAGGGGGGGGGGGGGGGGGGGGGGGGAGAGAGAAGGGAGTGTGTGTGTGTGTGTGTAGGGAGGAAAAACACTAAAAGAGAGAGAGAGACAGACAGACCTTTTCCATATTTGTCATCTTTCATCACACACAGACAAAGATCCATGTGTTTTGGACAGACCAGTAATAATTTTCAAGGCATTTTCACGACATCAGGTGAGGCCATTCTGTAACAACACACTGCACTCCAATTTCAAAACAATCCCGCCCAGAGGGAGACCCCCTCTTTGTGCAACATTACTGTTGTGATGAACCAAACATCACATCCTGTTGTCACTCCCTGCACTGCACTCTACACTGGGAGGACAGGAGGACGAGGGGAACAGTCTTCTCACATGTAACACTGAAGCAAAATATGCGTACAGTAACAAAACGATGCGCACAGCAGCAACAACAGCGACAATCACGACAATGAAAAATTATAACTGAAGACAGCAAAGAGGAACTGCTGTTACAGTTGTTGTTACACTTGATGATAAAATTCCTGTAGCCCAGTGGCTATGGGGGCAGTGAATTGTTAGTGATTTATCACATCCACAAGGTGGAGCCATTGCCTCTCCTTCCACTACCTTAACCTTCTCCGACGGGAATCATGTACCCATTCACTGCTTGCTAGACTGGAAGTTTTCCAGCCTCAGTACTCTGACCTATGGTTCAAACTCGTGACCATCAGCCCCACAGGTAAACACTCATCCACTTTCTGCCTTTCAGTCACCCCCCCCCCCCCCCCCCCCCCCCCCCCCCCTCCCCAAGTCCACCTGTCCCTCAGTTCCACACAAATGCAAGTCCCACAGCCTAATAGCCCTAAGGGCAGTGAACCAGGTTTGGGGCTCAGCGTTATGTAAGGCAGAGACCAGCCTTCTACAGCTGCTGCTTTGACCTCCCCTGAACTGAACCTGGTACCCGCTTACTGCTGGATGGAATGAGGGACTTTACATCTGTAAAAATCCAACCCAACCAATGGTTCAAACTCATGACTGGTGGCTCAGCAGCTCAACACTCAATCACTGACTGGCACTCACTAATGCACATGCTCCTCCTCTCCATGCATCTGTGCAAAGAAGTTGGTCATTGACAAAGAAAAAAACAAAATCTCAATCTGGAAACTGAAAGAAAACATCCATGTAGTCGGTGTTTTCTTCGTGTTTTCTGTCATTTGTTTGTTACTTAGTTTTTGTCTGTCCTGCCAGGTTCCCACTTCACACTGAAACAAATCATATCAAACACTGGTGGTGAAATCAATGGCTAAGATACGAAAGCCCAATCTCAGGACAAAACACAATACCTTACATTGGAATCTATTTACCTTTCTAATTGGTCCTGGATTCTACACCATCACAATTTCAACTGTCTTCTTAATCTTCGTGCTTTCAGGAATGACTACTGCCATGCTGATTTGAATGGACAAATCAAGTGCAGTAGCCTAGTGACCAGAACACTGGACTCACAATTCAACGACTGCAGGTTTGGGTCCTGACACCACAGCACCTTGAGGAAAAGTATGGAACAGAATTTGCTGACAAACATGCAGCCCTGCTAGTGGTCAGACCCCCTCTGTTTCTATGGATGCTGAAGACCAGATAGGCCTGCCCAAAATCCTGATACCCAGGTCAGCACTCAAAGTTATGGAAACACAAACAGACCCAGCATGCATCACGCATTAGCTGCCACCCACTAAAATGCTGCAACCATCACCTTGGACAGTCACAACACTGACCTCTGCCTGTTAAGGCATCTCTCCGTCGTATTGGTCTGGGGATATGGAGATAAGGAGTCATCGCTTGCAAACAACCCGGCCCTGCAAATACACACAATGATCTATGGAAAGGAAACCATGACACTGTTTCAGTTTCATCAAGGATGTGTCACTGAGTGCGGACTAGTCCATATATGCTATACCACATTTGCTGTGTGTCCAGACCACACACTGCACAGGATTTATAGCGGATGGATACATGAATGGATAACTAAGATGAAAGGATTTTGGAGGAGGGTCTCACTGATATGACTTAGCAGATGTCTGACCCGTGTGTTAGCCCAATGCGCTGGTCAGACCATGATTACCTACTGAAAATTGTCTGCGCCACTATTATCATTGTATGCTTGTTTGTGTGTGTGTGTGTGTGTGCACGGATGGGAGGGAACAGGTCCAAGTATGTGTGCCAATGCATGCAGCGTGTGCACGCATGCATGCATGCGTGTGTGCGTGTGTGTGCATGCACACGTGTGCGTGTATTTGTGTGTGTGCATGCGCGTGTGTGGTCTGTGAGCTTGTGTGAGCATGCTCCTAAATGCATGCATGTATGCATCTGTGCACACATGCAAGTGTGTATGGGTGCATGTGAGTGTGTGCCCATGCATGTATGCATGCGCATGCATGCGTGCGCATGCATGCGTGCGCATGCATGTGTGTGTGTGTGCGTGCGTGCGTGCATATGCACGATGCGTATGCATGTGTGTGTGTATGCGCATGTGTGTGTATGTGTGTATGTGTTTGATTACACGTGGAGAATGAATGTTTAGAAGATGACACACTTCTTACTGATCAATAACAACAACAACGACAACAACAACAACACTGCTGCTGCTGTTGATGATAAAAATCAAAATAATTGTGATGAATACTAACTGGGATGAAATACTAGGGAAAATAATAACATCAACAACATCAGTAATAATACTGATAACACTAATCATAGTAATAATGATGATATTGAAAAAGATGCAAGTTAAAAATAGAAAGCATATTACTTAAAAGTATCAGTGAAATAACCCTTCTCCTCCCTCCCTCCACCACAGCAGGCAGACCACTTGACAAGCGCAGCCAGGCATACCATCTCCTGCCACCACCGACCCCAACCCACACGTGCACGCATGCCTTTGGATCACACACAAGACATCCACCTCCTCCTCTCAATTCATCAACACCTACTTACCCACAGACATAAAAACCCCATGGGTACTAACCTGAGGTCCCTATAAATCTGTGACGTACCCCAGTTTCTTTCAAGGCATGACACCAATGCATCTCCCCATGAATATGAATAAATAAACAGATGAATCATTGCATCTATCAACCAATCAAGAATTGCAATCAAATGTTCCCAGCACACACACACTAATGCATTCACACTCACATCATGGATACTCCACATTATATACTTGCATCACTTCATGGGTGTCCATTTACCAGTGCAAATACATTTGCAGTAAAACAAGGGGATTCTGAGAGAGTCAAAGTCTGTTATCTCAGCTGACGTCTGTTTAGTCACTTGTATCAGCCATTGGAGGAACACAGTATTAGCCTACCCCTTTCTCTAGAAGTCTTTGCAGTGTTGACCTTGAGATTATTCCAATATTTGTTTTGTTGGTCATGTTTCTTGCTCTTCTTTGAAGTCTGGATGTGCAGCCACTTCCTCTCTTGATGCTGAGCTCTACAAAATGGTGTATGATACAGTGGCTTTGATCTTGTTTGCCGAGCTGATTCTTTAGGTTTCTTATCACATCAGATCAGCCAAGTTGTCATTCAGATCTTACTGCCTTACCTGCCAGTGTGTCTACTCGCTAATTTTCTTTGACACCTGTATGTCCAGGACAGAATATCAATATGAATCTCTCCAGTGGAAGGTTGCACATTACTTCATGCCAAACAGGGCTTCCCATTCCACTCTCCATTTTTTGAAGCAGGTTCACGGAGTCAGTCAGTATCATTAATTGTCGAGTTATAAAGCTACACCATGGATGAGAGCCAGTGAAGTGCTTGTGTAACTGTGTCTTCCTCCATTTTCAGACTTGAAGCTGTCAAGCTCTATGCACCATTGTCATCCTGGGTATTTGACCATTTTGCTTCACTATCTATTCCCGGGCTGACTTACCTTTGGTGACCAAACTTTCAGTGCATATATCAAAATCTTTTTTAAGCCTAGTTTTTCCACCTGCATCTGAATGACTGTGTTGGTGTTGTCCTCTGGCCATTCTCGACAGTCTCTTCTGAAAGGCAGCAATGGCAGTTTGGTTGAGGTGGTTGAGGTGGTTGAGGTGGTTGAGGTGGTTTGAGGTGGTCTGGACAGTTTTCCCATTTCTTCGTTTCTCCGAGTTCTAATCACTGGCACGCAAGCTATAAACTGTCTTCTGCCTGTCCAATCCATGGTTTTCCATGTCTTAAGATGACTGCCTTTCATTTCCTTGACTGCTGCATGTGGTAGGTTTTAGGGATTTTCAAGTGTTCTAGAATAAGTCTTAAGCTGTTCTAGCTTGTGTTTGATCTGCATTGAAGGAAGTTCAAGCAGGCAACTCATTGCTTCCTTTTAAATTCTAATTCATACTACACTAACCGCAGCTTCCTAACACTCTGATGGCCACACTTCTGCCAAGTACTGTTGTCTCACAAACGCAGTCACTCACCATCTAGTACGTCTCCTCCAGGATCTCCCAAATCATCTTCAAATCTTACAAAGCATTTGTGAAGGGACTGGTTGGTGTAAACAGCATTCTGTGCACAGTGCAAGAAAAGAGACAGAACCCCAGAAATGACAGAGATACCAAAACAACAGCTATAACTGCACAGCATCTGTAACCTCAGTTAGGAGATCCTTGAAACTGCACACTTTCTTCACAGCCTGTATTCTTTCAACCACATGTCAAATTGAGGTTTGATACATGCGCAACTTACAAGCTTGGTTCATAACTTACAGATTCCTATTCCCTGTCGATATGACCGAAGGTAAAAAGATGCATGTGCAAACTAACAGCTTAAAGTATGCAGCAGGTTTCTGTTTAACCTCTTAATTTTTCTGATATAACATTCATCTAACTCAAAATGTTAAATTTTAAAGATCATGTGGCAAAAGTACGAAAGTAGGGTACCTTTTCAAAAGTTAAGTGTTTTTTCTCAAGTCCAAATTGCACTAATTTTATGCAGCGATCTAGTAGTAAATGTAGTCTGCTGTGTATATGTCTCTTTATGCATTGTAGACATTTATGACTGACATTACAGTCACTGATCTTAGTCAAAATCAGAAAGTCAACTGTAAGATGACCCGACTCCCCACTTCCTGGTCATCTCACTCAGTGGCACTGAAGTCTGAAGCAAATGTAAACAGACCTGTACAGACTGCACTGTTTGCTAAGCAAACGCTATTAATTCAGTGTGTCTGGGCTGTTGGACTGTTCTCATTTGACTTCAATGGACAGTACCACTGTCACTAATTTTCATACCTGATACAAGTTGTAACAATTTCTAAAAAAAATCATTTGGCCTAAATTTGAAGCAATTTGCCAATGGCAGTAATTTCTGCTTTGGCCAATGCCTTCATTACCTCATTTTAATGCTCCAAGCTTCCCAAATAACCTGTATAGGCATCAAATGCTGATCACCTTTGATGGGTGGAGATGGACAGACCAGGACTAACCAGTAACGTCAGAGGGGTGGATCACAGCACATTCGTTGTGAAAAATAGGAATCTACATCAACACTCAAAACTCCAACAACACTACCAGCCAAACACAATGCATTCCATGTAATTTAACTGAAAGTACAAAACTCACAGATGCAACAAACGAACAAAAAAAATAAATTGCAAGCACGTACCCGCCACTCAACTTCTGAGGCCTTCGCTTGTAGAACTCTACTTCATCCACAGTCCACACGGCACCTTTCACGTTCTCAACCCGTGTAAAACATTTGTGAAGACTAAGGTTGTGGCGAACCGCATTCTACACAGAAACACAACAAAATCCAATCAGCTACAACCATCTACAAACATGAATACATTCCAGTAACCTGAAACACAAGAATAACTGTCAGAAGAAGCCTGTATTAAAAGCAGAACTTAGAACAGCCAATTTCAAGAATGAAACATTGGTGTCAACACTGAAAAATAATCAAAACATTTAAAACAGTTTTCACAATTATCGACTTCATTTTCAAAGATCAGCAGCCTATTAGGCATTAAACTAATGCAAGGTAACTCCAACTATTCAGAAATATACAACCAAAAGTAACTGATCCGTCTTCTTGACGTGGAGACTGATTTCAGACTTTGCAGCAGCAAACAAAGGGAGAAAATAGACTAGGGTCTGAGCTCAGACTGCAAGATTAAGTGAATGGCTCATGATGATTGTGAAATAGGCCAGGTGTGCAACTGAGGAGAGGTTTGACATCAAATATGGAGTTGATTTGACTAGCATGGGATATGTCAAATTTATGCAGATGGGTGTTGAGCTTTGGTGTGTGTGTGTTTCTTTGTGTGTGTGCGTGCATGCGTGTGTGCGCGCGCACCTTTGCATTTGTGTATGTACACACACACACGTGCATGTTCATGTGTATATTTGCATCAAAGAGCACATGTACTTGCGTGTACCAAAATCATGATTAGAAAAAAGGAAAACTCATCCCCCCTAGCAAATCCTGTTAAACCCACCATGTCCCCCATCGGGACTTCTCCAACCATACACATTCAAATCCAATGAAAAAAGCCCTGGGGTCATGGCCAACAATTTTCTTTCCTTTCAAATTTTGTCAATAAGGGGCTATTTAATCCTGCCATGGTGGCATTCCGATTTCTTTCCTTGTTTTAAAAAGCCTTTTCCTTTTCTTTTTTAAAAAGCCTTTTCAGAACCTAAAACTGCTGAATTTCCCCAGAGGGGCCAACATTTTTAAAAATAATTGACCAAATATATCACATAAATTGTGTGTTGATTTTTCACATAGTTTAGACAGCAAACAACGCCGTTTGTTTTATCATTCTCTCTGCCATTCTAAACTGACCCTTCCTGCCAGTTCCAGCCGCTGACCCCCCTCCTGGCATCATTAAAGGGGAAAATTCAGCAAATTTTTTCACCAGTCTGGGCAAAGTGGGGGTTGTGTTATTTGTCATGTGCAGCCGAGCATTATTTCAACAGCGCTTACAAGCAGGTCACCTCCCCTACTTTCCTGAAACCAAAAAAGTTTATTACACATTTAGTGCAGCGTCACATAACAGCCCCAAAATTTTTTAGAGGCACAGATTTTGAAGAAGAAGCCCGAAAAATGACACTGACAAGCTAACAGAGCAAACTGAAATCCCAGTTATCATCCATAAGTGAAACAAATGACCCCAAATGTGGCTCATCTGATTTTTTACTACATGTGGATGAGTGTGGCTTATTTGCCAGAATACAACACGCAGCAACTACAGGCCTAGTTTTTTTTGTGGCCGAGAAAAGGGGTTCGGGTAAAAATCCTTTAAGATTTCGAACGGGATTCGTAACAGTGTCTTTGCAGTGCTTTCCTTCTCTTGGATTTACACACCCTTGGTTCTGATGCTAATATCATCACTGCAAAGTCTCCGAGGGCTAAGTCACGGCATATCGGAAACATACATTTCAGCAACAAATAACGGGCAGTTTATCCCAACACTGAAAAAATTTTGTTATCATTATTGTTGAGTGTATTGTACAGCACCTACCCCAGTTAGCGCCCAAAAGATCTATCACTTACATCCACCCCCTTTTTACAAAACAGGTTCCTAACTGGGTAAGCACTGAAGAGCTCAGCATGCGCTAACCAAATTTTCCCAATCATTCCGTCACATATCAGTCACTTTTTTTTCTCTTGTTTTTTTCATGAATAGCAAGCTATTTGTAGTGTGTCATCCATACCAAAGGTCAAACGGGGGCCTTTTTTCAACATGTTTGTGGTATTTATATTCGAAAGATTTACCCAGCTTTACAAATGGAATGTTGGTTTGTAGCCTCATTCAAAAATTTTGGGGGGCAAGGGTCAGAACCAGGAGTAACCCCCCCCTGAAACTGAAAGAGCCCATGGAAATTGAGCCATCCCCCCAGGACACGGGGAGCGTATGGCCTTTACTGACGAAATTTCTCCCCCAAAAAAAAACACGGGCTGGATAGGCCTCTTAAGCACCACTGCTTAGTTGTCACGTTTTAAAAAAACGTTTTTTTCTCTTTCTGTTCCAGGTCAGGGTTTCCATAGGCAGTCTGTGAAACTTTTCTGCAGGGACTTTCCTCCCCCGGGTTTAAAACTACAGTTGGGAAACTACTGTCAACTACCTTTAAAATGGTCTCTTGAATGTACACTGCTTTTTTGACATGTTTCCGTTCTCACCTCCTCCATGGCTATGTTAACAAAAGGGCATTTGAATTGTGGAGACAAAAAAAAGCTTTTAAAAACCCCTGATACATTTTTCTTTTTTCCATTCCACCCCCCTTTCCATAACCCTTTCCCTTCGAAATCTGCTAGGGGAAACACCCCCTTTCCCATTTTACTCCCAAGCTAAATCCAATGAAAACCATCAAGCAATTAAAACCCCTTTTAGTAAGCTTTTCTTCCTAACGGGGAAACCCCTTTTCAATACTTTCTTATTTCAAAACAAAACTTGGCACACACTTTGCTACTTCATGAATTTGGTTTACGCAACACACGGGTTTTAGGGCGATTTATGTAACAAAAATAGTCGCATTCAAACAACACTTTCTTTCTGAACTTTCATCCATTGCATATCCACACACAGAACCCCACACACAAAACACTCTTAAAAACCTACACAAACAACTTTGAAAGGTACATCACAAACAATATACAGACAGAAAACTCTCTCCTTTTTCTCTCTCTCTCTCTCACACATACACACACACAAAAACCTTCCAGTGGGTTCATTTTTTCGAAATAACGAAAGTTGCTTGAAACCACTGGGAATTTTTATTAAGTGTCAAATGTCTGTGAGGTGATCAATGATGGCCTAAAAAAATCAATTTTCATCACTAGGGTTAGCTAATGCGGTGTGCATGCGTGCGGGGTGCGTGTGCATCCGTGTGTGTGTGGGCTGCGATGCACACTGGGGTAACAAGCTTTTATTAGCCATTGTGTGTGCGTTTGTTGAGTGTGTTTGCACTGTGCGCTGCAATATAGTGGTTTTGGTGCGTGTATGTGTTGTGTGGTGTGGTGTGCAAGTGTGCATGACACCACTAGAGTGAGCAAGCATTTATTAGCACATGCTATGTGTTTGGGAGGGGTGGGTTTTTCACACGGCCTGTGTGCATTGGGGGCATGTTGGTATTGTGTGGTAGTGTGTGGTGTGTGGTGGTGTGGGGGTGGGGGGGGGGGGGTGGTGTGGTGTGTGTGCGCGGTGCTGCGCGCATGGGTGTTAGGGCTTGTATGTTGTGTATGTACATGTACGCAAAGTGTTGTATGGGGAAAGTTGAAGAGTGGGGGTTTTGTCCACAAAAAACATATTATTTTTGCCATACAGACAACAAGAGAGAAAGAGACAGCAACAGACCAACACAGACAGACCGCCAACTCAGACAGACAGACTGACAGACAGACCAAAAGACAGGCAACAACACACACACACATACTATACAAACAGAGGGGGGGGGATGGGGAGAGGGGGACTGGGCCCTTTTCCCCTGAAAGGGGCTCCCAGTTAAATGCCCCTTGCTCCACAGTCCGCTGCCCCCTTGCTCCACATCTCGCGCCACTTTCTTGACGGCCTCCTAAAGATTTCCCCTGCAAAAAACCCCACCTTCAAAAACTGAATTTAACGCTTTTTCCCTTTCGTGACCTTTCCCCGACTTTGTTGTTTTTCCCTGCAGGCCAAAATTTGTGAGTCAAATCCTCTTGCCCCCCATTTTTTACTGGTCACACGGGAACATTGACTGGGGCACACAATATAACCAGCGGGACTGTGACTAGTTCGATAAAATACGCATCACACGGTACCTCTCACCTTATCGTCTTTTTTAACACCCCCGTTCCAAAATATAGGTCAAAGAATAGCGTCACTCGGGGATCACCCCACACAAACCACCAGTAGGAAAAAACTTTGGGTTTACGTAACCTTTCGTGTCAGGGAATGTCAATAAATTTTGTTGTAGAGCTTTTTGTCAGGTGGCAACGCCCCTCTCAATCGTTACCTTTTAAAAAAACGTCACTTTTCTTTCTCCCTCTTCTGATTATGAAGCAAACTTGGTTACTAGCAGCATACACCCACAAGGGCAATGTCTGTGGCAGGCATTAATCTCATCATTTGATACAAACAGATCAATGACAGTTTGATGCCAATATTTTTGCACCACATTGCTTACAAACAGTAGATAAACTCAGGTTATGAAATTTTTACAGCATGCATGCAGGCACCATCCTAAAAATTCACCTAACATTCATTTCAATCAAATTAAACTCTATGGTGATCTACATTGCGTAAATCTTTCTGGCAATGGAGTATAAAACTATACAAAAAGAACTTTTGTTCACAATTAATGCAACACAGTGTTGAAAAAGCCAACTGACCAACTGGATGAAGTAGAAATATGTACAGCACATTGACAGTGAATAACAACAGAGGCAGTCTAGTCTTCACCTGTCGGATCAGGGAAGCGTAGGTAAATGGAGGCCTGACATCTGTGTTCTTGTAGAACTCACGATTTCTTTGTATTTCTGAAACAAAAGCACACACAATAACAGGGTGGCAATCACCCTTCAAAGGAAAATATGTCAAATCAGTAAAAAAAAAAAAAAAGAAAGAGATACAGCCACAAAAACATGCTAAATCCTGAAACATGCCCACATGACTAAAAATATGTCTGTAAACATACAGCAGACACTTGCATGCTGCTTCTACTTCAGTGAAATGAAATGTATTCGCTGGAGCTGTCCAGTAAACAAATCAACAAAAGTGTCATTAACAGAATGCTGAGACAGCTCCCTTTTCACCAAGTTCACAAACCCATATGATGTTCATTTTTGTCAGCAGACTTCTAGAAGTACTTGAACCCATTATTTGAAATCACACCAGCATTCCTGATCAGGTACGTCTCTTATACAGGCATGCACCCTGACAACCTTGATACTAGCATCTGTCCCTAGCTGAACATAGGGGCTTTATCTGAGATGGTCAACATACCTATGTATGGGTTCTTGTCACAATGAATTATTTTGGATCTAATATTAGAAAATCTCATTTGATCAACAACTTTTCATGTACAACAAAACAACCTATCAGTTTGATAGAAGATAGAAGATATTGATCCTGCAAACAAGTGACATTTTAAAGCCTTTACAAAAAAATGTTCATTCCATGCAGCTTTGTCATTTGTGATCTCTATGTCTGATTTTAAGAATTCTAGCGGTTTGAAGAAATGGTTATTTGTTTGAAGAGAGAAACAGCTCAGTGGCAGAGCACTGCTCTCATGATCCTGGTGATCCTGAGGTTGCTGGTTCAAATCTCTTCACAGATATCTCAGTACATGGGATTTTTTCTTAGGAGTTCACATTCATTCTACTTCCATTGTCTGAAAAGTCCTTTGAATGAGAATAGGATTCCATGTGTGAAAGCATAACAACGTGCACACACATAAAATCCCATCATCAACTTTTGGAAGAGAAGATTATTTTGGCCCTTGAATATGGTTGATATGTACGTACACACATAGCATGTAATTCCTGTGAAAAATTGGTTGAAAAACTGAGCGACTGATACTCAACTGAATGACAGGAAAAGCTTGAATGTAATGCCAGCAGGCAGCTCTTTAGCTGGCTCTAACCCAAACAGGCAGCCCTTTCTGTGAATGAGAGCATGGATTGTAAAGTATTCAGTCTACTTGAAGATAGGAGCAATACAGGTGATCACAATAATAACAATAATGATAATAATAATTAGGTTGTACCTGCTGACAGGTGACAGTAATACTTAAAACAAAAAATTTACTCCATGCAGTGTTTTCAACTGTGACCTTAGTTCCTGATTCTGAGAATGTTTAGTTCATTTTTTCCCCATCTTAATTGCTGTGCTTTTTCCCTCCCACAAGTTTAATGAGTAGTAGTCAACCCTCAAAGTTATACAGTTGGATTGCACAACATTAGCTCACCTTTCTTTAGTCAAAGAAGCATTTGTTTTCACAGTGCAAACAATAACTGCTTGATGTCCAGTCACACCCAACAAACCCACTCACTCTCAAGTGTGCACTCACCTGTTGATATTGGAAGATTGCACTTGTCAGATACCCGTCTTCGAATTGGACCCCCACCTCCACCACCACCACTCCCCCCTGCTCGACTGGAGGGGGGCAAAAGGGGAGGCAGAGGAGGTGGGGGCTGGGGTAAGAGAAGGTGGGGCTGGCTGGAGGGGGTGTGGGGAAGTGGGAGGGGCATCATAGGAGAGGGAACGGAGGGCAGGAAGGGAGGGTCACAAAGGGGGAGATAATGGGGTGTTTTGGCAGCATTGGCGTATTCTGCAATATAAAATGGAAATGAATCAACAGTTGGGGTTTCACCAAGGAAAATATTACAATATTCACCTGAAAACCCCCCCCCCCCCCCCCCCCCCCCCCCCACTTTGCTTGGTATATCAACTCTCAATAATATCTTTGAAAAGTAGTTCTAAGAAATAGGTCTGTAAAGGAAAAGAATCCTTAATGGCATGTCAATCTGTATAAACAATGCTAAAAATGGTCGAGAAAAAAGTCATTAATGGATAGGAATCTTTATTGGGAGGTAAACCTAGCAAAGGCAAACACAAAATGTTGCAGATAAACAAATCTTTCAATAGGAGTCTTTATTCAGAGAGCTTCTACTGGGAGTTTAGTGTGTTACATGTAATATGGGAACCTCCCAGTGTAAGCACATATCACATACCACTCTACCAAAAAAAAAAAAAAAAAAAAAGGAAAAAAGAAAACTTCAGTCAAGTCATAAGCTTTAGATTGCAAACTCATCTTTTTCCCCATTAAATCTACTCTTTAAAAAAAAAGTCTACTGTAATTCTAGTCTTCAAACACAAATCCTAGCATAACATTATCAGTCTCCAAAATCCCCCGAAGTCGGAGTGTGGCTGCCCACGTGGCGAGGTAATCAAAAACGGTCACACACGTAATGTTCTCATCCCCAGCTGATGCATTTGTACCATAGTGTTCAAGTGCTTCGGCTGTCTGGATGATCCCTGGAGTCTTTTAGCCAGGGTACGACAACAACAAACACAAATTCATTTTAAGTATCCCGCATTATGCGTGGGCACTTAGAAACAAGAGTGTGATTACACATTTACTCAAATATGAAGACAGACCCTTACACGCACATACACATGCGCATGCACACACATACATACACACATACACTCTCTCTCTCGCTCTCTCTCATCTTCTCACTCACTCACTCACTCACACACTCTCTCTCTCCCTCTCTCACTGTGTCTCTCTGAGGAAATTCAACTGCCCTGATCATACCGATTCAGTGCTTGGTTCCAGAATCTTGTTTTTCACTGGTGTAAGAAGCGGGGGAGGCAGAGGCAGAGGTACAGAGGTTGACAGCGTCGATGACAATGATGTGGATGAAGTTGATGATGACGACGGCGGTAATGAGGAGGACAAGGAAGACGAAGCTGCAGTGGAGATGCTGGCTGGTGACTTCATGTGCAGATGTTGCATCATGGCTTGAAGAAGCTCCTTTTCTTTGTTCACCTGAACACACACACACCACAAACACCCACAGACGCACATGCACACACAAATGCACGCACGCACACACAAACGCACATAATGAGTTACTATACTGTGCAATATATTCCAAGCCATCACAGAAGCCAAACAGTGATACTTTTAAACGTTAAAACACTCATGCTTACTTTCAAGGTTGTTCCTCCCTCTCTTTCTCATTCCTTCTATTCTCTCCATACCCACCCCTTTCTCCATACTCTCATTCATTTGAACCAAAACAAGTTTAGATGACCAGATGTTTGAAAGGAAACAGGCTTTGGAGACAGAGAGGTCAGGGGCTGGCAAGGGAAGGGAGGGGGTGAAGGAAACAGGAGGGAAAGGGAGGGGAGGGGAAGGGCAGGGGTTCACACACCTTACACAGACTCTTGAGGCATTCTGACCGTCTCACTTCAAAAGGAACTTGCAGTCAGTCTGACTAGCCCACTGTAGTGAAATTTCTAGTATCGCAAACTAGTGGGCTGGGAGGTTGTGGGGTTTTGACTCCCATCAGAGCAGTTCCTCTGTCTGTGGGCTTTTAAGCCCCAGCCAGCTTTGAGTGTTGAGTTTGCTACGGGCTCAAACAGGAAGACTGGAATCATACAACCGAGTTTAATCCTCTTAACGTATGCGTCTCTAAGTACTGCTTAACACTGTAAGTGTCTGTACCTCTTGGGCCTTGTTGAACTGGGATGAATTATGAAAGAAAGCATCAAGTGCAGCAAGTCACGCGGTCTCTGACCAGAATGGAAGTCCATACTATCATCTTCATCATTCTCATTGATTGTCAGAACAAAAACTCCCCACTTCTGTGGCCCTTCATACCATGCTTTTGTGGTGACCTCTGTCTGGATTTCCACAACAGGTGAGTCTGTGTCAAAGTCTTTGAGATCAGCAACCTCATGGGGACCGTTTTATGGACATTGCGGCACCCACTAAGAAGGTACAGAGAAAAGCGGGGATGGTGGGAGGGCTCACTCATAATGGCTCCCACACTGAGAAAATTTCATCGTCAGTGAAGGTTTGCAAGTTGTCTTGCATATGTAGGATCAGAACAGACACCACTGAACACCATCAAGTTCTTCTTTCTTTCTGCGTACGCAGGCTGATATTCCTGCGGACACTCCCTGTATAGCCAGGCAGTGGAGTTTTGTGTGTATGACCCTTTTTTATCCCGCCATTAAGGCAGCCATACTCCATCTTCGGGGAAGGTGCATGCTATGTGTCACGTGTCATCCATACCAACGGCCAAACTGGCCTTCTCTTCCGAAAGTTGGTGATGGGATTTTACGTGTGTGCAAGATGTTATGCGTGCGTTCACACACGGAACCTCGGTTTATAGTCTCATTCGAAGGACTATATGGGGAATGGAGTCAGAACCAATGTTAACTCCGAGGGAAAAATCCCCCTATACCGAAATTCGAACCCGCAACCCCAGGATCACGAGTCCGGCGCTCTACCAACTGAGCTATCCGGCCCCCAACACCATCAAGTGACTCAGCAGCAGTGCAGCGTCTCCTCTGGTGGGTCGCCTCATGGTGACTTGATACTCACTGCTCTCTGTTGATTGCTTCGCTGGTGCTGCGACAGGACAAACCTGGTTATAGCCTTGTACTGCTGAACTGGAGTGAGCACGGGGAGTAATGCTACTTAGGGATATAAAATGAGACAGCAAAAACAAAACAAACAAACAAAAACTGCTGTCAGCTTGATGAACTAGCACAAAACAGAGGAAAGTTTTACAGACTGTGTTCAGCATAGGCTGAATCAGAACAACAGGTGCTACTCAAAGTGACAACTGTGACCTGGGTCTACCCAGACAGGTGGTCGATTCACAACCTTACCATAAGAGTTCAAAACAGACACACTACTACTTGCCGAATCTTACTGTGCACAAGATAATATCCAGACCAGTCACAGGGGTTGATGTTTGAACGATCCACTCTCGAAAGAATGCACAATGTGTATGCATACATTCATACATCCATGTATGCATGGGCATGAGTGCTCAGGTACATACACACAAACACACGCAAGCACATGCATAAACTCGCCTATGTATGCACACACGCACGCACACACACACACACACACACACACACACACACACACACACACACACACACACACACACAGCATCTCTAGCACATCACGCTTCTTGAATTAAAACCACCCTAGGATTAACCACACTTTATCTGGAAGAGCAACACTATGGATGGAGAAGAACAACCCATATTTCTGTCATCTGTGATCTTACAAAAGTCATAATATGTAAATGAAGCATAAAAAATATGCAGATAAAATCATCCCAAACATGCAACAAACAATGAAACTTCTATAAATCCTGACAATTGCCAAATGTCTTTCCCACCCTTTTTTATACTTGAGGGGTGGGATGGTGGGGGATGGGAGGGGTGGGGGTGGGTGGGGGGGGTGGAAGCTGGAAGGCAAAGGGCTTGTGGAAACAAAGGAAGAAACTAAGGTACAGAAGAGGGAAGGGGAGGGGGCAGTGTGGGAAGTGGAGGTGGAATGAGAAACGAGTTCTGTTCTTTTCTGGGCCTGCAGCGTGCCCTCCATCCTCTGCTCCTGAGGTCTGTTCTTGATTTGTGGATCTGTGTTGGCAAATCTGTATCTGTCCATTCAGCCTCTAGAAAGAACTCTTCTGTGGTTTTCTGAGAGGCATTCCAAAGGTTGATAACCTCCCCTCCCCTTCTGCACATTTATGACTTGACCAAAATAACCGAACAAAACATTAAAAGCATAAGCGTCCGCATGTTTCTCCTGTTTGGCACAGTTGGTTAGAACATGAAGTTTGCAGTCAAATATTGAGAGTTAAAACCCAAACATAAAAACCAGCATTTTTCCAACTCATCTTAATGTGTTGTCGTTCTGGTGGCATCAGTGTAGTGCCCCTTTCCTCTCCACCTCCCTGTTCTCCTAAGATGGTTTCTGCCATCTGCCATGCCCATGAGGTGGGTGTGGAAGTCAAACCCGAATGTAACCCTCATCTCATGCTTCTCTTTGCTTCCATCCCGCACAGATCTTGACAGACTTGGCTTCCTTGACTTGTGCCTTTAAATTCCTTAAAGAATAGAAGTGTGGCAACATTCATCCAACAGACTCGGCTCTGGTCTGATCTCTTCCAGCGTGCCCATGTCATTCTGGTTGTTTTCACTTCAGAATCTGCACAATGACGCCATATCTGTCTAGGTTGTCCCCCTTTCATCTTCCCCTTTTGGTCTCAGTTGTCTGTCTGTCCTGTGATACTGGTAAGAGGCACTGAAGGGTACGACCAATCCAGCCCCATTTCCTTTCCTTTACTTTCATGTTGTTCATATTTCATTTGGTTAAATTCCACAGGCTGCTGTAAGAAATAACTTCTAGCCATCTCATGTTGTTGATGAACTGAAGCACATTATGAATGCCTGGAAGTTCTGGGTGGTAGACTTTGTTGTTTGTGTCTCTGAACTATATACCAGAACAGACTACATTTGTGCTGAAAATTCTAATCTTGCTCTGGAGCGAGACGATTTTTAAAAATCCATACAGGTCACAGGGTACTGAAAGTGTGGTTACCCCGATATTGACAGAAATGAAGCTCCCATGCAAAGTGCATGCCTGCTTGATTATACAAACTTTCACAATCTATAGCTGGATAAACAGATACTGGTATGGTATGCTAATGTTCAAAATTGTTGCTTATACCCCAGACGACCGCAAAGGGCCATATCAGGGCTGTCACCAAGTTGAAGTCAGCTCACAAGTAAAAAAGAAGCAACAAACAAACAAAAACAACAAAAAACCCACAGATACTGGACATGTGGCAAAATATGCAACGCATTACAAATAGCGGTTGGCTGTGATTAATGTCTCACTTTGGTATCATGGTGAATTTTTTTAAAAAGTGCAGAAAGTCTGCTCTGCAAGCAAATTTCCCTAAAGAAAGGGTTTCCTGCAAACTCATGCCTTTCAACAAAATTACATTGGAGAGTGTCTTGTTGGAATTGTATTGTTTAAGGGAACAAGTGTCTTGGTCACCAAAGGGAAGTAAGAGTACAATGTTCCATCTCTCCACATGAAATTCCACTTCAAAAGTTCTGTTTGTTATCTAGGGCATGTAATTTGACATCCACCCATTTCTTTCTCCTTCGTGAATGACAGCAAGAACAAATGGTGGGTGTGGTCACAACTGGCTCCGGTGCCGGGCCGACAGGAAGAAAGACTCATCACCAAAGAGGAAGGTCTTCTGTAGGTGGAGACTTGCGACAATTCAGTGCAGGACATGGCGTCCATCTCCAACACAGCCCATAACATGTATTCCTCTGTTTAAAGCAACTGCTATCATCTCTAGGTTGCTTCAGCGGTGGTATCAGAACAGCCACTGAAAGTACTCAGCAGCAACCTCTGCTGGGTAGTCCTACAGCAGTCTCACATAGTTGCCAAGCAGACTCTGGTCACCATGCACCCCCCCCCCCCCCAAGGACTTAACCTAAGTGGATCCACAATGTACTGTTGGGACCACTGAACAAGTTTCTGGTTGTTCCCAAGAAAATAACTCATTTGGACAACGAGTTATGGCCCTTGATTTAAGGGTACCCCCCTTGTATGCTGATCACAATCATCAGTTTAAGTCAAATGTAGCTCATGTGAATGACCAGAAATCCACGTTTCTGTTACTTTTGTAACTAAATCAATGACTTGCCGTCTTAAAAAAGCCTTTTGGACAAATTCTGTCTATTCAATCATACATGTGTCTACCTGTCCCTAATGATGGAGATAATTCCTGTCTGTTCAATCAGCAGCATGTCTACCCTTCCCAAGTGATTGTGATAATTCTTGTCTTTTCTCAATGAGTAGCGTGTTTACCTGTCCCCAGTGATAAGGAAAATTCCTGTCTGTTAAATCAATGATGTATCTGTCTCTAGTGATGAGGATAACTTCTGCCTGTTCAGTCAGCAATGTGTCTTCCTGTTCCTACGGATAACTCCCGTCTTTGTTCAATCAATGGTGTGTCTACCTGTCCCCGGTGATGGGCATAGTTACTGTCTCTATCTAATCAGTGATGTTTGCCCGTTCCCAGTTATGGAGACAGTTCCCGTGCATTCAACCTGTGATCTGACTGCCTCTCCCCAGTGATGTGGATAATTCCTGTCTCTATTCAATCATGATGTGTCAACCTGCCCCCAACGATTGAGATAGTTCCTGTCGATTCAATCAGAGAAGTTTCTACTGCCCCAGTTACGTGGATTATTCCTGTCTCTATACAATCAGAGATGTCTCTACTGTCCCCAGTTATGGGATTATTCCTGTCTCTATTCAATCAGTGATGTCTCTACTGTCCCCAGTTATGTGGATTATTCTGCCTGATCGTCTATTACCCCACATCAGTGATGTCTCTACTGTCCCCATTTATGTGGATTATTCCTGTCTCTATTCAATTAGTGATGTCTCTACTGTCCCCAGTCATGTGGATTATCCCTGTCTCTATTCAATCAGTGATGCTCTACTAACACCTAGTTATGTGGATTATTCCTGTCTCTATTCAATCAGTGATTCTCCACCTGTCAGTTTTGTGGATAATTCCTGTCTCAAATCAATCAGTGATTGTCTACCTACTTCCCTGTATATGGATAATTCCTGTCTCTATCAATCAATATCAAGTAATATGTCCTATCCTATATCTCCTGTCATATATGGATAATTCCTGTCTCTCTTCAATCTGTAATATGTCTGTCAGTCCCCAGTGTGTGGATAATTCCTGTCTCTGTTCAACCAGTGGTGTGTCTACCTGTCCCCTGTGATAGGGATGATAGCTGGGTCTCTGTTCAACCAGTGGTGTGTCTACCTGTCCCCTGTGATAGAGATGATAGCTGGGTCTCTGTTCAACCAGTGGTGTGTCCACCTGTCCCCTGTGATAGGGATGATGGCTGGGTCTCTGTTCAACCAGTGGTGTGTCTACCTGTCCCCTGTGATAGGGATGATAGCTGGGTCTCTGTTCAACCAGTGGTGTGTCTACCTGTCCCCTGTGATAGGGATGATGCTGGGTCTCTGTTCAACCAGTGGTGTGTCTACCTGTCCCCTGTGATGGGGATGATAGCTGGGTCTCTGTTTCAACCAGTGGTGTGTCTACCTGTCCCTGTGATAGGGATGATAGCTGGGTCTCTGTTCAACCAGTGGTGTGTCCACCTGTCCCCCGTGATAGGGATGATAGCTGGGTCTCTGTTCAACCAATGCAGGTGTCTGTTACATCCCCTGAGGGCCACTCTTTGCTGAACCACCAGACACATTCTCATGTTCCTAGACACCTCCCCTGCTCTCCCATGTTCCCTTAACCCTTCCTATCCCGGTGTGGACACTGATGACACACGTGATCGTTGATTAGATCCCCTCTTCTCCCCTCCCCAGTTATTTATACCCAACAGGCTCCCTCTTGCGTGGATTATTTACTGCCACAGAGCGACATGAGGAAACGCAGCAGGAACAAACAAGTTGCTGACAAAGACCAATTTGGCTGGCTTAAAATAGCCTTCCCTCCAGACATGAAAGAGACAGGACTGAGTCACCTATGGGGAGGGGGGAGGGAGTGAGCACACAGACACCAATGTTACAAGGAGAAATAAAGAGGGAGTGGGAAAGAGAGAGAGAGAGAGAGAAGGAGGAGGAGGGAGGAGGGGGAGGGGATTGGGGAGTCCAGGAAAAGGAGACAGGGTTTATGATGTCTCGGTTTTGCTATAAAAATGTGTAGGGAGAGAAAGAGGCTCGACTGTGTCTGTCTGTCTGTCCATCTGTCTCCCTGCATTGATGTATGTCTTGCGTGTTCGTCTGCGATGACAGTCAACAGTTCTTTCTTTTGTTTTGTTTATTCATTTGAAAAATGACTGGAAATGTCTAAAAGACAGAATGAAGAGGAAAAAAAAAAGACCCTCAATATGAGACAGATGCACATAACATAATAATTGTCATTGCAAAGGTGGCTAGTCATTAAAAAAAGAAAGATGGAAGCTTACCGCCATGTCCGTGTGTAATATTTATGCCCACACAAAGGTCTTAAGTCATAAATGAATAGAACATTAAAAGAGAAAGGAGATGGAGTATGACAGGGGTTGACGAGGAGGTTGGTGGGAAGGGAGGGAAGGGCTGGCGGTGGGGGGACGGGGCAATGTGAGAGGAGACAGAACATGAATCTTAATGTTTAAACATATCTGTAATAACTCTACAGTGCATGTCAGGTGGACGACAGCCGGAAACAGCATCCAAACTAACCCCCACAACAAGGGAATGACAACTTCCTCATGCAAATCAACCCCATATATAATGAAGAAAGATGGACAGGAATGCAGAGATGCGTGTGCCCCTGCACATATGCTGTGCATGAGAGAGAGAAGAAACAAGACACAGAGACAATGACAATGAATACAGTTTAATGTCATCAGCAAAACCTGCTATTTGACATGGGGAACACTGCTTGAACAAAATTAAGAAAAATCAAAATTAAAGAGAATCAGAAAGCAAATAGAAATTAGTAAACACCATAAATAGCAAGCGACCAGCAGGCTAGTCAATCAGTTGAGAGGACAATAGGACTTAACAAGAAAGAACATTCATTCTACTTAAGTATTGAAAAGCTTCCTTTTTCGAAGAATATTTGCTTCTGCGATAAATTTAGCAATAGATTTTAAGTTGTTTTCACTATCACTCAGTAACAGAGTGACTAAGTTACGTTCTTCTGCTAATACTGATTTAAAGACATCGCATTTTCCCCGTACCTTTTCATACACCTCACACTGAAAGAAAAAGTGAAATTCATCTTTATATTATTTTTTTCACAAATTGGACAGATACAGTTACGTTCATTATTAAATATACCATACCATCTTTCTTTAGCATATAGACCAAGGGTCCTTGTTTGAAAGCGTGCTAATGAATCCCTATGCCATTTTCGCGTTACAACCGATAAATACTTTTCCGGCTGTAAGTCACTATTAAAGCGCAAGAACCAAGAGTATCTCTCACTATTTTCTAAATCAGAGAGAGAGAGAGAGAGAGAGAGAGAGAAGAGAGAGAGAGAGAGAGAGAGAGAGAGAGAGAGAGAGGGGGGGATATAAAAAGTGAATGAGGAGTGGGTAAGAACACAAGTACCAGTGTGCAGACACATTTGCACACAAACAGCACTTGCCAGGTCAAACATTATCATGTAAGGGGTCATATGCATTGGTACACCATCAGGACAAATTCAGTTTTATTGCTATAATCCAGCTGACTATGAAGGGCCTTTTCAAAGATGTCAACACATAGACACAAAAAAGGGTCCTATCCTGAAAAAGAAACAATGTGTACAATACCTGTGTAGGTTTCCTTTATACATTTTATCACACACAGACACACAGACATAGACACACACACACACATTATATATATATATATATATATATATATATATATATAGAGAGAGAGAGAGAGAGAGAGAGAGAGAGAGAGAGAGAGAGAGAGAGAGAGAGAGGGGAGGGGAGAGAGATCAGTATATTTAAAATGCCTAAAACAATTTTTTAAGTGCTCAACCCCTTGGGGAGCAACATTAGTTAAAACAAGTTAAAAGAGGAATCTTAAAACTATCTACAAATTTGTTTCAAGCGTGTTGCGCTGTCATCATATATATAATATATATATTTTTTTTTTAATTTCAAAGGACATGGTAGCTAAACAACTGACTTTCTGGAAGCAGATTCCACTAGGCCCTGCTGACAGGCACGATAGCAATGAGCCAAATTCTGCATGCAGGCCTTGAAGCAACAGATCCAAGACTCTGCCATCGATGTTTCCTTATCCCTCCCTCCATTTTCCTTTTGCCCATGACTGATCATGAAACATGACGATTCTCTGCACAAGGGCTCTCACAGCTATTCAGAAAACATGCGTCTTTTTCATTGTAGACAACTCTGAAAATGAATAAAGTGTGCTATGTCTCCACTTAACTATGGACCCCTGAAGCTATTTGCTTCATCAGTGTTATCGGCTCTTTCCATCTGTATCTGAATATCCATGAAGCTCTTTCATGAAATGACAAATTATATTATCTATAATGCTCCTTTGAAAAAACAAACAAACAATGGATATGGTTTCTTCCACACCACACACACACACACACACACACACACACACACACACACACACACAACCTTCCTCCTAACGCCTGCTCCCCCTCCCATCGCTGCCTCCCCTCACACACTCCTCCTCCCTCTCATTCTCTTACACACGCACACTCTCACTCACCACTACACACACACACACACACACACACACACACACACACACACACACACACACACACAACAATGCATGCATGCATGCACACACTCCACCTCCACCCCCATCACCCACCCCTTCCTCTTGTCATGATGAATTACACTACATGTGCAACTCCTTAAAAACGAAAAAATGCAATGACTAAATTATTCAGACACCTGTCTATATAAATAACCGCTTGTTAAATTATGAATAATGTTAAATGATGCCACACTCTAGGGGATTAACATTCTCCTATTCTTTTCCACATCTTTTATGTAATGACTCATTGTTTTTCAGCACAAAATACATTGGGTTTTTTTTTTGGCCGTGTATGCATGCTGAACAATTTTTTCACCTTTGCACATCAAACACCGACACGCGTTACTGGAAAATTAACATGAATACTGATGATAAAAGCTCACTCTGAAGCACCGCCTGGGCAGATCATGAGGTGAAGACACAGGCTTCTGCACATGATAAAGGCTACAAAACAGCCTGTGGACAGCCAGCGCTGGAGCTGTCACACAGCAAACCTGGCTGTGGCCGTCACACAGCAAACCTGGCTGTGGCTGCGCACGGGGCAGATGCTGTGAGCTGTGAGAGAATGATGCCACCAAGGGGCACATAAGATGAGGCAGCAAACAGAAAAAGTTACAGAGCAAACGTTTCTAAGAAAAGACAAAATCAACACCATGAAAATCACGCAAGCATGCAGGGGGGCATACACACAACTACACCTAGCACAAACCAAAGAATCAGAAGATGGGAAAAAGTTGGCAGAGAGAAAAATGTGTGAGAGAGAGAGAGAGAGAGAGAGAGAGAGAGAGAGAGAGAGAGAGAGAGAGAAGAGAGAGAGAGAGAGAGAGAGAGAGAGAAGAGAGAGAGAGAGAGAGAGAGAGAGAGAGGTGGAGAGACAGAAAGAGTCAGTGACAGCATCACAGAAACAAAGCAGCAATTTCTACCCTATGAGAGCTCACTATGGGGAGAAACGCATGCTATCCTAATGTTTTCTCTCTTCTCAAGTCGCAGACACGAGGACCAGCGGAAGAACAGAAAGGTCAGCAGGGAGCGCACAGGTCACTGTCACAAAAATAAGGAGGAACAGTGTCTGAGCATGCAACAGCATAGGATGTCCCTTTGTTTCTGCCCAGTAGGACACAGGCAGCAGGTGCACTTCAGACAGGCAAGGAAGTGTGGTGATCTTCTGCACGTGAAGGTACACACAGAGAAGCCTTCAGACAGGCAAGGAAGTGTGGTGATCTTCTGCACGTGAAGGTACACACAGAGAAGCCTTCAGACAGGCAAGGAAGTGTGGTGATCTTCCGCATGTGAAGGTACACACAGAGAAGCCTTCAGACAGGCAAGGAAGTGTGGTGATCTTCCGCACGTGAAGGTACACACAGAGAAGCCTTCAGACAGGCAAGGAAGTGTGGTGATCTTCCGAATGTGAAGATACACACAGAGAAGCCTTCAGACAGGAAAGGAAGTGTGGTGATCTTCTGCACGTGAAGGTACACACAGAGAAGCCTTCAGACAGGCAAGGAAGTGGGGTGATCTTCCGCACGTGAAGGTACACACAGAGAAGCCTTCAGACAGGCAAGGAAGTGTGGTGATCTTCCGCATGTGAAGGTACACACAGAGAAGCCTTCAGACAGGCAAGGAAGTGTGGTGATCTTCTGCACGTGAAGGTACACACAGAGAAGCCTTCAGACAGGCAAGGAAGTGTGGTGATCTTCTGGACGTGAAGATAACACACAGAGAAGCCTTCAGACAGGAAAGGAAGTGTGGTGATCTTCTGCACGTGAAGGTACACACAGAGAAGCCTTCAGACAGGCAAGGAAGTGTGGTGATCTTCTGCACGTGAAGGTACACACAGAGAAGCCTTCAGACAGGCAAGGAAGTGTGGTGATCTTCTGCACGTGAAGGTACACACAGAGAAGCCTTCAGACAGGCAAGGAAGTGTGGTGATCTTCTGCACGTGAAGGTACACACAGAGAAGCCTTCAGACAGGCAAGGAAGTGTGGTGATCTTCTGCACGTGAAGGTACACACAGAGAAGCCTTCAGACAGGCAAGGAAGTGTGGTGATCTTCTGCACGTGAAGGTACACACAGAGAAGCCAGTAAACCTGTGGATCAACAGTCTCACCTGTGCCTCCAGCTGAGTGATGACCTGTAGCTGTACCCGCGCCTGTGCTGTGCTGCGATCATCCAACCTGTGTTCCTTGCTGAGGTGTCTGCACAAGAAACAAGAGAAAAATAGTAAACAAAAATTAACACTCGGAGGACAAACGTTCTGGCAGCTATGCTTTCAGTGAGAGACTGACAATGAAAGCGGTGACGGAATTGTCTTGACTGTCTTGTCAACCAAACATTTCATGAACACATGACTGATTAAGCTTCAAAGCTGTTAACTTCTTGCATGTCAGTAAAACACAAACTGATCAGCGGCTACATCTCCGACAGAGCTTTTTAAAGAATCCAGCCGGTAATTCTAGATCACATTCGTTCCGAGCTGAAACCTACAGTTTTTTTTGTTTTTTTGGTCAACTACTGAGTCCCATAAAAAGCTCTCTCTACAAATCCAATCATCAAATTTGTCATGAAAAAATCTTCAAGAGTGAAATGCCCCTACTTGCTCACTATCATCCACAGCTAAGTATCCTCTCTTGATGTTTCTGAATCTAGAGTTTGTAGGAACCCATCCCAGAGCCAGCCACCCTTCAGTTACATTGATCATACATCCTGCCTGATCTCTCTGAGAGATGAGACTTGTTAATGCCTGGACAGGATTCATCTGTACATAGCATCACTTTCAATAATGGTATCAATGATGATTGACGGATGTTTATATCAACCTTAGCTAATCAAGACTCTATAAAACTGTGTTCTGAAGTGTCAGAGTCAGTGAATCAGTGACAGAAAGCAAGCAACAGAGAGAGAGAGAGAGAGAGAGAGAGAGGAGAGAGAGAGAGAGAGGAGAGAGAGAGAGAGAGAGAGAGAGAGAGGAGAGAGAGAGATACGAGAGACAGACAGACAGAGAGCAGAGGACAGACACAGAGAGAAGACGAGAAGGAGAGAGAAAGAAGAGAGAGAGAGAGAGAGAGAGAGAGAGAGAGAGAGAGAGAGAGAGAGAGAGAGAAAAAGAGAGAGAGAGAGAGAGAGAGAGAGAGAGAGAGAGAGAGGAAAAAGGGAGGGACAGAAAGAGAGAAACAAAGACAGCCAGAGACAGAGAGAGGCATGCTGTGCATGCATGTTGTGGATAATTATATCCCATCTCAGTGTAGCTCTACACAGTAGACTGCTTCAGTTGTTTCAGACTAAAAGAGGTAATACACTAGTTCTTTATTTACTAAGCTATAGTTCCCTTCCTGTCAATACAACAAAAGACAAACTTTTTTATGTCATTTTGTTCGTGTGGGCTTTGATGACAGTTCTGAAATTTCATTACATCCCTCTGGCTAGAGCTAGTTTTCTTTTTCGTCCCAGAGAGCTGGACCTCTTTGATGTCTGCTTACTAATAATGGAATTACAAAACTTTCAGATAAAAAAACAACCCCAAAGCCAACAATGAGTGATGCCATGCCCTATAAAATCTAAAGAGATCAAACAAGGACGATAAAGGGTTATGCAGAGAAATGGACACCAAACAGTAGGGGAAAAAAACAGTGAAAGACTAGCTCTATAGGTACAGACCACAGTGATATGGCACATGAACAATCTGTGATGTAGTGCTGAGGTGTGTTTGGATAGACAGACGAGAAACTGACAGAGAGAGAGGAGAGAGAGAGAAGAGGAGAGAGAGAGAGAGAGAGAGAGAGAGAGAGACACGAGAGGGAGAGAGAGAGAGAGGAGAGAGAGAGAGAGAGAGAGTGGGTGAGACCATGAAATAGCCAGAGGGGAACAGAAACACAGACATGGAATGAACATGGAAAAGGAATACAAACATAGGACATGGAACAAACATAGGAAGGAAACAGAACATGGAATGGAACAAACATGGGAAAGGAACATAAACACAGGAACGGTACAAAAAACAACAAAGAAAACACTGGGACATGGAAAAAAAAAACATGGAAAAAGGAAACAGACACACATGACATAGAACAAAATATGGGAAAGAACAGAAACATAGGACACAGAAAAACATAGGAAAGGAACAGAAACATAGGACAGAAAAAAACATAGGAAAGGAACAGAAAACACAGACATAGAAAAAGGAACAGAAACATTGGACACAGAAAAACATGGAAGGCACAGAAGCATAGGACAGAAAAAGCATGGAAAAGGAACAAACATTGGACACAGAAAAAGCATGGAAAAGGAACAGAAACATAGGACATAGAAAAAAAAAGCATGGAAAGGAACAGAAACATAGGAGAAAAAAAACATGGATAATGGAATGGAAAAATAACATGGAACAAACATGGGACAGGAACAGAAACACGGAATTGGAAAAAGCATGGGAAAAAGGGAACAGAAACAGGAACATTGGAACAAGCATGGGAAAGGAACAGAAACACGGACTTGGAACAAGCATGGGAAAGGAACGAAACCACTTGACACAGGAAGAAAAAACGGCTGGAACAAGCAGGAAGAAAACCATGGACACATGGAAGAAGGAAACATAGGGAAGAACAACTGTAGAAAACAGAAGACAAAATGACAATGAATAAAACTGCACATACCTGAGAAGCAAATTAGTAAGATAATGTTGCTATAGCCCAGCAGACACGCAATACTGAGAATACGGCTGGAAAAAAAAGGTGAAAGAATCCAAGTAAGTGACATATTATAATGGGCTATACTGAGATGGAGAGGATGTGAGGATGAAAACCAATAAAGAAGAAACCACTTGTGCTGTGCTATGCTGTGCGTGCTGTGAAATGCTGTGGAATGGCACTAGTGGAGTATGGTTTGCTGTGCAGTGCTGCGGTATGGATAATTCATGCTGGTCTCCCTGGGGACTCAAACATTCCATTGTACAACACCATCTATTTACAATACAGTGAATGCAAAGTGATCTGCACAACAGACTGCTGTGTGACAGAATTAAAAGCAATACACTACAGCTAACAGTATTAATACTATACTGTACAACTGAAGACAATGCATTTGACACAACACAATGCAGCACAGTACATTTCAATACTACTAATACAATATAATACTTTAACAGTCAAATGCAATGTTCTATTTGTCACAATACAACAAAACACAACACACACACACACACACACACACACACACACACACACACACACACACCACACACACAGAGGAACACATTCAGCTTTTGACCAGAATACATGATCTGTCCATCCTATCAACAAAACACACATACACCATAACAAGCACACTACCTGACATCAAACACGAGAACATGACAAAAACAAGCAAACAACCAACCAACCAAACAAACACCAGGACAGAAAATGTAATGACAAAATAACTACGGGGCGGAGATCACTGAAGGAGAAAAGACAGACACAAAGTGATGGAGAAACAAAGAGAAAAAAAAAAACATGAAAAAAATAAAATGTGAATCACATGATGTGATGAGAAACTTGAACTTTGCCGACAGCAGAGAGAGGACTGTGTGATCAATAAATGAACATGTTGTCTCTTCATGTTTACGCCAAGGGAAGTTTAAAGAGGCTGTCGTTTGGCTCTTGTTTCCTTCCTCACGATACCAACAACAGAAAAAAAAAAAAAAAAATCGATCAAAACGACTGAATTACATCAAAACAACAAGGAAGATGCTACCTGACTATACCAACTCTATGAAATTAATGACAGTGAGGATGTGCGACAGTGATCCTTGAAATTTGATATACACAGCAGATAAGAACAACACACAACACACCACACACACACACACACACACACACACACACACACACACACCCACAGACACGCACACGCACACACACAAGCACAGACACGCACACGCACACACACAAGCACAAACACATGCACACATACACTGACAAAAACACTGACACACAATCCTAACCCCCTAGCTGGCTCCTCAGGGTAACCATTGATGGTAAGAAGCCAAACTTTATCTATGCAACTGAGAGACTACATTCTTCATTTAACCAAAATTAGAATGTATGTTGTATTTCTTTTTTTTTTCTTTTCGTTTTTTTATGTTGACCTTTCATCAGCTGATTTTTTTTTCTAAAACTACTTACAAAACACTGATTTTTTCTAATTTTGAAAATCACCTATACAGAGGGTCTAGATCATCTTTAAAATATCTCTTAGAATAAAACATATGACAATACATGGGTGATAAAAAAGGGGAGGAGGGAGGTTTAAAAAAAAAAAGAGAGAGACCCACTTGTCAGCTGTAGAGACAATTTGTGAACCCAGTTTGCCTGTTATGCACACACACCCACACACACACACACACACACACAGAGGAGAGATGTCAACATTTTTTTGTTTATTGTTTTGTCTCCAATCTCCGTGCGTACCTGTGTGCGTGCATGCCTGCATACCTGTGTGCGTTTGTGTTGTTGCTCTTCAAAGAAAAGCTAATCTAACTTTTTGATCAAAATTGCAAATGGAAACCAAACCAAGCAACATAAAAACAAATTCTTTTCTGTAATAGTCACCCGACAACTTTATCTCACAAAATGAAATCAACAAAGCCTTTTCTTTCAATCCAGTTTTTGATCAGTTAAAGAGCAAAACAAACTCCTACATTTAAAAAAAAAAAAGGGAGAACAAAAATTCAGCCCTTATCTTCACTGCAATCCCTGCCAGAGTGTCTACACCACCTTCTACAGATTTAGCGCAGTATAACAGTTAACTGCATCAGGCTGACAGGTTGACAACCAGGAAATGCACCTTGCCCTACCCACCCTGTCTCCGTGTCAGTCCACATTATGACCCAGGAAACTTCTGATTCTGACCGACCGCTACCCACAGGCGGAGCCCAGGTTCTACTGGACAGGCCATGGTTGCACTGTCAAGTGTCATCCACTTTTCAGGATGGTCTCTGAAGTCTTGCTGGCACCGCACAATCGATACCACACAAATCTGCATCTGAGCCCTGGATGGTGCCAGGAAGGAGATCATGTGACATGCTGGGCAGAGCTCTGCCTGGCCATTCCGTCTAAGAACCACAACGGGTCTCTGCAGCAACGTTTAGCTGGATCCCCGACTCATGTGCAATCCAATGACCATTTTGTGATGGAAAATTCAAACTTGGTTGCGGAGGGAGTGGAGAAGGGTGAATAGGAGGGGGAGATGGGGTGGAGTGTAGCTCAATGACATCTGTGAAGTTTCTTGCTGCTCTGATGGTTCTCTTCAAATTACCTCATTTCGTCAGGATCGTAATTCACAGGCTCTTGTTGCGAGCGTGGGAATCACAGCCAGTCTGCATGAATGTGGCCTTCGACGAGGCATTTACCATGAGTATACTGTAAAGCTGACTGGGGCCACTGACCATCAGATCTGGCACAGCCTCCTCTGTTACATGGCCCTACGGCTGTCTCACAAGTCAACTCTTCTTCAACATTTTCATGGATTTGTACACAGAAATATGAACCAATTCCAAACAAATCCCAAGGAGCGGTCTTTTATGCATAATGGCTAATGTAACTCATTCAGGCATACATACAGTACAGGTGCATGTAGATAACCTAGAATCACAATCAGAGTAAGTTTTCTTGTTTCTCACCTACTATTTATGTCACCCATCTCAGTTAAGATTTTCTTTCAAATCAAACATCATGCAAGTTCAGAGATCTATGAAAATGGCTAGACCTTGGAAATCAAACTACAATGACCATCTTACTGTCTCAGCTGGCTGTCAACTGTAGTTGTTGACATGATCCATTTATTACAAATTTATGTTATACTTTCCTCGAACATATCACTGAAGTAATTCATGCATGTATCAATAAGCTTGGTTCAACAAGCATTCTTTGTTGAGACACAACAGTCGTTGTCTTCTAGAATATGAAAAAAGACATCTACCCCTTTATATTTTCCTGAACTTTTTGATACAAAGTTAACAATTCTCATTCCAACACACTCATGATAAATGTTTCAGAAAATCAACATGATTACGTAGATGTACCCCCTCCCCTCACTGTTTTAGCCCTGTCTTTCCCCAGCATTTCCCTTCACTAGGGTATGTTGGACTGTAACCTGTTTGCGCCTTGCAGAACAGGAGAGAAGCACAACACAGCCATCATGAGGGAGTGTATGATGCTGAACTGAAAGAAGAACAAATCTGACAGTGTACCATCTCAGAACTGTTAGCAGAGATGGCACAGAAAAAAAAAAAATCCTCATGAAGTAACAGTGCTTATCTTGCTGCAAGCAACCATCACGTCCACACTCTTACAAGGACCTCTGACACAACACTGTGGTGCTCAGAGGAAGAAGTGCACACCTGATTGTCAATTGACTCGCCCTTTCATCCCTTCCTTCCTTCCGCGCTCTTTTTCCTCAGAGGTAAGAAAACAGATCAATGCATCTCCCCGACAGACACAGGGCGGACGACAATTGATCTGGGATGCTGGCAGTGGGTCCTGAATGCCTGGCAATTAGCTGTCATGTGGTAGAGAGGGTTACCCTACAGCTCCCAGCGACAAACATTGACTGTACTTTTCCTCCTTTTGTGTAGGCTTCAACCTGGCACTATACAAGACAGCATTTGTAGGCCAGCAGGAAGAATAATGTTATCAAGAGCATGGACACTGTTCAATCGTGAAACACTTTAAAAATCATGAGTGCATGTCTGCGATGGAAAAAAAGGTGTGGGGGCGGGGCACAGAGGAGGAGAGAGGAGACTGTCAAGATGAGGGGCGTCATCAAAACATCTGTAACTATGCTCCTGTTTCTTCCTTTGTTCCGCTCAGTCCACAACAAAATGCTTAATTTTACACCCATCACTTCCACTCTCTTTACCTCAGTCCACAACAAATGCTTAATTTTACACCCATCACTTCCACTACTCTTTACCTCAGTCCACAACAAAATGCTTAATTTTACACCCATCCTTCCACTCTCTTTACCTCAGTCCACAACAAAATGCTTATATTTTACACCATCACTTCCACTCTCTTTACCTCAGTCCACACACAAATGCTTAATTTTACACCCATCACTTCCACTCTCTTTACCTCAGTCCACAACAAAATGCTTAATTTTACACCCATCACTTCCACTCTCTTTACCTCAGTCCCTAACAAAATGCTTAATTTTACACCCATCACTTCCACTCTCTTTACCTCAGTCCACAACAAAATGCTTAATTTTACACCCATCACTTCCACTCTCTTTACCTCAGTCCACAACAAAATGCTTAATTTTACACCCATCACTTCCACTCTCTTTACCTCTGTCCACAACAAAATGCTTAATTTTACACCCATCACTTCCACTCTCTTTACTCAGTCCACAACAAAATGCTTAATTTTACACCATCACTTCCACTCTCCCTTTTCTCAGTCCACAACAAAAATGCCCTTTAATTTTACACCCATCACTTCCACTCTCTTTTTCCTCAGTCCACAACAAAATGCTTAATTTTACCACCCTCGCTTCCACTCTCTTTACCTCAGTCCACAACAAATGCTTTTAAATTTACACCCCTCGCTTCCCCTCTCTTTACCTCAGTCCACAACAAAATGCTTAATTTTACACCCATCGCTTCCACTCTCTTTACCTCAGTCCACAAAAAATGCTTAATTTTAACACCCATCGCTTCCACTCTCTTTACCTCAGTCCACAAACAAATGCTTAATTTTTTCACCCCCTCACTTCCACTCTCTTTACCTCAGTCCACAACAAAAGCTTAATTTTACACCCATCCTTCCACTCTCTTTACCTCAGTCCACAACAAAATGCTTAATTTTACACCCATCGCTTCCACTCTCTTACCTCAGTCCACAACAAATGCTTAATTTTACACCCACTCACTCTCTTACCTCAGTCCACAAAAATCTTATTTTACACCATCGCTTCCACTCTCTTTCCTCAGTCCACAACAAAATGCTAATTTTACACCCATCGCTTCCACTCTCTTTACCTCAGTCACAACAAAATGCTTAATTTACACCCATCGCTTCCACTTCTTACCTCAGTCCACAACAAATGCTTAATTTACACCATCACTTCCACTCTCTTACCTCAGTCCACAACAAAATGCTTATTTTCACCCATCGCTTCCACCTCTTACCTCAGTCCAAAACAAAATGCTTAATTTTACACCCTCACTTCCACTCTCTTTACCTCAGTCCACAACAAAATGCTTAATTTACACCCATCACTTCCACTCTCTTACCTCAGTCCACAACAAAATGCTTATTTTACACCCTCACTTCCCACTCTCTTTACCTCAGTCCACAACAAAATGCTTAATTTTACCCCATCACTTCCACTCTCTTTACCTCAGTCCACAACAAAATGCTTAATTTTACACCCATCGCTTCCACTCTCTTTACCTCAGTCCACAACAAAATGCTTAATTTTACACCCATCACTTCCACTCTCTTTACCTCAGTCCACAACAAAATGCTTAATTTTACACCCATCGCTTCCACTCTCTTTACCTCAGTCCAAAAACAAATGCTTAATTTTACCCCCATCACTTCCACTCTCTTTACCTCAGTCCACAACAAAATGCTTAATTTTACACCATCGCTTCACTTCTTTACTCAGTCCACAACAAAAATGCTTAATTTTACACCCATCCCTTCCACTCTCTTTACCTCAGTCCACAACAAAATGCTTAATTTTACACCCATCGCTTCCACTCTCTTACCTCAGTCCACAACAAAATGCTTAATTTTACACCCATCACTTCCACTCTCTTTCCTCAGTCCACAACAAAATGCTTAATTTTAAAACCCCATCACTTCCACTCTCTTTACCTCAGTCCACAACAAAATGCTTAATTTTACACCCATCGTTCCACTCCTTTACCTCAGTCCACAACAAAATGCTTAATTTTACACCCATCACTTCCACTCTCTTTACCTCAGTCCACAACAAACTGCTTAATTTACACCCATCGCTTCCACTCTCTTTACCTCAGTCCACAACAAAATGCTTAATTTTACACCATCGCTTCCACTCTCTTTACCTCAGTCCACAACAAAATGCTTAATTTTACACCCATCGCTTCCACTCTCTTTACCTCAGTCCACAACAAAATGCTTAATTTTACACCCATCGCTTCCACTCTCTTTACCTCAGTCCACAACAAAATGCTTAATTTTACACCCATCGCTTCCACTCTCTTTACCTCAGTCCACAACAAAATGCTTAATTTTACACCCATCGCTTCCACTCTCTTTACCTCAGTCCACAACAAAATGCTTAATTTTACACCCATCGCTTCCACTCTCTTTACCTCAGTCCACAACAAAATGCTTAATTTTACACCCATCGCTTCCACTCTCTTTACCTCAGTCCACAACAAAATGCTTAATTTTACACCCATCGCTTCCACTCTCTTTACCTCAGTCCACAACAAAATGCTTAATTTTACACCCATCGCTTCACTCTCTTTACCTCAGTCCACAACAAAATGCTTAATTTTACACCCATCGCTTCCACTCTCTTTACCTCAGTCCACAACAAAATGCTTAATTTTACACCCATCGCTTCCACTCTCTTTACCTCAGTCCACAAACAAAATGCTTAATTTTACACCCATCGCTTCCACTCTCTTTACCTCAGTCCACAACAAAATGCTTAATTTTACACCCATCGCTTCCACTCTCTTTACCTCAGTCCACAACAAAATGCTTAATTTTACACCATCACTTCCACTCTCTTTACCTCAGTCCACAACAAAATGCTTAATTTTACACCCATCGCTTCCACTCTCTTTACCTCAGTCCACAACAAAATGCTTAATTTTACAACCCATCACTTCCACTCTCTTTACCTCAGTCCACAACAAAATGCTTAATTTTACACCCATCGCTTCCACTCTCTTTACCTCAGTCCACAACAAAATGCTTAATTTTACACCCATCATTTTCCACTCCCCTTTACCTCAGTCCACAACAAAATGCTTAATTTTACACCCATCGCTTCCACTCTCTTTACCTCAGTCCACAACAAAATGCTTAATTTTACACCCATCACTTCCACTCTCTTTACCTCAGTCCACAACAAAATGCTTAATTTTACACCATCGCTTCCACTCTCTTTACCTCAGTCCACAAAAAAAATGCTTAATTTTACACCCATCGCTTCCTCTCTCTTTACCTCAGTCCACAACAAAATGCTTAATTTTACACCCATCACTTCCACTCTCTTTACCTCAGTCCACAACAAAATGCTTAATTTTACACCCATCGCTTCCACTCTCTTTACCTCAGTCCACAACAAAATGCTTAATTTTACAACCCATCACTTCCACTCTCTTTACCTCAGTCCACAACAAATGCTTAATTTTACACCCATCGCTTCCACTCTCTTTCCCTCAGTCCACAACAAAATGCTTAATTTTACACCCATCGCTTCCACTCTCTTTACCTCAGCCCACAACAAAATGCTTAATTTTACACCCATCGCTTCCACTCTCTTTACCTCAGTCCACAACAAAATGCTTAATTTTACACCCATCGCTTCCACTCTCTTTACCTCAGTCCACAACAAAATGCTTAATTTTACAACCATCGCTTCCACTCTCTTTACCTCAGTCCACAACAAAATGCTTAATTTTACACCCATCGCTTCCACTCTCTTTACCTCAGTCCACAACAAAATGCTTAATTTTACACCCATCACTTCCACTCTCTTTACCTCTGTCCACAACAAAATGCTTAATTTTACACCCATCACTTCCACTCTTTTCCCTCAGTCCACAACAAAATGCTTAATTTTACACCCATCGCTTCCACTCTCTTTACCTCAGTCCACAACAAAATGCTTAATTTTACCCCCATCGTTTCCCACTCTCTCTTTACCTCAGTCCACAACAAAATGCTTAATTTTACACCCATCGCTTCCACTCTCTTTACCTCAGTCCACAACAAAATGCTTAATTTTACACCCATCGCTTCCACTCTCTTTACCTCAGTCCACAACAAAATGCTTAATTTTACACCCATCGCTTCCACTCTCTTTACCTCAGTCCACAACAAATGCTTAATTTTACACCCATCGCTTCCACTCTCTTTACCTCAGTTCATCAAAGCTGCCATGGCAATTTCCTTTCATACGTGAACTAAACTGGCATGTGATGTATAGGGGGTGGCGTAGGGTGGGAGGAAGGTGGGTAAGATTAATATGCTTAATTGTACACCCATTACTTCCATTCTCTTTACCTCAATTCATCAAAACTATCGAGACAAATTCATTTCGTATGTTTACTAAGCTGTTTTAGAAACACAAATGTGGTATGCATATATACTCACTCCGTGATCAAGGAAATATATACAAATGAGACTCAAACTAAGTGTGTGCTTGTATCCACTTTACTACTGGATGATTTGAGGCATTGATCAAAAAAAAAAAAAAAATGCATGGAAAAAAAGTGCAGAAAAAAATTTCTTTACACCCTGATTCTAGCATTTTATCAATCAAAATCCTTCACGGGAAAAAACAACAACCTATAAACAATGTGAAGACTGTAATATAAAAAAAAACAAAAACAAATATAGATAGGACTTGTGCACTGAAGTGGCGGGCCTGACCCTGTTGATTGTGGAGAAGGGAGTCGTGGACAGGCCACTTCCTCTCACTGTGTATACACCCCCCCCCCCTTTCCTCTGCCTCATCATGCATCTGCCACTCAACCCTCTGCACCAGATGCATTGTTTTGTCAACAAGGTGGGGGGGAAAAAAACTGCCTCACTTCAAAGCCACTCAGGACCAACCAAGTTCGGGTCTCCTACCGCTCACATCCACCCACCCACCCCCATCTCCCCGCCTAGCCTGGGTGATTTTGCACTTAACCTACCCCCCATCCCCAATCCTCCCCCCCTTTCAATCCCTCCCCCCCCCCCCCCTGCACCTCCTCCCCCCCCCCCCCCCCCCCCCCCCCCCCCACTTCCGTCTCCACTCTATCAGTGTTTTTTTGTTGTTGTGGCTCCTTTCATGTGGAGGAAGAAAACACCAAACTGAAAACATCAGGTACCCTGGCCCAATGATGAAGTGAGGTGGAGAGAAAACATGACCCCAGTGCATCAGCTAATCTGTCATCTTGAACCGAAAGGATGCTGTGTACAGGTGGATGAGTGTTGCCTTACTCTCATTGTCAGACCTCCTCTGAAAAAGGCTAGGTCACGGGGAAGAAGGACTGGTTTCTTACTGGTAAAGGATGCGTGCAAAGAAGGCTTGCTCATACTTCAACATATAATGAAGGAACGTTCCTGACAGTGTAAGATATGCATGTGTGATAGATAATACCCCTGTAGCGTTTAGTTCCATCATGCACAAGACAGGTTTCTCTCTCCTATCTTAACGTGCTGTATGATGGTGTGGGCGTTTACCTTTCACAAGCCACTCCACTTAGCCCAAAGGCAACAAGTAGTTTTGTCTCCCGCAATATCAACAATAATACACACAAGTACAGTGAAGAAAGACATACTAACATGCACACATCAAAATTGGAAAAAAAGCTGACATTGAATAATCACACACACACACCCCCACACACACACACACAAAAAGCACGCACGCACACACAAACATTCACAGGAACAGGTGCTAAAATTTTGATGACAACAGAAATCTGTTGTGATAAGAAAACTACATAATACATGCTTTTAAAACACACACAGACACACACACAGCTCATACACTACAAAAGAGGGAAACTGGACTGTGTATCTGCACAACTATTGTGTATGCGGAACAGGAAGCTCAAAGTCATAAGCAAAGTACCATTGCCTGTGGCCACACACGCACACACACACAATATATATACATATATATATATACACACATATATAATTTATATGTATATATATGTACATATATGTGTATATATATACACACACACATACATAATCACATATATATCTCACACACAATATATATATATATATATATATATATATATATATATATATATATATATATATATATATATATATATATAATTATATGTATATATATATACACACACATACATAATCAATATATATACACATATATATAATTAAATCTATATCTATATCTATATATATAGGATCCTTCTCTTTGCATGTTCCTGTATCTAAACAAGATGACAAAAAGAAAAAAGACTCACTTGAGGAAGGCATGGAAATCGGTGCAATGGGTATCACAACTGGGCCACTTGCAGAAGTTGTGTCGAAATAGTGCAGTATCGGGGGCTACATCCGATGTAGGAGGAGAGGCTGAGACTGGTGAGGAAGCTTTGTTGTTGTTATTGTTGCTGTTGATGATGTTATTGTTGTTCTCTAACCCTGCAACAATCAAAAACAGGATCCTTCACAAAGGAGGAAAGAACTACACCTGACAACCACCATTTTGTTCTTCGTTTAAAGACAAATCTTTTTCTTCTTTTCACACTGTTACCCTGTCTTTGGCCTAAAGAATCTTCCAACAAGGGAGAATGATCGAGGTACAAGTAAACTGTTACATGACAGATGTTTCCATAATTTGAGCTATTTTACCTTGCCTTCATTAAAGATGACCACCGAGCTCAACTCATTTTTTTTAAAACAGCGGACATGCCCCATCCTGTTTGATGGGAAAAGGTATTGTCAATGTTTTATGTGCATGAGAAGATGTGCATCATGTCCATGCCCCATCTCACAGCCTTTCCTACAGTTCAATACTTGGCTTCTAGCACTACTGATACCTGTGTGTTTCAGTAAATGGATGTGCACGACAGAGCTGAAGCCCGTGTCTCTACATTCATCAAGTTAAATGTGTGTTCATGTGTGTCCGAACAATGGTGATGTTGGAACTAGCTAGTGTTACATGGACCATCGTAAGGAACAAGGGAGGTGCCAGATGAACTGCCACCCACAACAACTCACCTCAATGAAATATAGTTAAAGACCATTTCTTCCACACAATCTAGGCTATCAGTTTAAACTGCATGCTTTTTTCCCCTTCAGCTGGCACCTCAATGAAATATAGTTAAAGACCATTTTCTTCCACACAATCTAGGCTATCAGTTTAAACTGCATGCTTTTTTCCCCTTCAGCTGGCACCTCAATGAAATATAGTTAAAGACCATTTTCTTCCACACAATCTAAGTTATCAGTTTAAACTGCATGCTTTTTTTCCCCTTCAGCTGGCAGCCAGGAAAGACAGATCTGAAAAATCCTTGGGCAAAATGGCCGTCCCTTGCTTTGGTTCAATCATACACTAAGCCTGCTTTAGACGAAGCTGAAAAGCTGCAAAGCAAGTCCCTCGGTGAATAGCAAGGGAAAAGTCAACCAGTATTATCTTCTCTTTCACTCTTTTCATTTCAGATGGCTGAGCAGACAGATGGCACTGTCAGGATGTCCTTCCTGGTGCCTCCTCTCCTCTCCCCAGGCTTGACCAACAGAGAAAGGCAAGTCAAGTGATAAAGACGGAGTTGGCAGCTGGTGAGCATTAGACTTTGCAGTAGAACATTTTCAGACACTCTCTTCCTCAACAATGCCACAGTAAGGAACCATCTTTGCTTTCTCATACAGGTGTTCTTTGTTAGCTGGAATAACAAACAAACAAATGAACAAACAAACAAACAAGTGATCTCCAGAGAAACAACCAGGATGACAAATCAGAGCTCCAGAGTGCATGTACACAGAATTTCATACAACAGTCCCTTTAGAACAGACATTGTTTTGTCCCCAAGCTCAAAACCACCCTTCCCTGAACCCTATGTAACATGCTAATAACAACTGACATAACCCCTCAGCACTTGACGGTGCATCAAAAAAAAAACCATGGACAGACGGTGCAACACGCCACTCATCCATAGCATTTCAGAATGTGAGTGCATGAGATGCGTATTTTTTATGTTTGTAGCTATTTGTGAACATATACATGTAAAAAAAAAAAAGACTGATCTACAGACACTGTATGCACAAGGTGGAGAGTGAGAAAGTTGAAGGAAGAGCTCTGAAACAAGTGTGTATACTCAGGTGTGAGCCAGACACAAGTGTGCACGGTTGAGAGCGCATGGAATGTTTTGAGGACTTCAAGTGAGATGAAGACACACAAGTGAACAGACGGGGAGGGAGGTTTCACGTTTCTCACCATTTATCACTTGATCATGTGACAATGCAGACTACCACCGTGGTGTTCGGCCAAATGGAGAAGTTCACAAAAGTATGGTCATCATACATACACATGCATTTATAGTGCCATCTGGACCAGTTGAAAAGAAAGCAAATGGGAGAGACAGAAATGAGGCATGGACAGGGATGCTTCATGGGAAACGGAGGTATGAGGAACAGTGAGAAAAACAGACACACACAGACAGAACACACACACAGAGAGAGAGAGAGAGAGAGAGAGAGAGAGAGAGAGAGAGAGAGAGGAGAGAGGAGAGAGAGAGAGAGAGAGAGAGAGAGAGAGAGGAGACTGAAAGATAACAGAGAACTTTTCACTTTCAAATTATCTTTTACAAGGAAGGTGAATGGAATTGTTCCCACACAGAACTCCTTCCAGACGCAGCAACTAAACAGGATGGGCATAAAAAAAAACATAGGTCAATAACCAGAAGAAAAGCTCAGAGAGAGAGAGAGAGAGAGAGAGAGAGAGGGAGGGAGGGAGGGAGGGAGACAGACAGAGCGACAGAAAAGACACACAGAGACAGAAAGAAAGACAAAGACAGACAGACAGAGAGACAGAGAGACAGACAGACAGAGAGAGCGAGTGACAGAGACAGAGAATGTGTGTGTGTGTGTGTGTGTGTGTGTGTGTGTGGTGTGTGTGGTGTGTGTGTGTGTGTTCTTCAATTTAACGTCTATCCACATTAAGTGATATTAGACAATGTTACAGGGAAAGCGGGGAGGGGTAGAGGTATTAAGTAATATCTTCAAGGGCTTTCAAGAAAAACAGCAACAGCAACAATAAAATGAACAACTATGAGCTAACAAAGAACTATTGATCAAAACACTCAACGTCGGTTCCAGTTTACAGAACAGAAAAAATGGGACTTTGATGTAATGAAACTGCAATTTTACACATCAGTGATAAATCTGATACAATTTGATCCAGAGAACATTTAGGTAGGGATGGTAGGTAAGGTTTTAAGTGCTTACATTGAAAAAGAATGTGATTATTTGTAATTTTTCCGCCACAAAGGCATGTTATGTTCTTACAAAACTTTGTCTTAAAAGCATTCATTTGATCTTATAAATCAAAGAAATTATAATCCGTGAATAAGGTAAGCTACATTGATGATGTGAATTAAGTGTGTCAATGTTTATTAGCTGGCGTGAGTGAGTATCTAGAAAACATCCAGATTTTTTAATTTTTTTCCTAAAATGTTTCCAGCACGCATTTTCTAATAGACTGTATCCCTCATGGACAGACAATGGAATACTGATACATTCTGACCCGCTTGTATTTTTTGCTCCCCGCTTTGCTGCTCTGTCGACCCTCTCATTAAACTGAATACCACAGTGAGAAGGAACCCAACAGAAAGAGATACTCGTGCCACTAATAACCAAAAAATGTATTAATTGATGAATGTCTGTAATTAAATCTTTTCTTATTGTTGTTGATTTGCTGAGGGCAAATAAAACCGATTTTGAATCGACACAAAAGAGGGCCTGAAGAGTTGGGTAAGAAAGATCAAGAAGATAATACAGGGCCATTAAAATGGCAGTTAGCTCGGCTGTAAAAATGGATCTGTTTTTTCCAAGGTAGTAAGATTTTTCCACTTTATAGAAGGGATAGCAAATGCTGCACCTGCTTCTTTGGGTATCTAAAAGAGATCCGTCTGTATATATCTTAAGATGAAGCGGGTACGAGTTTTCTATATACTCTTTTACTGTTATGCCAATCAAGTTTTCATTGTCACCTTTTTTCAAAGGCGAATGGTTGATATCAAATGATGCTCTTTGAAGTTCCCATGGTGGGCTGGGAGATGAAGGAAGCTGAGGTTTAATTATTTCGTTATGGTTAATTTCTGACTCTTCGAATAAATGGAAGTGAAAGTCCTAATTGTCGTAAGTGAGGAGATTGATTTTGCTCTTTTAGGGAAGTTAATGTCAGATCTTAAACTAATTTCGTTTTCAACATTGCTGTCACATGTTGAAGATCGTAAGACATACTTTGCGACAGCGAGCCGTCGATACTCATCTAATGGTAATACCCCAATTTCGCGATATGTTCCTAGGGACGATGCATGATATGGTACACCTATAGCTAGTTTGAAAGCTTTGCAATCCAAGCTCTGCATTTTCTTTAGCAAACTTGCCGGGGCACTGAAGAAAACTTCCTGTCCGTAAGCGAGTCTTGACCGTATCAGCGACAGTGCCAGGTGTTGAGTACATTAGCATCTTGGCCCCAGTTTTGTTTTTGTATAACTTTTAGAAAATTAAAACTTTTTCTGGCCTTTGTTAATAGATATTGAATATGATGTTCCACGATAACTTTGAAGTAATATATACTCCAAGAAATTTAACCATCGGTCTGTACTCGAGGATTTCTTTATCTATTCGAAAAATGGGTAACTCTGGTGATCGGGCCCACTGTTGAAAAGTACAAGATTAGTTTTTTTCCGGTGATAACAAAAGTCCATTCTCCATCATGTAATATTTAAGTTATCAAGTTCCCGTTGATACAATTTTCTAAAATAGTTCAGCTGTCTTTTGGGGTTTTCCTTTTTATGGTAACTTTCATCCACATACATATGTCATCTGCATATTTGTACGATACAATATTATTTGACACAGACTGTGGTAAATCGTAGAGCAGAATATTGAATAAATGAGGGGCAATAACTGACCCCTGTGGGATTCCCATTTGGGAAATCTTAAGGTGAATAGGAGTTGCCTACTTTTGTTTGCATACTTCTGTCAGATAAAAAATTCTTAACATAGTCATAGATATGTCCAGATAGACCAATACTTTTTAATTTGTACAGTAATCTACCATGCCAGACATGTCATAGGCTTTCTTTATATCAAAGAATGTGGCCAGTACATTTTTCTGTGAGCAAACTGATGTTTAATCTGCGTTGTTAGTTTCACTAAAATGATCAATTGTACTTCTGTTCTTCCTGAAACCTGCTTGAATTGGTAGGGATAACTTTTCTTTTATCACAATGGTAAATTAGTCTGTTTAAAATGATCTTTTCCAGCAGCTTACCGGTGTGTGATGTTAGAGCAATGGCCTGTAATTATTTTTATCTTTCTTTGATTTTCCTTGTTTTGGTATTGGAACTATGATTGAGTGTTTCCATACCTTTGGAATATGACCTTCATCCCAGCATTGTTGAAACAATTCATGTAGTAATATAATCCAGTTTTCCGGCAAATGTTTCAACATTATCTAGATATTGCGTCTGCTCCAACTGACGTTTTCTTATCACTTAAAGAAAACAGCGTGTCTTTCAGTTCTTTAAAAGTAATTGGGGCATTGATATAATTTGCATTATCTGGTACAGGATCTTTATACATATCTTTCTGGGCCTCTTTTTCCCTAAAAGTTTTTATTTCTTTTGGAAGATTATTAGGAAGCATCGTATCAGAAAACATGTCGACAAACGACTCAGCCTTTTGTAAATTAGAAGGAAATTCATTACCTTCAATCCTGACTGGACATAATGGTAAATGTACTCCATTTTTCATGTTATTGAATTTTGTCCATATCTTTTGTAGATCTTTAAAGACTATAAACCTCATCTGTACAAAATGCAGCCCAATACTGCCGTTTCACTTGTGCTATTGTTTTGTTACTGAATGAATTCGCTTTCCTCAGGGGGATGTGATTTTCTGGTTTTTTATCCTGTAAGTAGATTTTGAATAAACGTTTCTTTTCGTTCACAACTTTCTCACAAACTTCGTTCCACCAGATGTTTCCCGAATGTTTGTCAGATTTTAAATTAGAATATTTCGGTATGGAACGATCAGCTGCTTGTAACACAGTGTTCGTGATTTTTGAATAAAATTTGTTGATATCATCATCTCTTATGTCATTAGTATTTTGTGATTTTAGAATATTCTCAAACATTTTCCAGTTAGCACACTTATAATTATATTTGGCTATAATGTCTTTGTCTGTCATAGTCTGGACTAAGTTATCATTAAGAGTAATAATAACGGGCAAGTGGTCACTTCCTAAGCTATCAGTATGTGTGTTCCAGTCACTATTTGGTACAAGGATGGGAGAAATAAGAGACAGATCAATGGCAGAAGCTCTTTGAGTGGGTATATCAGGGATCCTTGTGACTCTCCCGTCATTAAGAAGGTAGAGAGAAGCATCAACGATATTTTCGACAAATCTGTTACTAGTCACAGAAATGTTATCAGCTTCCCAAAAAGGTGAGTGAGCATTGAAGTCACCAGCGATTAGCCATGTGTGTGGTGTGTGTGTGTGTGTGTGTGTGTGTCAGTGCGTGAGTGTGTGTGTGTGTGTGTGTGTGTGTGTGTGTGTGTGTGTGTGTGTGTGTGTGTGTGTGTGTGTGTGTGTGTGTGACCGTACACCTGCCAGTGTGCCTGTGTCTGTCTGCATTTGTACCTGCATAGAGGAGCTAATGTGCATCTGTGGCAGAGGAAAGGAAGAGACGAAGAAAGGAGTGCTACTTTTTCTCATCAGTCAACAGATCAGACAAGACAGAAGACAGCTGTCCATTCACAACTCTTGCCACAGACAAATTAACAATTTACACCAGATAATCATCTATGTCAAAAGGCTTTAAAACAAAACAAAAAAAAGATTTAAAAACAAAGAGTTTAAAACAAACAAACAAAAGTTTAAAACAGACAAACAAAAACAAAACAAAATATGCATATATAAAGGTTTGGGGATGTCAATGACCTCAACACTCAACATCCGAACCATTCCAATGCCTAGTATTTCCTTGTATCCCCTTTGGTGACATCCAAGTGGCTTGATGGTGACGACTGAAAATGATTCAAGTAAGGGGTGGGATGGAAAAAAAAATTGAAATGGCCTCATTTAATTCTGGGGATTGAGCATAACAGATAACCCTGATGATTCGCTCCACAGACAATTCTAGAAATTTGGAACAACAGATCATTCTGGGGATTTCACCCAACAAATAATGGTGGAGATTTAACATAGTAAATGACGCTGGGAGATCAAGACAAGGCACAATTCGAAGTTCGGGGAGGGTGGAAGTGGGTGGGTGTGGGTTGTCAAGGCAACAAATATTTTAAGGAGGTGGATGGGTGGGTGGGTATTGGAAGAACAATCATTCTGGAGGGAGGGCGGAAAGTGGGGGGGAGGGGGGGGGGGGGGGGGGGGGGGGGCAAAAAGTAATTCGAGGGGTGAGGTGAAAGAAGAGAGTGAGGAGGGTAAGGTTACCAATAATTCCGGGGAAGGAGAGGGGAGGGGGCAGGGTAGTGTCAAGGCAACAAATAATTTTGGAGGGTTTAGGCAACATCATTCTGGGGGACCTAGGAACAAATAATTGGGAAGGGGTGTGGGGGGATAAAAGCCACAAATAATTCTCCAGGATTAAGGCAACATACAACTTTGAGGGATGAAGACAAGAACAAATTCTGGGTGATTAAGTCAAAAAAGAGTTTGGGGGGATTTATGGAACAAATAATTCTGGAACATAAGAGCAACAAAACTCTGTAGGATTATAGATCCAAATAACTCTCTGGGATTAAGGTGACCAATAACTCTGGTGGATCAGTCAGTCAGTCATTCCCCTGACCGCTGGGATCATTGGGGGGACTTGATGAGGCAGCCGCCGTTTCTGGTGGATAGAGTGGAAAAAATGTTATGGGGGACTAAGGCAACAAACAATTTCGGGGGATTTAGGGAAAAAATAACTCTGGGAGACGAAGGCAACAAATAAGTGATAAGGAAACAAATAATTCTAGGAGACAGGACACACAAAAGAACCCAGAACTACATCAGAATGACACACTGAAGACCACAGACCTCTGCTAAGGTCAACAGATCCTAGATTCACCCTCTGATTGGGATCTGCTCCTGAAGGTCCATGGGCTTCAGTCTACCCTTTGGTACAACAGTGAGAAAGTATGGGAACTCCCCCTATTTTTAACAGAAAGATTGGATTTTTTCCCCTAGAAATTTGTTTCCCTAGAAATTTGTTTCACACAACAGTGAGAAAGTATGGGAACTCCCCCTTATTTTTAACAGAAAGATTGTTTCTTTTTTTACTAGAAATTTGTTTCACACAACAGTGATAAAGTATGGGAACTCCCCCTTATTTTTAACAGAAAGATTTGGGTTTTTTCCCCCTAGAAATTTGTTTCACATTGGGTTGTTTTTCCTAGAAATTTGTTTCACACAACAGTGAGAAAGTATGGGAACTCCCCCTTATTTTTAACAGAAAGATTGTTTCTTTTTTTACTAGAAATTTGTTTCACACAACAGTGGTAAAGTATGGGAACTCCCCCTTATTTTTAACAGAAAGATTGGGGTTTTTTTTCCCCTAGAAATTTGTTTCCACACAACAGTCAGGAAGTATGGGAACTCCCCCTTATTTTTAACAGAAAGATTGTCCCCCCCCCCCCCCCCACCCCTAGAAATTTGTTTCACACAACAGTCAGGAAGTATGGGAACTCCCCCTTATTTTTAACAGAAAGATTGTCCCCCCCCCCCCCCACCCCTAGAAATTTGTTTCACACAACAGTGAGAAAGTATGGGAACTCCCCCTTATTTTTAACAGAAAGATTGTTTGTTTTTTTCCCCTAGAAATTTGTTTCACACAACAGTGAGAAAGTATGGGAACTCCCCCTTATTTTTAACAGAAAGATTGTTTGTTTTTTTTCCCCTAGAAATTTGTTTCACACAACAGTGAGAAAGTATGGGAACTCCCCCTTATTTTTAACAGAAAGATTGTTTGTTTTTTCCCCCTAGAAATTTGTTTCACACAACAGTGAGAAAGTATGGGAATCCCCCTTATTTTTAACAGAAAGATTGTGTGTTTTTTTCCCCTAGAAATTTGTTTCACACAACAGTGAGAAAGTATGGGAACTCCCCCTTATTTTTAACAGAAAGATTGGGTTTTTTTTTTTCCCCCTTGAAATTTGTTTCTTGTCTTTCACCAACACAAATCTTGGAGAAAAATAAGGAGAGAGACAGAGAGAGAAGGCCTCACACAGAGCAACAACACTTGGCATTGCACTGTATTACACGTAACGGTGCACAGCATCACACGTAACAACACATACATGTATAAAGATACATGATATCACATTCAATACCATACATGGTCGCGCATAATATTAAACATCATCACATATTGTGACACACAGCATCACACATAACATACAACATCACACATAATAACACACACCACTTTCAAATGTAACCATGATTACTTCTGTTATTTTCGCCCAACCAAACACACAGCGAAGTTTCAGGGCTGGTCAACATGTTATGACAAGAAGTCTTGTCTTGCAAAAGAAAGGGAGGACAAGAACCATTCCAGCACCAACTACATAAATATGCAGATGATATCAAGAGCATGGTCACCAATCTCTTCGTATCCTTTGGGCTGATAAAACTTTACTGTGCTGAGGATGCTAGCATTCTCGGCCAGTTTATTAAAAAGAAAATGGGAAAACAAAAGATCCAATGCAACAACAAACAAACAAACATGCAAAAACAACACAAAAACATGCAAGCCATATTAGCAGATTCCGCAGAATATGCAGTCAGTGTCTACTCTGAAGAGTATGAACATTTTCACTACCTAGCTGCTGTATCACATCAAGAAGAGCAAAGGTGGCTTGCTACAAATTCATGAGAAAGAAAAGATAAAAGAGTGCAAATGAGTTTCCAGAGCAAAGACAGCAGAATGGGATCTAAAGGCAGTGAAAATTCAGACAACGAAGACAGCAGAATGGGATCTAAAGGCAGTGAAAATTCATCAGACAACAAAAGCAGAATGGGATCTAAAGGCAGTGAAAATTCATCAGACAACAAAGACAGCATAATGGGATCTAAAGGCAGTGAAAATTCATCGGACAACAAAGACAGACAGGAAATCCCACACAGAGTAGAAGCGACTGACAGAAAAAAAAGGAAGGTACTAGCACTTCCAAACAGCAGGGAAACCTTCATCATAGATCCCCCTTCCCTCCTCCCTCCCCCTCCAGCATCTGCATGGAACTCACACATCACAGCAAACGACATCACACATAACAACACACAATATCATACAGTGCAACACACAACTTCATACATAACATATAAAAGTCACACGTAACATCAAGTGTCATCATAAATCATGATGCACGGCATAAACAACATCACTCATAACAACTCACATCACTCATGGCTACACAAGACATGCATAATGTGTAATACCACACACACAACACATGACATCACATATAACAACAGAGGACATCAGACATTATACATATAATACCATATCATGAACAACATCATACACTTCACACAAAATGAAAATAAAACGCACATCATACATCTAACACAATGCCATACATGACACACACACACTCGAACATCAGATGACATATCAATATAACATATGTAATACAATATCAGACATTACAGACGACATTACACATATTACCCATATTATACATAATACAAGAAATCATGACACACACATCACACACATGGCATGGCATCATAACACATAATTATGGTAATCATGTGACATCTTATTAATGCAGTTGCATACATCACATTACATCAGTCACATAATATGACATCACATGTCATACAACAAGGATACAAGACATACAAAATCATACATTGCACACCTCACACATCACATCACACAAACATAACACTATATGTATCAAACTACATCCCACGTAATACACATTACATAATCACACAATATCAGTTATATAATGCACATCAGACACATTACACATCACATAATCACAAGACATCAGAAACAGCATAAATGCACATCACACATCACGTGTGGTGGTGGTGTGTGTGTGTGGTGTGTGTGTGTGTGTGTGTGTGTGTGTGTGTGTATAACACATTACACATATATCACATGACATCACACATATTGCACAACATCACATGACATAAAAGACAACATACTCAAATGTCACACATCGCCACCTATATCATATGATATCACTCACATTACATAACTTCACACATCACATATATCACATGACATCTCATAGTAATACCACAAATCACATAGCACCACACATACATCCAATATATCACATAACAGACATATCACACCAGCCCTCAGAATCATCACATGACATCATACGTATCACATGTCATCGCGTGGCACCACTCACAACATGTGACATTAGCCATGACAGCACATATACCACATGACATTTAATGTATAACATGACATAACACATACAACATGACATCACACACACACACACACACACACACACACACACACACACACACACACACACACACACACACACACACACATCAAACAACATCAAACCAAACATAACCCATACCACCACACTTGTCTCCAAGACATCATACACATTACATTATCACATACAACATGATGTCACACACATCACCTGACATCACACATACCAAACAGCACCAGAAATATTAAACATAACAAAAATCACACTTTCCACACAAGACATATCATACAACATCACACATCTTACACATAACACCACATCAGGTCTTTGTTGCTCTCCATACAGACATGGCAGAGGCAAGGCAGCAAAACAAAAGTTTTCCAAACCGCATTTCAATCTAATGGTCTGCCCCTAATGTTCCACATTACATTTGACACAGAGAAAGGGTTCCCTCTATAAATACATCTCTCTCTCTCTTAAGATTTCTGTTGGGAAAAGACCAGAAAACAACCTCAGAGAGACAGGAATTCATTCATATAAAACTAAAGGGGCACTTCCCTTACAATCTAGTGCACTGCAAGAAGGCTATTTATATTTCCAAACAATTGCCGGAAAGCATAGCAAAAGAATGACACCCCCCCCCCCCCCCCCCCCAACGTGTGAGCAAATGTGGTAGACCTCCATTCCCCTCCCCTCTCCTCCCCGACACTTTCTCACAATATGAGGAACAGTGTAGGACTGCAAGCAACTGGGGTCTGTCTATGAAGTTTCGTTGAAATCCGTACAGTAAGTTTTTGCTTAGCCTTGCGGACAGACAGACAGACAAACACACACACAGACGCAGGTGAATTCATCAAGTTCTTTGATGGAGTTAAATATAGTTCATATCTGCCCCTACCACCATCCCCGCCCACACTACCCCCTGTCAGTTGTCTTCTCCTTTATGTGTGCCTGTGCTGGTGTGAGCATGCAAGCATGCATTTAGGTCTGCATATGTTTCTGACCCAGTTGCTGAATTATCATACAATGGCTTAGTCAACACACTTTTTCTAAGCGCTCCCCCTGTCCAATCTTTCACTGTAAACAACAGTAAACAAGACAGCACGTCAGTGGAAACAATCAGATTACTGTCTGCACCGCGTCTGGCCTTTAATGGTTTCTTTGTTTCCCTTCTCTCTCTTTACTTCCACCTAATGGTGGCTGTTTTTTGTGTTGTTTTATTCATCACTTTTTGGTGTGTGTTTTGCTGCCTACGTTGCTGCTGCTTTTGTATTTGGGCGTTTTGTTTGTTTTCGTTTCTTTGTGAGCTTGTTTTGAACTGTTCAGGAGTTACAAGCTCCATGAGTGATGTTATTCACTGATCCTTTTGTTTGCCTACTTTTTCATTTGCTTGCTTGCATTGCTGATTATCTTTTTTTCTTTTTTTTTTCAATGCTTTAACCGATTCCTTTCTTTCATCTGTTTTGTTATCCCACATTCTTTTCCCTGTTATCTTTTATTGATATTCTGGGGCATTGTGCGATTCCAATATGCTTTCTGCACCACTGCATGCATGAGTGCGCACACACACATGCACACATACTCTCTCTCTCTCTCTCTCACACACACACACAACACACACACACACACACACACACACACACACACACATACACACACAGAGAATCATGCAGGGTAAGAATAGTAGTAGAGAGTAACAGAGGATGGGGACTGTGCGGTGATTGGAAGACGACGGGCGTGTTTGTGGAAAAAGAAGCTGGCTGTTTTCATGCTCCCAACCCTTTCCCACCCCCTTCCCCCCCCCCCCCCTCTCCATCATGCATCCTCCCACTCCCTCTTCCTTCACTCCTTCCTTCTCCTTTCCACCTCTAACATTGATCAAATTTTCCTTTTCAGTAACCCTGTTGTTCTTCCACAATGACAAAGCCATGTTGTTGTTATTGGTGGTGGTGGTGGTAGTGGTAGTGGTGTTTCTCCCGCAGCTGCTGCTGCTGCAGTGGTGGTGTTGCTGCTGCCGCCGCTGTTAGCTATATTGTTGTTGGTGGCAGTGGTGGTGTAATTCCTGTTCCTGTTGTTGTTTGTGCCTGCCAATGGGCTTGGTGCCATCAATATTATCTATACTGCTGAACCGTGTGGCTGTTCTTTGCACAGCTACTCTGCGTCTGACAGTCAGTCAGTCTGTCTGTCTGTCTGTCTTTCTCTCAACCTGTGGTGTGTGTGGTGTGTGTGTGTGTGTGTGTTGTGTGTGTGTGTGGTGTGCGTGAGTGAGTGAGTGAGTGAGTGTGTGTGTGTGTATGTGTGTGTGTGGTGTGTGTGTGTGTGTGTGTGTGTGTGTGTGTGTGTGTGTGTGTAACAGTGGATGTATGTGTATGTGTACATGTGTGTATGAATACACGTGGATATGTGAGAGTGTATGTGCATGTGTGTGTGTGTGTGTGTGTGTGTGTGTGTGTGTGTGTGTGTGTGTGTGTGTGTGTGTGTGTGTGTGCGTGCGTGCGTGCGTGCGTGTGTGTGTGTGTGGTGTGCGCGTGCATGCGTGCGTGTGTGGTTGTGCATGCATGTGTGTGTGCAAGCGTGCGCATGTGTGCCTGCGTGTGCATGGGTGTGTGTGCATGTGTGAGCGTGCATGTGTGAGTGTGTATGTGTGAGTGTGCATGTGTGTGTGCATGCGCACATGCGCACACATGCATGCTTGTGTGTGTACGTGCATACATGCGCACTCATGCGCACACACATGTGAACATGTACACGCATAAAGACAACTTTGTGCAAATAGATTTGTGTTGGAGCAAACCTACTCTTTAATCAGAGACGGAAATTCACATTACCCCATGGCTAAAACATCACACAATGGATCAGTCAACATTTTTTTTCTTCTTAATCCAGTCCCTCTTGCCCCCTTTCCGCTGTAAACAACTGTAAACATGCGAACACGTCAGTGGAAACAATAAGATTATTGTCTGCACTGTGTCTGGCCTTTAATGGTTCCTTTGTCCATTTACCCTTCTCTTCGCTGCCATCTACAAGGCTTTTTTTCTTTTCATCTTACTTTATTTATTATTTTTCTTTGTGTTTGGCTGCCAGCTATGTATGTGAAAAAGCTTTTTTTTTTCTTCTTTCTTCTTTTTCTTTGTCTTCTCTCTACCAGTTGTTTGAATTGTTCATGAGTTACGTGACTTCGTGAGTGATGTTATTGACTCAGTCTTGTTTATGTTTCCCTGTTCTTTCATTTAACTGCTGCCATTACTGCTTTGTTTTGATAAGGGTATTTTTTTCTTCTTCTTTTTTTGCTCCTTAGTTGGGAATCATTTCCTTCTCTTTCCTTCTTTTTTCTTTCTTCCGTTTTCTTTAACCTTGTATTGATATTTTTGGCATCATATAATTTCAGAATGTTTTCTGTTCACTTGAATGCGCGAGTGCACAAACACACACGCACATACACACACGTGCACACACACACACACGCCGCACGCACACACACACACACACACACACACACACACACACACACACACATGCACACACACACGCGCGCACACACACGCACACATACACACACACATGTGCGCGCACGCGCACACACACACACACACACACACACACACACACACACACACACACACACACCACACACACACACACACACGCACACAACACGCACACGCGCACACACACACATACACGCAGGGACATAATGGGTTGTGGCAGGAGAGGAGGCAAAGGTGGGAAGGAGATAGAGAGGCAGACTTGTGTGTTTGTGGAAAGCAAAGCTCTAGATGTTTGCAACTCCCCCTCCCTCCCCACCCCCTGGCCTTTCCACTTCCCTTCCTACCCTTCCCAGTCTCCACTTAACTCTTCTCTTCCACTTTTTCATCATATTTTTTTTCTTCCATAAACTGATTGTTCTGCCAAGATGACAGGAGTGTTGTTGTTGTTTTGTTGTTGCGGCTGTTCAAGTGTCATTGCTGCTGCTGTCCGCGACGGGTTGTT
>CM031604.1:70897808-70927808 GCA_018398815.1 Conus ventricosus
TTAAGCTCAAGGTCACCGCCTTCCTTTTTCAATGGCTCCATTTCTTATCTGATGGGAGGTGAAGGGAGGGGTTGAGGAGGAGGGACGTTGGAAGGCAGAGAGAGAGAGAGAGAGAGAGAGGGAGAGAGAGGAGGGGGTTTGGGGGGTGGGGAATTTGTCACTGAAGACTATACTGAAGCCATCGGAGTGGCTGCTATCAGTTTTCGCGGACAAACCCAAAGGATATGCAAATAGCACCGACATGAACCATTTTTACATTTCTTGGTCGTCGACTGCTGCTGGTTAACACACTCCTCCCATTCTGCACTACAACGGATTTATCCTACTAAAGATCTGGGTGGTTTTTTTTTCTTTAGATAAGTTTCAGACTCTTAGAGTGGATCTTCGCAAGACTCGAAGGTGCGCGGTTCGATTACTTGCTGACTGCCGTTATCTTTGCATTGGCGAAAAAACAACGGCTGCACGCGCAACATGCTTTGATCAGTGCTGGCGAATGAGAAGAATCGCGGACGGCTGGATTGAACACATGTTGTCCGAGACTGGAGGATTGGGTTAAACGATGTCCCAGCTGAGTGCACTTCAGATGGGGGGAGTGTGTGTGGGCGAGAGAGAGAGAGAAGAGAGGGAGGGAGGGAGAGAGAACACAATGCAGAAAAAACAGACAGACGGACGGACAGACAGGCTGACAGACCGGGCAACAGCAGGATAAATGGCGGGTATGCAGTCATTCTGTTTCCTTTAACTATACCTGGGCTCCGGAATATCAAAACAGCTTTTAATACCACCACCATCACCACCACCACTACCCCACTCCCCCCTCCCTCAGCTCCACTCATCTCCCCATAGACCCCCTTCCCTCCCCTCGCAGTTCTTTCCCCACACAACGCAATAACAAAAAACAAATCCACAGCAGCAGATGAACACAAGGCCAAGAGCAATCAATACATTGACCTTCAGTCACACTCGGATCGACCGGGCCATGTGTCAACAAACCCACGTCTCGGTTTGCTTCAGCATCACAGCCGCTCCCCCCCCCCCCCTCCCCCCTTTTTTTTTTTCTCCCCACCCGTGTTATCTGCCACTGCTCTTCGTATCGGAGGAGGAGGGCATGGCAAGAAAACTTAGCTTTACTTCTTCTTCCACCCCCCTCCTCACCCACCCATCCCACTATCACCACCACCCCCCTTCCTTCTCTCTCATCCTCCTCCCACGCCCTGCATCCCCTCTCCTCTCTCTCTCCTGATACCAACTGGCATTGTTCTTGTAAACAACGTAAAACACACACACACACACACACACACACACACACATGCGCGCGTGCAATGGTTCTCTCTCTCTCTCTCTCTCTCTCTCTCTCTCTTTCTCTCTCTCCGCTGTATTTCAACATAGCTCTCGCGAGGGTGGTGAGGTGGTAGCTGGCTGAGGATGGAGAGAGAGAGAGAGAGAGAGAGAGAGAGTACCCAAACTAGACGCAGAGTCAGCCAGGCAAAACTCTACCCACCAAGGCCAGTGAACAACAGATGTGACGGCCAACGTTGAAAGCAGCAGCATCACGACCACGCTGTTCACGTTCAGCGCTGTCAGTGCGGGTCGTGAAAGGCCCTGATTTCTGATACCAATAATTAATGACACACGATCCGGAATTTTATGTTTCGATGGAGTCATGCGACTTGAAAAAATCAATCGAGCGCGGTTGGCGGTCAATATTACCCACTCTGTCTCTTATGTCTCTATACCTCCTCCACTTGTGTGTGTGTGTGTGTGTGTGTGTGTGTGAACGTGCTACATGCCCACGCGCGTGCGTCAGTGTGACAACGGGTACCATTTTCAGGCTATTCTGGAAGTTAGAGGTCCAATATTTAAAAAAAGAAAAAAAAAGAACAAAAAAAATGCCCGTTTCCGTCGAATATCAATGCCGAATTCACGGGGAAATATGCCAACTTGTGTGCTTACTTGTGTGTGTGTGTGTGTGTGTGTGTGTTTAGAACATATAGGGTGTTTCTTAATTAAATTCGCTTTGATCTCTGACGGAAAGAAAACACAACTGAGAGAAATCACGTTTGAAGACAAGCGAGATTCGAAAGTAGGATAGAGGAGAGAGAGAGAGAGAGAGAGAGAGAGAGAGAGAGAGTCTCGGACAGAAATCAACTGTCTTACAGTCCATGATGATATTATCGAGGTCAAAAAGGCAAATCTTCGATGAGAACCGCATGTATTTTTTTCCTTTAAACACTGGTTTTGACAGCAGTCGTTTCGTTTGACTCGTTCCCCCCCCCTCCCCCACCCCTAAAACACACACACACACACACACACACACACACACACACACACACACACACACAAGAAAAACGAAACGACATCAAAATAACTAACTGGCGATACCCTGATCTGATGTTCGGTACACTTAACTCGATACTTTCATACATAAACTTATGAGCAGCTGTTGGAAAGATTTCCTTTTGTGCCCTCTCCTACTCGCAATTACAAGATGACGCACACATGCAATAAAAACAAAATTCACACATGAAGCACAATGGCGCAATTAAACATTCCGTCCTGGATGCCCCCCCCCCCCCCCCCTCCCCCCGACCCCATCCACCCTGTAACAACTTCTCTCGGTCTTTTCCCGAATGCTCCACGGATGCTGTGCGAATATGTAACTTTCAAGAAGTCAACTTCATGTCTTGCCCGTAAGAAACTGTTGTTGTTGTTTTAACGGAGGAGTTGGACGAGGGGAGGTGGGTAGGACATGGTGGCAGGTAGGTGATTGGAGTGGAAGGAGGAGGGGGGGGGGGGGGGGGGGGGGGCGGCGGGGGGCAGTTTAGTCCAGAGGAGAAAATCGTCCACCACAGCAATCACCTGGCAAATGACAGCCGTCCAGGGCCCCGTTGGTGCCGAAGTGCGGAGAATGACGCTGGCCTGGCGCCTGACCGTTGGCGGCGAAGGAGGAGGAGGAGGTTGGGGTGACGGCGGGGTGGGGGAGTGTTGGGCCAGTCCGTTGAGAGACTTGAGGGCGGCCTCCTCCAGGCCTGAAGTGTGGGCCGCCACCTCCTTCCACAGCTGCTGCATCTCGGCCGCCGACATCATTCCTGCAATCACCAGCGACACGTACAGGACTTCACACCACGTGCACACTTCTCCTCCACCTGACGACGTCTGGGGAGGCAGGATGAGGGAGGGGGGGGGGGGGGGGGGGGGGGGGGGGGGGGGGGGGGGGGGGGGGGGGTGAGTGTCGGGAGGTGGGCGGCGGCGGCGTTGGAGGGAAGAGAAGCGGAGAGGGGGGAACAGAGGAGCAAACGAACACGATCAACATTGCTTGCACACACGAACAACCCAAGTAAACAGCGCTCATGTTTTGCTTGACATCTTTCACACACACGCATGCACGCGCGCGCGCATACACACCCCACACACACACCACACAACACACACACGCACAGAGAGAGAGGGGAGAGAGAGAGAGAGAAGAGAGGAGAGAGAGATGAGAGAGGGGAGAGAGAGACAGACAGACAGACACAGACAGAACGCGCAACATTTCCGAACACGTGCACTTGCGACTCTTACGGACCGCCAGAGGAGTCAACGATCAGGTAAGAATAATTTTTCTGTTTCCTCCCATATTTTTTCCCCGTCTGATTTCATTTTAATCGTGTCCTCTGTTCTCAGCTTTGGCATGATCGTATATCTTATTCAATATCTTGTCCTACAACATCAGTTTACATGACTGCCATGACGGGGACTTGGGTCAATCAGGGACACCCTATCCTACCACTACCCATCCAACCGCCCAGTGTCATCAGTCATGCCCCAAAGGGTTTTAAAACTGTCGTTGCCTGAAGGTTGCCATTCTTCAATATTACAGGGTCGTGGACAGGGTGTCAATGCCAATGCCTTGTGGCGCTTGATAACTGCGAAGTAAGGGTTTTGTTTGCAGACCTGGTGCCTGATAGTAATCTGTCACTCATGTTCATTGTATCAGAAGCACAGACAATCAGTCTCAAACCTGCCCCACCCATCTACCCCATCCCTCCCGCATCCACACCCATGTTCTTAAACCCCTTCATTTGGGTGTATGGAGGATGACAACGAAGAGAGGGCGGGGTGACCATCACAGAAACGCCAGTGTACAAGAACAGCAGTGACATTGTACTGAACAACCTGCAGCACAGTTTCAACAGAACCAGCTGGTTGGCGTGCTGTCGTTTTGTCAAAGCCCTAGCCACCCCACCTCCAATAGCAACGAAGGTAAACAAGACAGAATAAAGCAAATGAATGAACAACACTGAGAAATATAAAGAGCGAAGGAACAAGAGGGAAAAAAGGGACAGAATGTTTTTCAAATGCAATAAATGCCCCAGAGAAAAAGTCAAAGAACGACACGGTAAATAAGACAAGGAAAGAAACGCCTAAGGCAGAAAGAAAGACAGAAAAAGACACGACTATCGTATCAAACTACGTGATCAGCCATTCCTCTTCGCGACCCAAAAATAAAACACATTCACCAACACTTGTTATGGAATCATTATCAACTTCTACATACAAACATAACCATACACATATATGGCCATAACCAATCCAATCTCTCTCTCTCTCTCTCTCTCTCTCTCTCTCTCTCTCTCTCTCTTTCTCTCTCTCTCTCTCTCTCACACAACACACACACAACACACACACACACACCACACACACACAACACACACACGCGCACGCACGCACACACATACCCCTTTCTACCTGTCTAGCGCACAGCTGCCAGAACAATACACAAAAACCATAAATGGAATACTAAAAGCCCGCTAACAGCTATTAAGAATAATTGCACGTGCTCATGGCAGGCGGGGGGGAAGGGGGGAGCTGGGGCAGTAATCGGACATAAAATGAGATAAAGAAGCAGTAAACAGAATGATAATTGGTTAAGTGTTTGTATCAATCAATAGATCAAGAAGTAAACAAGCCGAGAGAGTATGGGAAGAGATGACAAAAAAAAAAAAAAATAAACACACAGGAAAGAAAAGACACAAATATGTCAATAAATATCCCAATTACTTTCCCTTTTCAGAAACCAGACTCATACAAAACACTTCCCCCAAAGAGTAAGAAAAAAAAAAAAACGGAGACAGAAAGGAGGGGTGAAGTGAACAAATGAATAATGGAAACCAGGGAATGACGAAATAAAAGAAAGAGAAGGATAGACAGGGGGGGGGGGGGGGGGGGGGGGGGGGGAGCCTTTGTAAAACCATCCAGCGAAAAAAACAAGGCACATCAACCTTATCGATTAAGCAGCACGACTACAAATGCCTGCCAACACATCTATTGTGGTTATAAAAAAGAAGAAAAAAAAAAAAGAAACGAAAAGGCTACATTTAAAGACATGAATTCTTCTGACTACACCCACAATTGCACACTATAGGTTTTTTCTTTCTCTCAGAGAAAGGAAGGGATGGCGGGAGGGAGATGGACGGGGGGCTGCAAACCGTTAGACGCCTCTTTCCCATTGCTTTTCTGCCTAAATACAACACCGAAAGGTGATTCTGGACGAACCTGGAACTGACTCCGTCTGACCTGATTGCGTGTGAGGTTCCGTTGTCCCTCTTGCCCAAACCCTTTGAAACAAGAGATACATGTTCGGTCCAGTCCACATGTTTGGGAACAATGGGAGACTGTCCATCTCATCAGCGAGTCGAAGGCAACAAGATGTCCATGGAAAGAAGACTGACGTCCTCAGGAAATTACAGAGAGACCATGAATTCACGTGTACGCTCAACTGACATGTTTGCTTTTTTTTTTTTGCATGCAAACACACACACACACACACACACACACAACACACACACACACACCACACACACACACTGAGAGAGAGAGAGAGAGAGAGAGAGAGAGAGAGAGAGAGAGAGAGAGTGAGTTGAGAGTGAGTTAGTTCCACGATCCGAAAGAGTGTTTGTGTGCACGTCTACAACGAGCGTGGGACAATATGCATGAGCGGAAGGAGATGGTATATGGACGAATGGAGGGAAGGGTTCTTGAACTGGGGAATACAGACACAATCACTTTTAAAGACCGGTCTACCTTAAATCCAATCTTTTTTTCTTCAAGAGTAATAGTCTTCGCAAATGTTCTACGCTTCTTGAGTGACGTCAATGAATCCTCACGAGACACAAAACCCGAGATAAATGTCTATAAATTACTGACGTCTGTAACGCGTTTAAGAGTTGCCCCCAGAACGCCTCTCACATCGATACACTTCAATAAATGACTTATCTCCCGATTCCATTGATTTGATTTAGCTGAAAGATCAAGGCTACAGAGCAGACACTCAATGTGCCTTTACAACAAAATATCTGTGAAGAACAACTACAAAAAATACTGACTATCTACGTTATTCTAATATGCAAGTCGGCTGTCTTGCACATTCTCCTTAACCACCACCACCCCTCCACCAGATTACTTTTTCCACTACTTTGTCTTCTTCGTGGTCTTTGTTTTCTCGTCTTTTTTGCTCTCCCTCATCACCATCTTCATCTGGTTTCAACGTATTACCCTCACTGTGTTCTGCCAGTATATCCTCACTGTGTTCTATCAGTATGTCATTTACTGTGTTCTACAGTATATCATCACTGTGTTCTGCCAGTACATCCTCACTGTGTTTCTATCAGTACATCCTCACTGTGTTCTACCAGTACATCCTCACTGTGTTCTACCAGTACATCATCACTGTGTTCTACGAGTACATCATCACTGTGTTTCTACCAGTACATCATCACTGTGTTCTACGAGTACATCATCACTGTGTTCTACCAGTGTGTCATCACTGTGTTCTACGAGTACATCCTCACTGTGTTCTACCAGTATGTCATCACTGTGTCTATCAGTATATCATCACTGTGTTCTACCAGTATATCATCACTGTGTTTTACCAGTACATCATCACTGTGTTCTACAGTATGTCATCACTGTGTTCTACCAGTAAAATCCTCATGTGTTCCTACCAGTATGTCATCACTGTGTTCTATCAGCATATCATCACTGTGTTCTACCAGTATGTCATCACTGTGTTCTACAGCATATCATCACTTGTGTTCTATCATATATCATCACTGTGTTCTACAGTATATCATTCACTGTGTTCTATCAGCATATCATCACTGTGTTCCCATCAGCATATAATCACTGTGTTCTATCAGTATATCATCACTGTGTTCTATCAGCATATCATCACTGGTGTTCTATCAGTATATCATCACTGTGTTCTTACCAGTATATCATCACTGTGTTCTACAGTATATCATCACTGTGTTCTACAGCATATCATCACTGTGTTTCTATCAGTATATCATCACTGGTTCTACAGTATATCATCACTGTGTTCTATCAGCATATCATCACTGTGTTCTATCAGTATATCATCACTGTGTTCTATCAGTAATCATCACTGTGTTCTATCAGCATATCATCACTGTGTTCTATCAGCATATCATCACTTGTCTATCAGTATATCATCACTGTGTTCTATCAGTATATCATCGCTGTGTTCTACAGTATGTCTCACTGTTCTATCAGTATATCATCACTGTGTTCTATCAGTATATCATTCACTGTGTTCTACCAGCATATCACCACTGTGTTCTATCAGCATATCATCACTGTGTGTTCTATCAGTATATCTCACTGTGTTCTATCAGTAAATCATCTCACTGTGTTCTACAGTATGTCATCACTGTGTTCTATCAGTATATCATCACTGTGTTCTATCACAGCTATCATCACTGTGTTCTACAGTATGTCATCACTGTGTTTTATCAGTATGTCATCACTGTGTTCTATCAGTATATCATCACTGTGTTCTATCAGTATATCATCACTGTGTTCTATCAGCATATCATCACTGTGTTCTACACATATCATCACTGTGTTCACAGTATGTCATCACTGTGTTCTATCTGTATATCATCACTGTGTTCTATCAGTATATCATCACTGTGTTCTACAGTATGTCATCACTGTGTTCTACTACTATCTTCTCTATCAGCTTCTATTTTCTTTTCGTCTTGTTTCCGTCGTGTTCTCCTGTCCCTCCTCTTCCTTGGTCCTCATCATCTTGTACTTAGCCATCATAATCAAATATGTTCTGTCACTTTTATTTCTATCGTCATGCTTCTCTGGTCCTTAACTTTTTTTTTTTTAACTGGTCGTCATGCTCATCTTTTCTTTGGCTACCATTACCTCCTCAATCGTGAAGTGTTTTGCTTCATGAACAAAGACTGATTCTACATGCTGAATTCAAAGACTGGCAAATGTCTCACGGCACACAGCCATGGGATCACCGACCAACCAACCCACCAATCCGTCCCCGATGTTTTGTGACGCAGTTAAGACGGTCCCAACCATCCCTCCCACCCACCCGCTTGCCCCTCTGCCACATCGTCATCATCATCATTATGATGACCGTCGTCATCAACAACAAACAACAGTTCTTTCCAAACCCATGAAACTCAAACTCACCCTTGTGAACCGGGTCTCCAAATGAGAATCAAATCTCATCCTCACGCAGCGCTGACGTCATCTGTCCTCCAGTACTGACTAGAAGGGCAAACAAAGAGGGATTTGCGTGGGAAGGCCTACCACTGAAAAACTCAGCTACTGCCTAGCGCCGGCACTGCAGTCACAGCAGGTGAAGGTCGCTTTAAATCGTGTCCTATTGATTGGCGCTGTTGTGTTGTTGTTGCTTCTTTTTGCCCGCCTCCCCCCCCCCCCCTCCCCCTCCACTGTCTTCCACAGTAACTGTGATGCCCAGTTGTCTGTTGCAAGTTTCTAAGTGGTGGTGGCGAGGAGAAGTCATAAATCTGGGAATAACGATCGGGGTGGGGAAGGGAAGAGACTGAGAATGGGGGTGGGGGGGGGGGATTGGGGTGGGGTGGGGGGGAGAATGGATAAGGGCGGAGGCAGAAGGTGGGGGGGGGGGGGTGGATGGGTGGAGAAACCCTGAGATGAAAGACATTAAGAAGAGAACCATGGGTACAGAGAGAGTTTGGGCAGGGAAAGAGAGGGATAGAGACAGAGAGGGGAAGAGAGCGAAGGGGAAGAGAGAGGGGGGAGGGAAAGAGAGAGAGAGATAAACAGAGAGGGAAGAGAAGAAAAGAGAGAGAGGGAGGGAGGGAGAGAAGAGACTGAAAGGGTGTGGGGTGAAGGAAGACCAAAAGTGTCAGAGACAGACAGAAAGAAAGAATGAAGAAAGAAGAAAACGACAAACGGGGAGAGGGTGGGGGGGGGCTGGGGATAAATGAGAAGAAGAAGACGAAGAAGAGGAAGAGAGAGAGAGAGAGAGAGAAAGAGAGAGAGAGAGTTCAGCGATGGCAGCTGTGCTTATGTTACAAATACCCACCCCCAGCTCCAAAACCAGTACCCCCCCCCCCCTCTCTCTCACTCCCCTCAGACCCCCCCCCCTCTCTGTCTCTCTCTCACTCCCTTCAGAAAATAAATAGAATGGTGACATAAACAGAACCACACAAACAGATAATCATGTCAATAATAGGATTTGGGATGTTTACATGACGCTCCTTTCTACAGTAAACAAGCTCTCGCATGCGCCCACACACGCGCGCGCGCTCAAACTATACGCACATACACGCACCCACGCACTCCCTTTTCTCCCCCCCCCCCTCTCTCTCTCTCTCTCTCGTATATACACACACAAACACGCATGGATGCAAGCAAAGAGAGCTGCCGGCACCCGCGGCGGCACGCGCATTCATCCACACACACGCGCACACACACTCATAGCGCGCGCACACACACACACGCACACACACACACCATCAATATACGCACTTCCCTTATTTTGATTTACACCGATCGGAAAAACCATGATACGCTGACTGTTGTGTTTGCAATGTGCACTTCATCTGTACGAAGATGCACCCCCTCTCCCGCGCTGACTTGTCGAGAGGACTTTCGCTGCTTCCTCCCACCCCCCCCCCCCCCCCCCACTGCCCCGGGGGCCCCACTGTCGTTTGGTTTGTTTCTTCAGCATAAATAAATCCCCCACCAAGAGGGCCCTGGCATGCCAGAAAGGCAGATCTCATATAACCATTTTTGACATCAGAAGACCCCGGACAGCCGAGTACGGGGGGGGGGGGGGGGGGGGGGGGGGGGGGGGGGGGGGGGGGCAGGCAGATGGGGGGGGTGAAAGGGGGGAACGCTACCCCCCCCAACACAAACGCGAAGTGGAGGCAGAGACAGAAAATGGGTAGGGGTTTCGGGGAAGGGTTGTAGCCAGGTCCCCCAAAGGTTTGCGGTACACGGAGGTATACATACGAGATGCAACTCGATGGTTAAAACCCGTCGAACGCTTTTAAACCACTAAACCGTAAACGGGCCCTTTCATCACCCCCCCCCCCCCCTCCCCACCCCACCCCCCATTCCCCCTCTACCCCCCCTTTTTGTTTTTTTGTTTAGGGAATTTTTTTTGGGGCTCCCTGAGTGTTTTTTTGTTGTTTCAATGATTTTTGTAAGCAAGTTTATTTTAGTTTTGTTTTTTTTTTTTTGGGTTTGTCTGTAGTGGGTCGTTTTCAGTTCAGCTTTTTTCTTTTTTTTCCTGTTTGTTTTCCTTTTTTTTTCATCGTGTATTTTTTTTTTTAATTTTTTTTTTAAATTTAGAAATCGTATTCCTCGGGAATTTTTTTTTTTTTTAAATTTGGGAGTTATTTTTTTTCCAAGCATTCATCTTTCATGCCTTTGTTTTAATTCATTTCATATTTGTTTTGTGTTTATTTGTTTACTCCGAACCCCGTTTCATTTCTGTCGCTTTTTTATTGCCTTTTCCCATGACTGAAATTTCCCCCCCCCTTTCCTTCCTTCATTATTTGTTTATTCACCGATCCTGTTTGTCGTTTTAAAATCTTGTTTTTTTTCGTCCCAAAAACTAAAAGCGCGCTTTATCCCCCTTTCCTTTTTCGTGCTTTTTCCCATTCCCCCCCAACTTTTGGGGACGCAAAACCATGTGCCCTTTTTTTCTATGGTGGATTTGTTTATCGTTTTTCCCTACCGTTTGTTTGTTTGTTCGTGCGCAGCCCTTTCCCTTTCCCTGTGGCTCTGTCTGACAAACGACGTCTGCGGGGGTTGGAGCTGGAAGAGGGAAGGACGGGGGAAAGGGGGGAAGGGAAAGGGGTGAGGAAGGGGAAAAAGGGGTTTCCCCCGGGGCCCGTCCAAGTAAACAGAACTGGGGTGTTCTGATACCCAGCCCACGTCAAAACACTGGGCCTTTACCCCTGGGTTCGCCCGGCCCCCCAACCACCCCGCCCATGCACAAAAAAAATACTTTGCCCCATCAAACATCAACAAAAAGCGTAAAAAACCCAAAAAAAGTTTTTAAAAATGCTTTCCCGAGAGAGAGAGAGAGGGGAGAGGGGAGAGAGAAAAGAGGGGAGAAAAAGGGGAGAGAGGGGGGAAAAGAGGGAGTTGAAGAAGTGGAAGGGGGTGACAAAAAGTGGTGTGTGCACGTCTGTAAAATGTGCGCGGGATGTGTGAGAAAAGGAAAAAAGAAAGAAAGAAGGGGGGGGGGGGGGGGGGGGGGGGCCTTTTCGTTTCCCCTTTATCCCCTCATAAGCAAAACAAATAAATGATAGGGTTTTTTACATTTTTTTTGGGGGGTGTGTGTTTTTGTGTGTGTTGTGTGGTGTGGAATAAACCCAAAAAACTGAAACCCGATGGGCTAAAGGTAAAGGGTCGTCAGAAACCAACCTTGCAAGTTTCCCCCCATCCTTCCCCACTCCTAGGGCCCTTTTTTCTGTGAGGGGGAAAAGTGCAACCCGGGGGTTCCCTTTATCCAAACCCAAAAAGTTTAAAAGTCCCGGTGGGGCAAGAAAAACCCAAAATTGGGTTTTGGGGGGGGGGGAGAGAGAGAGAGGGGAGAGAGAAAAAGAGAGAGAGAGAGAGAGAGAGGGGGGGGGGGGGGGGATGATTTCCCCCAAATTTTTTGATTTCATCACGTTTTTTCAGTGAAATTCCCTGACCTGAAACAAATTAACTGAAACAAAATAACACTACCTCCGTCTTTCATTTAAATTTTTGGTTTTTTTCACCACTTTCAATCATCATCATTATCATCATCATATCATCATTACTTTTTAAAGTTTTTCGTTTCTTTGTTTTGTTTGGGCCCCTTGGGTTTGTAAAAATTTGCAGTAGGGACATTTTTTTTTCTTATAATTTCATTTTTTTCATTCATTAAATTTTTTATTTTCAAAATTTCTTTTTTTTTTTCTTTCCCTTTGTTCATTTAAATTTATTAAATGCTTTGGTTTTTGTGGGGTTTTTTTTTTTTAGCATTAAGAAGTTTTCCCTCACATCTCTGAAACGGGTGTAATTTACATCCATCAATGATAAAAATGATGACCTTAAAAAAACAAAACCAAAAAAACAAAACAACAAAAAAAAGAAAAAAAACGAACCCAAAAACCAAAAACAAAACAAAAAAGTGGTTTTGGGGAAAGGGTTTTTTACGGTTGCTTTTCAAACCTAACGGTTAAAGACAGTGATGCAGATTTTAAAACCCAAACAGGGAAATTTCCCTTTTTAAAAAAATCTCCAATTCCCCTTCTCTCTCTCCAGATCGGTTTATCCCCTCCCTTTTTTCCTTCACCTGGGGGAAATATTCCCCACAAAAAAATATCAATGAAAAAAATGCGCGCCCCCCCCCCCCCTCTCTCTCTCTCTCTCCCCCCCCCCTCTCTCTCTCTTGCCCCCCTTCCGTCCCCCCCCCCCAGGAAACAATGCGTTTTAAAACACAACATACCCCCCCCCCCCCCTCTATTTTTCCATACTCCCCCCCCCCCCCCAAACACACATACTCTCTCTCTCTCTCTCCGTCTCCCAACCCCTACCCCTTTTTTTCCCTTTTCCCCTTCCTCCTTCCCTACCCCTCCCCCCCCCCTCTCTTTTTATCTCCCTTTCCCCCCTTCCGTACCCCCCCCCCCGGAACAAAGGGGCTCCCCAAACACACACTCACACACACACACACACACACACCACACACACACTTCTATTTCTCACCCCCCCCCCCACCCCCCCCTCTGTCTCCCTCCAACCCTCTCTCTCTTTTCCCCTTCCCCCTTCCCTAAACCCCCCCATTCTCCCCCCTCCCTCCCCCCCCTCCCCTCCCCCGAAAACTTTTAACAAGCACCCTCCCTTTTCACATGAGAGCAAGGGGAGGGCGGGGCTCTTTGGTTCATTAAAAAAGAAAATTTACGATGCATGTGAAACTGCAGATCTCTCCAGTCAAGTGGCAACCCCCCCTGTTTTTTAATTGAAGGGGACATTTAAGGCTGAATTACGACTGTCTTTCGCCAAAACCTGCTCCTTTTTAAAAGACGCACACTTTCCAAAAACAACAAAAACAACTGAAAAACACAACATCATCATACAAAAAACACCGAAGGGTACATATGGGCTGGGGTGACCATGACGATAACGGGGGATAAAAGATGATGAGATGACGAGGGTGAAAGATTACGAAGAGATGATGACCGGGTGATGATGTCGAAATCGGAAAAAATTTCAGTGTGACATGACGAAGAAAATTTTGGACTCATTTTTCCCCCCTTATTCCCCAATGAAACGTGTATTCACGCCCTTTCGTGCGCCCCTTTTTTGAGTGAGTGAGTGAGTGGTGATGTTTGTGTGTGTGGGGTGTGTGTGGGTGCGGGCGGTGTGCGTGCGTGGGGTGCGTGCGTGTTGGGGGGTGTGTGTTTTGTGTGTGGTGTGTGTGTGGTGTGTGTGTGTGTATGTGTTTTGTTTTTGTTTTGTGTGTGTGTTTTGTGTGGGGAGGGTTTGGGAAACGGAGAACAGGGTGCCTTACCCTTTCAGTTTTCCCCTAGTCGTGGACCAACTGTGATTGGGAAACCCCGGGTTTTTGGGTAGCAATTGAATTCCTACCCGTCCTTACCACGTTCCACAGCCAGACCAAAATTTAAAGGGCGCCCGGGAAAAAACGTATTCAGGAAAACATCATCACGGATCAAGAAAAACATGGGCACACGCACTGCCCCGCGAGCAAGAGAGAGAGACAAGAGAGAGAGAGAGAGACGGCGGACGGACCCGGGCAGCCAGAAAAAAAACAATGAAAATTTGTAAGAGAGAGAGAGAGGAGAGAGAGAGAGAGAGAGAGAGAGAGAGAGAGAGAAAAAGGGGAAACTGGGCTCCAGGGGGAAAACGGACCAATTTTAAAGACCAGTTTCTGTGTACCCCTATCCCGGGGGGAAGAAGAGGGAAAAGAGGGGACATGCGACAGAGCACTAACCCTTGGTACTTTGTGTGTCACAATAGTTTAAAAAAAACCCCCCTTGGGGGCCCTAACCAATTAAACAGCCGCAGCACGGCCTTATCGATTTCCTGTCAGCCCCCCCGCAGTATCAATTTCCACCCGAAAACCCTGCACAGCAGTTGTTTACTGTCCTTTTACTCAATGCCATTTCTGTGATGTTGGGGGGAAAAAAGGGGGTTAAAATTTTACAACAGTTTGCTGAATTTTGGGGCTACCACCAATTTTCCCCCCCACCCCTCCCCCTCCTCCCCCTTGCCCCAACCCCCCTTCAGCTAACTCTTTTGGGGTGCGGACCGCGCCCCCCCCGGGGGGGGTTTTGGGTTTTTGTGGTGTGTGTGTGTGTGTGTGGGGTGTGTGTGGGGGGGTGTGCTGGGGCGGCGTGCACACGCACATATGCGTACGTGTGCGTTCGTGCCACCCGCGTGCACATGATGTTTTTGAAGACGCATATACATATGTATATATGCTTGTATCTGAGCACAAGTGCGTGCACATGTGTGGGTGTTTCTCTAGCTAGATATGCGCGTGCGTGTATATGTGCTTGCTTATGTGCACTATTCGGCTTCAAAGGGAGAGATGCAGGGAAGAAAGGCGAGAAAATGACAGTCGGGGAGCATGACCGAGATAGCATGTATGTCTATGTGTGTGTGTGTGTGTGTGTGTGTGGTGTGTGTAAGTATGAGTGCAGGACTAACATGCACATGCGAGCATGCGGTGGAGCGTAGGTGTGCTGTAACACACAGACGACTGTCCCACCCATTTAGTTGGGTGGTCAGGACATGTGAGCGAGACTGGGTGACGGCGACCATCACGGCATGGCCAGACCGCCGAGGCAGGCAGCAAACAGCCTGAAACCCTCTGACGTGGACCCCGGTGTGGGCAGGGCCGCTCTGTGCTCTGTCACAGCCCGTTCTTCGTGACGTCTGAAGACAATGATTTGTCGCAAACTCACGTGTCGTGTTTTGTATTGTGTATTAATTAAACAAACGTCATTTTCCACCTTGGTTTAGAGTGATCATTTGTACTTTGGCCTGCCTTTCTTAGAAAGTAACGTGAAGGCGACGGGAGATGGGAGCGGGGAGAGAAGAAAGCGTCGGAGAGGGAAAAAGGAGGGGAGCGGCTGGTGACGGAGGGGGGGGGGGGAGGCAGGGAAGAAGACAGGTAGAGGCGGTGAGGAAGGAAGGGAATGGGGGGGGGGGGGGGGGGGGGGAGGAGGTGGTAGTACCTGTGGTATTGCTTCCTGTCGTGTTTCTCTAATTACAGACTCGTGCATCACACTCACTAACAACAGCAACCAACCAGTGGGTGTGGCGCCGCTTCTTGTCATCGATATCAAACCTATGTACATACACACGCACGCACGCGAGAACGCGCGCGCTCGCGCTTTCACACACACGCTCACACAACCCACACCCACACACACCCACACCCACACACACACATGCGCGCGCGGACAGAGACACACACACACACACACACACACACCACACACACACACACACACACACACACACACATACACACACAGACGAGAGAGGTAGACAGAAAGACAGAGACAGAGATAGATAGTTTAACTGTCTGGAGACAAGAGATAGACAGTTAAAACTGAGTCAGTGAGAGACAGAGACAGACAGACAGACAGACAGACAGAGAGAGAGAGAGAGAGAGAGAGAGGAGAGAGAGAGAGAGAGAGAGAGAGAGAGAGAGAGAGAGGCGAACCGAAAATGAAAACATCTGCCGCCAGTTCTATCACAACACAGAGCAAAGTATTTATGACACTGTTAAAGTTGCACGTAGGCGTTTATTGACACGTGTTTATTGAATGTCACTGCACATAGACCCTTGGATGCTTTTTTTCCCCCCTCTGGATTTTCTTTTTCTAACTGAGCGACGCTGCGCATACGTCTTTTTTTTTTTCCTTTTCTTTTTGAATCTCTCTCTCTCTCTCTCTCTCTCTCTCTCTCTCTCTCCTCTCTCTCTCTTTTTTTCTCTTAACTCTCTGTGTGTGTGTGTGTGTGTGTGTGTGTGTGTGTGTGTGTGTGTGTGTTTCAATTACATTAATAAAAGGGTGACATGAATGTTACAAATGATTATAGGGGAATGTCGGCAATACGAATAATTAGAGGGGAATGCCGTTATGTCACATATCAAGAAAAATTACAGGATATTTAAACAGTTCAGTCGTTAATAAGAGGCTATCAGAAGAGTAAAATCTGACAATATCATAGGTGAGTAGGCGTTTCTGTCAATTTCGAAAACCCCTCTGTCTAGGTTGGGGGGAATGGTGGTGACAATGCTTCAGCACATTTGCTGATGTACAAGTCTGGCTCAACACACCACTGGGCATCATTCGTCATCACGGGGTATCTTTGCACTCATATACACGCATATGTTCATTCATACATCCGCACAACATTCCATCTCTCTGGGAACTGGGTATCACGCCATTCACTTCTCTGTGCCAGGACTGACAGCAAGAAAGATAGTTTCCTCTCCATTTGCATAACACACACATGAGACATTCAAACGAGTACAAATCACTGTATACACAGTAATCAATACTGTCAAATCCCGGTCAAATGTCACACATTTGCTGTCTCACCTGGCCAGGTTTCCAATGACACAGCAGCACATCACACCACAGTTCTGTCTGGTAACGAACAGGTCACTACTTCACGCCTTGAACAGTCACTACTTCACGCCTTGAACAGTCACTACTTCACGCCTTGAACAGTCACTACTTCAACGCCTTGAACAGGTCACTACTTCACGCCTTGAACAGGTCACTACTTCACGCCTTAACATGTACTACTACTTCACGCCTTGAACAGGTCACTACTTCACGCCTTGAACAGGTCACTACTTCACGCCTTGAACATGTCACTACTTCACGCCTTGAACAGGTGATACTTCACGCCTTGAACAGGTCACTACTTCACGCCTTGAACAGGTCACTACTTCACGCCTTGAACAGTCACTACTTCACGCCTTAACAGGTCACTACTTCACGTCTTGAACAGGTCACTACTTCTCGCCTTGAACAGTCACTACTTCACGCCTTGAACAGGTCACTACTTCACGCCTTGAACAGGTCCACTACTTCACGCCTTGAACAGTCACTACTTCACGCCTTGAACAGGTCACTACTTCAACTACTTCACGCCTTGAACAGGTCACTACTTCACGCCTTGAACATGTCACACTTCACGCCTTGAACATGGTCACTACTTCAGCTTTGAACAGTCACTACTTCACGCCTTGAACATGTCACTACTTCACGCCTTGAACAGGTCACTACTTCTCGCCTTGAACAGTCACTACTTCACTACTCACGCCTTGAACAGGTCACTACTTCACGCCTTGAACAGTCACTACTTCCACCCTTGAACAGGTCACTACTTCACGCCTTGAACATGTCACTACTTCACGCCTTGAACATGTCACTACTTCACGCCTTGAACAGGTCACTACTTCACGCCTTGAACATGTCACTACTTCACGCCTTGAACATGTCACTACTTCACGCCTTGAACAGGTCACTACTTCACGCCTTGAACAGGTCACTACTTCACGCCTTGAACAGTCACTACTTTCACGCCTTGAACAGGTCACTACTTCACGCCTTGAACATGTCACTACTTCACGCCTTGAACAGGTCACTACTTCACGCCTTGAACAGGTCACTACTTCACGCCTTGAACATGTCACTACTATCACGCCTTGAACAGGTCACTACTTCACGCCTTGAACATGTCACTACTTCACGCCTTGAACAGGTCACTACTTCTCGCCTTGAACAGGTCACTACTTCACGCCTTGAACAGGTCACTACTTCTCGCCTTGAACAGTGTCACTACTTCATCGCCTTGAACAGGTCACTACTTCACGCCTTGAACAGGTCACTACTTCACGCCTTGAACAGGTCACTACTTCTCGCCTTCAACAGGTCACCACTTCCACTACTTCACGCTTTGAACAGGTCACTACTTCACGCCTTGAACAGGTCACTACTTCACGCCTTGAACAGGTCACTACTTCACGCCTTGAACAGGTCACTACTTCTCGCCTTGAACAGGTCACACTTCCACTACTTCCCTTGAACAGTCACTACTTCACGCCTTGAACAGGTCACTACTTCACGCCTTGAACATGTCACTACTTCACGCCTTGAACATGTCACTACTTCTCCGCCTTGAACAGGTCACTACTTCACGCCTTGAACATGTCACTACTTCACGCCTTGAACATGTCACTACTTCACGCCTTGAACAGGTCACTACTTCACGCCTTGAACAGGTCACTACTTCACGCCTTGAACAGGTCACTACTTCACGCCTTGAACAGTCACCACTTCACGCCTTGAACAGGTCACTACTTCACGCCTTGAACAGTCACTACTTCACGCCTTGAACAGGTCACTACTTCACGCCTTGAACAGTCACTACTTCACGCCTTGAACATGTCACTACTTCACGCCTTGAACAGGTCACTACTTCTCGCCTTGAACATGTCACTACTTCACAGCCTTGAACAGGTCACTACTTCACGCCTTGAACAGGTCACTACTTCACGCCTTGAACAGGTCACTACTTTCTACGCCTTGAACAGGTCACTACTTCTCGCCTTGAACAGTCACTACTTCACGCCTTGAACATGTCACTACTTCACGCCTTGAACAGGTCACTACTTCACGCCTTGAACAGTTCACTACTTCTCGCCTTAACAGGTCACCACTTCCCACTCCGCTTTGAACAGGTCACTACTTCACGCCTTGAACAGGTCACTACTTCACGCCTTGAACAGGTCACTACTTCACGCCTTGAACAGGTCACTACTTCTCGCCTTGAACAGGTCACTCACTTCCACACTCACGCCTTGAACAGGTCACTACTTCACGCCTTGAACAGGTCACTACTTCACGCCTTGAACATGTCACTACTTCTCCCTTGAACAGGTCACAACTTCAGTCATTGAACAGGTCACTACTCACGTCTTGAACATGTCACTACTATTCTCGCCTTGAACATGTCACTACTTCTCGCCTTGAACAGGTCACTACTTCTCGCCTTGAAACAGGTCACCACTTCACTACTTCACGCTTTGAACAGGTCACTACTTCACGCTTGAACAGTCACTACTTCCGCCTTGAACAGGTCACTACTTCACGCCTTGAACAGGTCACTACTTCACGCCTTGAACAGGTCACTACTTCACGCCTTGAACAGGTCACTACTTCACGCCTTGAACAGGTCCCACTTCCACTACTTCACGCTTTGAACAGGTCACTACTTCACGCCTTGAACAGTCACTACTTCACACCTTGAACAGGTCACTACTTCACGCCTTGAACAGTCACTACTCACGTCTTGAACATGTCACTACTTCTCCCTGAACAGGTAACTACTTCTCGCCTTGAACAGGTCACCACTTCCACTACTTCACGCTTTGAACAGGTCACTACTTCACGTCCTTGAACAGGTCACTTACTTCTCGCCTTGAACAGGTTACACTTCCACTACTTCACAGCCTTGAAACAGGTCACTACTTCACGCCTTGAACAGGTCACTACTTCACGCCTTGAACATGTCACTACTTCTCGCCTTGAACATGTCACTACTTCACGCCTTGAACATGTCACTACTTCTCGCCTTGAACATGTCACTACTTCACGCCTTGAACATGTCACACTTCACGCCTTGAACAGGCACTACTTCACGCCTTGAACAGGTCACTACTTCACGCCTTGAACATGTCACTACTTCTAGCTTTGAACATGTCACTACTTCACGCCTTGAACAGGTCACTACTTCACGCCTTGAACAGGTCCTACTTCCACTACTCACGCCTTGAACAGGTCACTACTTCACGCCTTGAACAGGTCACTACTTCACGCCTTGAACAGGTCACTACTTCCACTACTTTCACGCTTGAACATGTCACTACTTCACGCCTTGAACAGGTGCACTACTTCACGCCTTGAACATGTCACTACTTCTCGCCTTGAACAGGTCACTACTTCACGCCTTGAACAGTCACTACTTCACGCCTTGAACATGTCACTACTTTCTCGCCTTGAACATGTCACTACTTCATCGCCTTGAACATGTCACTACTTCCGCCTTGAACAGTCACTACTCACGCTTGAACAGGTCACTATTTCACGCCTTGAACATGTCACTACTTCACGCCTTGAACAGGTCACTACTTCACGCCTTGAACATGTCACTACTTCAGCCTTGAACAGTCACTACTTCTCGCCTTGAACAGGTCACTACTTCACGCCTTGAACAGGTCACTATTTCACGCCTTGAACATGTCACTACTTCTCGCCTTGAACAGTCACTACTTCACGCCTGAACAGGTCATTACTTCACGCCTTGAACAGTCACTACTTCACGCCTTGAACAGGTCACTACTTCACGCCTGAACATGTCACTACTTCACGCCTTGAACAGGTCACTACTTCACCCTTGAACAGGTCACTACTTCACGCCTTGAACAGGTCACTACTTCACGCCTTGTTGTCTACGGACAGGCGGTAGCTGATGGTGATGCTTTGGATGATCTTCTAGCATCAGGTTCAGGACTGGTTGCGGTAGACGTCTTCAAGGGACTCTTCTCGAAGCGGAGTCTTCTTCTGTCCCCCCCCCCCCCCCCCCCCCCCCCCGCCAGTTTATGGCTTAGTCTTCTTTTCTCTTCATCGCCTTGCCCTGTGTTTAGAGGTTCACACCCACTTCAGTCACCCAGGAGCAACGTCCCTTTGTCGTGTGTTCTCCGCTGTCCAGTCTTTTCAGGGATCCCCACACACAAGAAACTCTTTACTGCCGTGTTCACCTCCATCTCTCTACAGTTACCGTCTTCAACACATCAAATTCACGCAAGTTTTCCAAACAGACTAAGTAATAGCCCAGCAATCGCCTAACGATCAATGTCGGTCCTCTTTCGCACAAACAGACATCGAGGTTCACAGCCACTCGTAGAAGCACCTCACACACTGGTTACCTTCTTCAGCCACAACCACTTCGTGCACTCACGTCCAGACCAGACCCGACAACAGCATCAGCTCAGCACTGCAGCATGGGCCGGAGGAAAGGGAGACTCCAGTCCATCACGCTGGGGGACCTCAGGCCTGCTTCAAAGGTCTTTGTTGAACGATCCACACACTGACTTCGCCTGCAGCTGGAGGACTCCACACATGACGCGCCCTGGTCACGGTGGTCAACACCCCCCCCCCCCCCCCCTTGTTTAACCCCTGAAGGTTTGAACTCAGGACTTTCACATGTGCTCGCCGATTTTTGTCACATGTCAACGTTTAAAACCGATAGATTTCATCTCCAAACACAAGTCTGAGAGGCTGCACAAGTAAAGACCCCAACGCCTTCTCTGCCAGTGCGCCAGTTATCTTCTTATCCTCTCACAATCTAAACGGTTGTCCTTTAAAGACCGTCAATCCGTTGTGAGTTTTGGCTTCTTTGACACCATTTGACTCGACACCCACGAAGTAAGTTTGTTTTTTAAGCCAATACTTGGGAAGCATAGAATTAAAAGGGACTATATAGAGATGACAAAATATACACGTTTAGATAAATTAACCAAAATAGTGGAATAGTGGAATGTTTAGATAAATTAACCAAAATAGTGGAATAGTGGAATGTACAGGGTGATGTTGGCAGTCGTATGCTGTTTTCTCTGCTTGTAAATGAACCAGGATTGAAAAAAAAAACACGGCTGACATTGTACTACATATTATTTCATACAGTATTCTATTATTTGAAGATGATATCGTATCTCCACTCGAGACTCCAATACGATTACAAATACAACTGTTACAGCTTATATTCTGCAGCAAGCTTATAAGAATGAATAGTGAGAATTCCAATTTATAACCTTCCGATAGCATGGATATTTCTTTGGCAGCAGCGAGTGATGGGTTGTCTGGCATTTACAGATTCCGGTCGTTAATGCATACAAACATAATTATTATTAGACTGCCTTTTTGTACAAAGCTTTTTAGTTTTAATAACTCTTGCCATGGTCTGACATGGAAAGCATTAGAGAACTGTGGCAGGCATCTGAACATAAATCCACGTTTGACACTATTTCCACACATTTTTTAATTATTCCATACTTACGTATAACAAGCTACTCGATACGGGCCAGAATTTGGGGATCAAAATGAGATATCAAAATGAAAGGAATACAATTATTTGCTGTGGAGAAAAACCCTTTGCATCTGCACCGAAGAACTCAAAATGATATGTTATGAACCAGGAAGATACTCAATTTACATAAACTGATCTATGAAAAGCGTCAAATACTGGCTTTAAGTGGTTCAAATGAGTGGACACAAGCTACCTCCTCCAGCGCCGAGGATGTTGTACACACTTTATTTAACAGGCGAGAAAACGTGGGCAACTAACGTTCGCCTGTATTGTGTTTGTATGGGATACTCTGTAACTTGGTTGATAAAAAAAAAGTTCTCATCTTATGTGAAACAACAGATAACTGACTGAATGTGGCAAGTTTGGCATAGTCATATCTTGACAACTGAGAGATGTGAGATGTGCCTTTTATATGCACATGCGATGGAAGATGAAGTGCCTTTTTCTATTGTCAAGTGTTTCAAGGCATGAAAGCTAAATATATCCATACTTAACATTAGGAATTCACACCGGTGCTCCTTAAGTCAGCAAACAATGAAAAGATAACTATAAACTTTGCTCTGTTTCTTTAAAAAAATCCTTCAAACTGCGAAATATAGTTTACAAGTACACTCGGATACATTAACAATGTATTACTTTTCTATATTTTGTAAGCTTACTTATTTATTTATTCATTTTCTGAACTCGCCTCTTCATATGGGACTGTGACCTTTTTGAAGAAATCGCTGTTATTGTTCCTCCTCCCTCCCTCCCTCCCTCTCTCTCTCTCTCTCTCTCTCTCCTTCTCTCTCTCTCTCTCTCTCTCTCTCTCTCCTCTCTCTCTCTCTCTCTCTGTGTGTGTGTGTGTGTGTGTGTGTGTGTGTGTGTGTGGTGTGTGTGTGTGTGAGAGAGGAGAGAGAGAGAGAGAGAGAGAAAGACAGTGAATGAGCGTGGTGTGTGTGTGTGTGTGTGTGTGTGGGTGTGTGTGTGTGTGTGTGTGTGTGTGTGTGTGTGCGCGCGCGCGCGCGCGTCTGTCTGCATGTTCTGTCTGTGTCTGTGGTGTGTTTCGCGTACGCGCATGCAATTGCCACTGAATGTGGGGCGATAAGAGAGTGAGACTGAGACAGGGAGAGAGAGCGAGAGAGAGAGAGAGAGAGAGAGAGAGAGAGAGAGAGAGAGAGAGAGAGAGAGGAGAGAGAGAAGGAGAGAGAGAGAGGAAAGAGAGAGAGAGAGAGAGAGATGAGAGAGAGAGAGAAGAGGTGAAGAGACCGCGGACAGACAGACAGAGAGAGTATGTTTCTGTGTGCGCGCGAGTGAGCGCCCGCGAGTGCGTGCGCGTGCACGCCTGTCTATTTGTCAGTCGACGTGGATGGATTACGTGTCGTGGGGGTCTTTTTCTAGTCACAATCTATGTCTGGTCCCAGCCAAGGTCGTAGGGATAGCGATGATAAACAAACAGTGGTCCACTGTTCACCTAAACGAAAAGGTCGCAAGTCACATAGCGACGTTGTCGGCTGGCGACAGCTTTACATATTAACCAGGAATTGGTTGAAATCTGTTCTCAGACGCACCAACGAAAATACGCAACCAAACAAAAAAAAAACGAATTTAAAGGTCAGAAAATAAAGATAAAGAAACGGAAAGAAAAGAAAGCAATAACGACTGTTAGCATTTATCATCAAAGTTCACGTGTTAGTCGAATGATCATAAATCTTAGTTATGTTGGCCCCGTTCCCCCTGAGAAATTACCACTCTGGCATCATGTAATACAAAAGCCAGTCAACGATCTGAAACAACCAAAACGTATTAATATCACCAGATTCCTTTTTGGTTGTTTTTGGAATGATGACAACGTGGGTGTTGTTTTTTTTGTGTTGTTTGTTTGTTTTTGTTGTGTTTTTTTTGCTTGTTTTCCCCCCCCTCCCAAAACTGTATTCTTCATGGAGTTCTAATGAATGCATACGTTTCATAAACAGTTGACGTACATTTTTGCTACAAATTGCATAAAGTGCAGGGCCTTTCTTAAAACGGGATTCGCAACAACAAAAAAAAAAAAAAAAAAAAAAGGCATTGAAATGGAAAGTACACTATCATGATCCCTCAAAGTATATAAGGTGACTGAAATGAATGAACTTGACCCGGGCCCTACCAGCGCACCAAACCGACTCCTCAGCACACACAGCGAAAGGACTGAACTGGATACAGCGCCTCCACACGCTCCCGCACGACTAAAGGCAGACAGCGCTGGTTGCTCTGATTTCACCCCCAAACACGTGAACGTCGCTCATGGACATTTCAGCGACTGACAGACATTAATTACTGGCAAACTGAACGAACGAATGACTGACTCTTTCACTGCCAAACGACAGAGTGCGAACTGACGGACAAAATACTGCCAGACTGAACGAACGAATGACTGACCTTTCACTCCAACAAGAGTGCGAACTGACGGACATATACTGCCAGACTGAAAAGAACAATGACTGACTTTCACTGCAAAGCAAGAGGGTGCGAACTGACGGACATATACTGACAGACTGAACGAACGAATGACTGACTTTCACTGCCAAACAAGAGAGTGCGAACACAGTGGCTGTCCAGCACTACTCTAGAACATCACATTGTGGTGGACATCAGGACATAGATGGTGGAGGTGGGGTGGTGGTGGTGGTGGTGGTGGTTGGTGCTGCTGCTGCTGCTGCTGCTGCTGTTGTTGGACGCCTGAACGATTTTCAACTCTTCTGGGCGCCAGCTCGGTGTTCAGCCGACTCAAAATAAATCAAAACCCAACAAACAAACCCAATTAACACTGTTTTGCTTAAAATCGGATCGTGGCCTTAGTGTCGTTTGTATCCACCCCCCCCCCCCCCCATCCACCCCATCCCACTCTCACCCCACACTACCCATTCCATGTCTTTGTAGTTATGATCCATCACACCCACCCTCCTCCCCTTTTCTCTCCACCCTGTCTGCCAATTAGGCTTGGGGCTGACGGCATTGTTGGTGCAGTTTGTGCACAAAACACGGGGCAGCTGAAGTGTGTGCTGGCCAAACAGGTGGCAGGGAAGGGAAGGAGGAGGAGAACAGGGGAAAGGACACGGAAGGAAATGGGGGGGGGGGGGGGGGGTGGAGGGGGGGGGGGAGAGCGAGCGCGCGTTGTGGGGGGTTGGGTGGGGGAGGCGGGGGGGAGGTTTTTCCGGCCCGCTGCCAAGAGCACACAGGACGACAGGCGGGCACTGATGTCAACACACACACACACAAAACACACACACCACCCCATTCCGGGCGGTGGCAAATGGACGGCTGTTGGCCCCCTCTACGGCCAGGATCGACTGTCCGCAGGGCTTTGTCCTCTCGTTTAGGCCTCTGCCACCCAACCCGCCTCCAACATTTCAGTCTCCATTCTCACCCACAGGACCTCTGCCACCCAACCACCTCCACCATTTTTGCTCTCCTTCTCACCCACAGGACCTCTGCCACCCAACCCGCCTCCACCATTTAGCTCTCCATTCTCACCCACTGGACCTCTGGCACCCAACCCGCCTCCACCATTTAGCTCTCCATTCTCACCACAGGACCTCTGCCACCCAACCCCCTCCACCATTTAGCTCTCCATTCTCACCCACAGGACCTCTGCCACCCAACCCACCTCCACCAGTTTAGCTCTCCATTCTCACCACAGGACCTCTGCCACCAACCCACCTCCACCAGTTAGCTCTCCATTCTCACCCACAGGACCTCTGCCACCCAACCCGCCCTCCACCATTAGCTCTCCATTCTCCCCCACAGGACCTCTGCCACCCAAACCCGCCTCCACCATTTAGTTTCTCCATTCTCACCCACAGGACCTCTGCCACCCATCCCGCCTCCACCATTTAGTCTCCATTCTCACCCAGGACCTCTGCCACCCAACCCGCCTCCACATTTTAGCTCTCCATTCTCACCACAGGACTCTGCCACCCAACCCGCCTCCCACATTTAGCTCTCATTTCTCACCCACAGGACCTCTGCCACCCAACCCCCTCACCATTTAGCTCTCCATTTCTCCCACAGGACCTCTGCACCAACCCCCTCCACCATTTAGCTCTCCATTTCTCACCCACAGGACCTCTGCCACCCAACCCACCTCCACCATTTAGCTCTCCATTCTCACCCACAGGACCTCTGCCCCAACCGCCTCCACCATTTAGCTCTCCATTCTCACCACAGGACCTCTGCCACCCAACCCCTCCACCATTTAGCTCTCCATTCTCACCCACAGGACCTCTGCCACCCAACCCACCTCCACCATTTAGCTCTCCATTCTCACCCACAGGACCTCTGCCACCCACCCACCTCCACCATTTAGCTCTCCATTCTCACCCACAGGACCTCTGCCACCCAACCCGCCTCCACATTTAGCTCTCCATTCTCACCCACAGGACCTCTGCCACCCAACCCGCCTCCACCATTTAGCTCTCCATTCTCACCCACAGGACCTCTGCCACCCAACCCGCCTCCACCATTTAGCTCTCCATTCTCACCCACAGGACCTCTGCCACCCAACCCGCCTCCACCATTTAGCTCTCCATTCTCACCACAGGACCTCTGCCACCCAACCCGCCTCCACCATTTAGCTCTCCATTCTCACCCACAGGACTCTGCCACCCAACCCGCCTCCACCATTTAGCTCTCCATTCTCACCCATCAGGACCTCTGCCACCCAACCCGCCTCCACCATTTAGCTCTCCATTCTCACCCACAGGACCTCTGCCACCAACCCCCTCCACCATGTTAGCTCTCCATTCTCACCCACAGGGACCTCTGCCACCCAACCCCGCTCCACCATTTAGCTCTCCATTCTCACCCACAGGACCTCTGCCACCAACCCCCTCCACCATTAGCTCTCCTTTCTCACCCACAGGACCTCTGCCACCCATACCCCCTCCCCATTTAGCTCTCCATTCTCACCCACAGGACCTCTGCCACCCAACCCGCCTCCACCATTTAGCTCTCCATTCTCACCCACAGGACCTCTGCCACCCAACCCGCCTCCACCATTTAGCTCTCCATTCTCACCCACAGGACCTCTGCCACCCAACCCGCCTCCACCATTTAGCTCTCCATTCTCACCCACAGGACCTCTGCCACCCCAACCCGCCTCCACCATTTAGCTCTCCATTCTCACCCACAGGACCTCTGCCACCCAACCCGCCTCCACCAGTTAGCTCTCCATTCTCACCCACAGGACCTCTGCCACCCAACCCGCCTCCACCATTTAGCTCTCCATTCTCACCCACAGGACCTCTGCCACCCAACCAGCCTCCACCATTTAGCTCTCCATTCTCACCCACAGGACCTCTGCCACCCAACCCACCTCACCATTTAGCTCTCCATTCTCACCCACAGGACCTCTGCCACCCAACCCACCTCCACCATTTAGCTCTCCATTCTCACCCACAGGACCTCTCCCAAACCCAACCCACCTCCACCATTTAGCTCTCCATTCTCACCCACAGGACCTCTGCCACCCAACCCACCTCCACCATTTAGCTCTCATTCTCACCCACAGGACCTCTGCCACCCAACCCGCCCCACCATTTAGCTCTCCATTCTCACCCACAGGACCTCTGCCACCCAACCCCCTCCACCATTTAGCTCTCCATTCTCACCCACAGGACCTCTGCCACCCAAACCCCCTCCACCATTTAGCTCTCCATTCTCACCACAGGACCTCTGCCACCCAACCCACCTCCACCATTTAGCTCTCCATTCTCACCCACAGGACCTCTGCCACCCAACCCCCTCCACCATTTAGCTCTCCATTCTCACCACAGGACCTCTGCCACCCAACCCACCTCCACCATTTAGCTCTCCATTCTCACCCACAGGACCTCTGCCACCCAACCCCCTCCACCATTTAGCTCTCCATCTCACCACAGTCTGCACCCAACCCGCCACCTTCTAGCTCTCCATTCTCACCAGGACCTCTGCCACCCACCCCTCCAATTTAGCTCTCCTTCTCACCCACAGGACCTCTGCCACCCAACCACCTCCACCATTTAGCTCTCCATTCTCACCCACAGGACCTCTGCCACCCAACCCGCTCCACCATTTAGCTCTCCATTCTCACCCACAGGACCTCTGCCACCCAACCCCTCCACCATTTAGCTCTCCATTCTCACCCACAGGACCTCTGCCACCCAACCCACCTCCACCATTTAGCTCTCCATTCTCACCCACAGGACCTCTGCCACCCAACCCACCTCCACCATTTAGCTCTCCATTCTCACCCACAGGACCTCTGCCACCCAACCCGCCTCCACCATTTAGCTCTCCATTCTCACCCACAGGACCTCTGCCACCCAACCCGCCTCCACCATTTAGCTCTCCATTCTCACCCACAGGACCTCTGCCACCCAACCCGCTCTCACCATTTAGCTCTCCATTCTCACCCACAGGACCTCTGCCACCCAACCCGCCTCCACCATTTAGCTCTCCATTCTCACCCACAGGACCTCTGCCACCCAACCCGCCTCCACCATTTAGCTCTCCATTCTCACCCGTTCAGCCTCTCTCCCACCCACCATCTGATTTATTATACAAGAATAGAATCTGCTTCAGTGTGTTTTGTCTGTAATTTCATCAGGCCTGGCCATCCTCACTCTACCACTGCCGTTTTCCTCTCCTCACCCATTTCCCTTCCCACAAATCAGACTTCTTCTTTTTTTTGTTTTTTGAATTATGTTAAACCAGATTAACACCACCTGGCTCAATCGTCCCATCAACTCGGCCCAGTCATGAGGTTTTACAAATAACGTTTTTTTTCTCCCTCATTTTTTTCAGGGGGTGGAGGTGGGGGGAGGGGTGGGGTGGGGGGTGTTTGATTACTTGTTTGGAGAGAGTGAGAGATGGGGGGAGAGAGAGAGAGAGAGAGAGAGAGGAGAGAGTAGAGAGAGAGAGAGAGAGAGGAGAGAGGAGAGAGAGAGAGAGAGAGCGTGCGTGCGTGCATGCATCATTCCCATGCTGCTCACCCCAGTCGCCCCACACACAGCCCCACCCATGTTTAAAGCCTACATTGTCCTGTCACAGACCCAGCATCGCAGTCCACAGGGAGCGATCGATATCGGGTCGTCCTCAGGCGACCTTCCAGAGGACACGCTGCACGGGTGCCGCGTCACTTGGGTGGTGTTCAGTGGCGCTGTGATCCGACCAGCGCAGAACACCACCTGCTGTGCCCCCCACACGGACGGCAATGACTGCTTCGTGGTGGAACCAGCGTGAGTGAACGACCCCCTTAGGACATCGCCACCACGTGCGTTCAACGGAGTCTTCCTGGTTCTGTCGATACCGACGAGCTCAGCACATCAGTTGTCCACTGAACCTCCGTGCCCAGCACGACCCCTCACCCTTTCACCCCTCCGATGCCTTCTGTGTTCATCCTCAGTCATTCTCCTTCGGGCTGTCACATAACAACCATCTGCTACTTCCAGTGGCGGAACAACATAGACTGTTCACGTTTAAAGAGGTTTTAAATGACGCTTTTAACTGATGCACTCCATA
>CM031604.1:70935308-70940632 GCA_018398815.1 Conus ventricosus
CACACAACACCAAAACACAATCACAAAAACACAACACACACCACTTACTTCAAGAAGGGAGAGCGAAAAAGAGTTGTTTATCGCCTCTGTGTGTGTGTGTGTGTGTGTGGTGTGTGTGTGTGTGTGTGTGTGTGTGTGTGTGTGTGTGTGCGCGCGTGTGTGTGTGTGCGCGCGCACGCGCGGTGCGTTTTGTGTGTACGCGCGCATGCGCGCGTGCGTGCGCGTGTATTTGTGTGTGTGTGAGTGTGTACGCGTTTGCGCGCGCGGTAAGTCTGCATGTGTGCGTGCGTGCGTGCGTGCGTGCGTTCGGTGCGTGCGCGCGGCGCACGCGTGTGTGTGTGTGTGTATGTGTGTGTGTCTGTGTGTGTGTGTCTGTGTGCGTGCGTGCGTGCGTGCGTTGTGCGTGTGCGTGTGTGTGTGTGTGTGTGTGGTGTGCGTGCGTTTTGGTGCAACCCCTGATGACTGGTTTTTGACGTGACCGGGCCAGGGGGACTAAGACTTAAAACTGTATTGAAAAAATAACGAATCTGTGGACCAGGCAGTCACACGCCTCAAGGGAGAACAGGGGAGGGGGGAGGGGTTCCGTGACATTTTAGGCTGGTGTCTCTCAAACTATTTGGTAAACTTGAAAACTCGTAATGTTCAAGCGTTATATCACTTCCCCCCGCTCTCTCTCTCTCTCTCTCTCTCTCTCTCTCTCTCTCTCTCTCTTCTCTCTCTCTCTCTCTCTTGAGAAAGAGAAAGGTTTGAATTTTACAGGGAAAACTTGTTATTTTTTTTGATCTGAAACCGTGTTAGCCCTTGACAGGAGCAAACAATTTTACATTTCTAAATAACGACAGTCAGTCTTTGGTATTTCAGAATAGCTTCCATCGTTATAGATACAAAACTGTAAACGGTCGTGATCGTTTTGTCCACTGCGCAAAGAATCACAGGGGAGCGGGGTTACGCTTGTTCTTTCTTGCCCTGCTCTCAGGGAATATACTGGACAATCGCATCAAGCTTTAACATTATAAAAGAAGCCTTTCTTATCTAAATTTGTCTTGGTGGCATCTCATCTTCTGCTGAAGGGCGTCTTATTGTTTGTATATATAAAGCGTTTAATCTAAGGAGAAATAGTTCTTTCGTGACATTAATCTTCATGATCGGTTCAACGACCATGTTGTACGTCCTGTTTTGTCTTTTCTTTCCAGTTATTTATATCAAATATTCACCAAACCCCTTTATTAGGGGCCAACGCCTTTTAAAGAACAAACCACCTGAAACCTCCCCCCCCCCTCCCCGTCTGTCTGTCTGTCTCTCTCTCTTTTCTGACATATCCAGTGTACTCTGTCTAAACAGTTTTCTTAAAACAGTTTCCCTGCGTTGCCTCTGCTTAGTTCTTCAGATTTCTGCCACAGATCACTGCGTGGTGATTGTGCTGTGAATTGAAGTAAAAAGGTTTGTAGATAAAACTGATGGTATTACTATTAGCCATCCTTTTAAAAGTAACACAATAATTATGCCACATCTCTCCCTGCGTGAAACCTGCTGGATCAACATGTTTGTACGCGCACGCGTGTGCGTAAGCAAACAAGCGTGCACGCGTCAGTTTCCATGAGTGAACGGACACACGTACATGTGCAAGAGTACCCGGTGACTGGTGCATCTGCGCGAGTGTGTGTTCGTAAGCGTAAACGTATATGTATGTATGCATGTGTAAATGGGCGTACACAGTGCATGCGTCCGTGCGTGAGAGCGTGCGTGCGTTGCGTGCGTGTGTGTGTGTGTGTGTGCACACGCGCGCGCGCGCGGCGTGTGTGTGTGTGTGTGTGTGTGTGTGTGTGTGTGTGTGTGTGTGTGTGTGTGTGTGTACATGCACGTGCATTGATTATTTGTGGGGAATGGCAATAAACAACAACCACAGCAAACACCGACAAAATAACAATAACCAAAATAATGATACTAATGATAACGATCATTACAACAGAACAATAATAGTAAAAACATAACTGAAATAACAATAACAAAGACTAATAATGCTGCTGATGATAATGACTGAGGTGAAGACCAAATTAATAGTGATGAATATCATATTAGCTGGGTTGAAAAATGTACTAACAATAATCATGACAGCACAACAACAATAATAATAATAACAATGATGATGATGATGATGACAACAACAATAATTTTATTTGAATAAAGTTGTAGGCATGAAATTTCATCAATGACGTTAAGCTTCTTCCGGTGAACAATGAACTGATTCGTTTATAACATTTTCAAAAATTCATGAAACCCATTCGGGGGGATTTCAACTCATGAGCGCATATGCATTAGCGCCGTGTGTGTGTGTGTGTGTGTGTGTGTGTGTGTGTGTGTGTGTGTGTGTGTGTGTTCGAGCATGCATGCATGCGTGCGTGCGTTCGTGCGAGCGTGCGTGTGTGTTTGCGCGCCTCTGTGTGTGCGTGTGTGTGTGTGTGAGTGTGAGTGTGTGTGTGTGTGTGTGTGTGCACGCGCGCGCGTGTGTGTGTGTTGTGTGTGTGTGTGTGTGTGTGTGTGTGTGTGTGTGTGTGCGTGCGTGCGTGCGTGCGCGCGCGAGCCCCGTGCATGCATACGTGTGTCTGTGTGCGTGAGTGCGTGGGTGTTTGTGTGTGTGTGTGTTTGAAGCCACACACACACACACAACACACAACACACACACCACACACAGAGAGAGAGAGAGAGAGGAGAGAGAGAGAGAAGAGAGGAGAAGAGAGAGAGAGAGAGAACATTTGCAAAGTGAATAACACAAGAATGTAGTGCAAAAAGGTATACAAAAGAGAATGAAATACAGTGGCACCCTAAGCACGGACAAATTGGCTATCAATAAAACTTGAATGATCGTGATTACAAATTGGGTATCAATAAAACTTGAATGATCGTGATTAAAAATTTGGGGTATCAATAAAACTTGAATGATCGTGATTACAAATTGGGTATCAATAAAACTTGAATGATCGTGATTACAAATTGGGTATCAATAAAACTTGAATGATCGTGATTACAATTGGCTATCAATAAAACTTGAATGATCGTGATTACAAATTGGCTATCAATAAACTTGAATGATCGTGATTACAAATTGGCTATCAATAAAACTTGAATGATCGTGATTTCTTTTTTTAACCCGTTGTATAAATGAAGGAAGGCAGGCATTTCCGCACACTCATTTGTTGATGAATGGGTGAACTATTTGATCACAGTGTGCGCTTGCTCTTGAATGCATGTACTTCAACGACTGAAAAAAAATGCGTTCTCTATACTTCTGCCCCGCTGTATCCTATGTATAAGCTTCTCCGCTGTCTTCTCTACACTCGCCGGTTGGATATGGAAGAATCAATCACACGCCAGTGTGTCCGACATAATTTTCATATGTCTAGTTGGGATAACGTTTTATGCACAAAACAGTTACCTGCAAAAAAAAAAAAAATTGTTGACAGCTTCTCAACAAGTCAGTCACTCTCTTTCCGAGCCTATGGGAAATCATAGCCAGCCATTCTTGCGTATTTTAAACAGTCCCAAGGGAAAAAAAATTCTTTAGATGATTAGCACAGGAAAGTTGTTCTTTCCACCACTAGTTAGAGAAAGGGTGGAGGTGTCTTTTGATACAAAAACCTACCCTATACTATACCCTATAAAATCGAGTCCTCCTTCCCTTAGAAGACCACACCTTCCACTCCTACTCGTCACAACACCCCTTTTCAGGTGTGCATACCCCTAGGGGGTGCTGGGAACAGAAGTGTGCATGCCAACACCTCCCTCCCTCTCCCTTCTCAAGCCAAGGGAAATCGTCATGGTATTGTATGTCATTCAGTAAACCTGTCGTTTGTGCTATGTAATGTTTATATTTTCGGCTAATAAACTGAAGCATCCCTACACGTACACACACACATACACATAACACACAACACAAAACACACACACACACACACACACACCACACACGCACAAAGACGTACACACACACACACACACACACCACACACACACACGTACACAAACACACGTACACACACACACACACACACGTACACACACGCACACGCACACACACACACACACACACACACACGTACACAAACACACGTACACACACACACACACACACACACACACACACACACACACACACAACCACACACACACACACCACACACACCCCACACACACACACACGTACACAAACACACGTACACACCACACACACACACACACACACACACACCACCACACCACAACCACACACACACACACACACACACACACACACACACACCACACACACACACACACACACACACACACACACACAACACACACACACACACCCTCTGAATTCATCAAAACATTACATGCAGCTGCTTTGTGGTTCTTTCGTTACGATGGACATTTGGCGTTCTTATTTAATGCAAGTCCATTCCCCCCATCTTTTCGTTACTTAGGAAGTTGTACGTAATGAAACACTCATCTCCATCGTTTCCGTGTGTGTGTGTGTGTGTGTGTGTGTGTGTGTGTGTGTGTGTGTGTGTGTGTGTGTGTGTGTGTGTGGTGTGTGTGTGCGCGCGCGCGCGCGTTGGGGGTAAAGGGGTCGAGGGAGGGAAAAGTAAGCCGTATAGAGAGAGAGAGGGGAGAGAGAGAGAGAGAGAGAGGAGAGAGAGAGAGAGAGAGGGGAAGAGAGAGAGAGAGAGAGAGAGGGGGGGGGAGAGAGAGAGAGCGAGAGGAGAGAGAGAGAGAAAAGGATGTCTTGGTTAGGAGTGTTGTGATACATGTCGAACTGGCTTATCGTTTATAAAGCCTTGTGAATGTGTGGGAGTCGGGGGGGGGGGGGGGGGGGGGGGGGGGGGGGTTGTTAAAGGAATGTGGAATGTATCTGTCTGTCAGTTACAAACTTTCGTTGATGAGTGATTGTGTTTCTTGTGCTCGAAAATATTACAATCGTGACAATCGTACGTGCATCTGATGTTTAAAAAAAATACAAAAATAAACAAACAACAACAAAAACTTGTGAAAACTTTCGTTTGAGACTTAACACTACTGGTATCAAACTGTATTTTTAAACCTGTGGTAAAGCATGGGTAAAATGCTTCACATACTAGGGTGGGGCAATCGCCTCGAACACAAACACAGCAGTTTTGAACATACGAACACCCCCCCCCCCCCCCCCCCTTTCTGTCAACAGATGTGAATGAACACCTGCTTGATCATGACTGAAGCAAGCACACCAAATGGTTGTTCAAGTACAAATGGTGCACTTTCGAAGTTGCTCAAAAATGTTCTAATCTCTTCCCCCCCCCAAACCCCCC